>CM039679.1:259969386-259984386 GCA_022537955.1 Schmidtea mediterranea
ACATCCGTAGATCTCATACAGCTTCTGTGATATAAATAAGAAAAATAAAGAGGTTTGTTTTAAAATCCCATTCATGGATATTCTGAGATTTGAATATCATTTTGTAATAGTTCCTATAAATGACGGTAAATGAAATTTCTATATTTTAAGTTATGATTAAAACAAATTATTTTATTTCATTCTAAATTTTAGAAGACGTTGATTGCATAAACTTTCAAAATGTTTGCAATCGTAAGTTTACTTGGAAAATTTCATTTCTAACATTTTTTCTTTTAAGAATGCCCGCCATCAAATTACAGTATCTTGAGTAAATTAATTAATTTATTATTGAATTATTTATTCATTTAATTAATTTAGTGTTGATTGATTTAATTAATGTCAAAAGTAAGAATGTTTTTATAAATTTTATAATTTAATATAATTCCGTTGACAGCTGAGTTAAATCAAACAAAACATCAACTTGAAGCTATAAAAGGTTTGCTTATTGTACTTTTTTATTTACTTTCCATGCTAAATAAAATATTATTAAATTATTTCTTTATTTTAGTTCAATCACAAATTTATGAAAATCAAATTTCTGGTGCAAAAAATATATATTAAATTGTTATTATTATATTTTTTATTCAGAGAGTTTGAAAAAACAAAATCTTCAAATTAGTATATTTTATTTTTGCTATTTAAATTAATATATATATATATATATATATATCTACGAAAAAAAAAGACACTAATTTCATTCATCTTTGCTAAATTTAATAAAATAATACTTTTAAAATTTTAAACTTAATTTTGTATTTCTTAAAACATTTGCGCTGGAAATTACGTGCTGTGCACATCAACTGCTATCTGTCGATACACCAAGCGAAGTTGAGATAAATCACCTATAATATAAAACAAAAATCAATAAATTTATAGCATATAAACATAACAACTCACCTTGAGGTTGCTTGTAAAATAGTCAATGAGACAAACCCTACACTATAGAAACACAAAAAGTGAGAGAGAAATAAAATAATCATTCGTTCATAGCGGGTCGTGTTATTTTTGATAAATATGCAGTTCTATCAACAAGTTACATATTGCTTAGTGCCTAATTAAATAAGTTATTATAACATACTAACTCAGTGCAGATTGCCTTGGATAATTAATTGCCAGCGTAAGTGGTTTATTATAAATACAGCAAATCTCTGATCCACTTACCTTTTAAATAAAATAAATTTTTTAAAATTTTTTTAAAGCAAAGTAATTATTAATTAATTTTAAAACAAATGATTTATACTTTTCTTGCAATCCAAATTTTGTGTTGGAACTTATGAAAACCCGAGGGCTTCCATGTTCTTTATATTTGACAAGATTTCCAAAAAATTATTTATTTTCGGAATGGCAATATCTGCAATATTTTTGACAATTTTAAAATGTAGAACATTTCAATGACTTTCAATTAGTTTTAAAATTTTTCTTTTTTAAAATGAAATTTTTTTCGGTATTTCGATTTGTAATTTGTTCTTTTTTTGTTTTTATTTTAATAGATTAACTCCCACTTAACTAAAAATGTTTATTATCTCAATAAAAACCCTTGGATTTCTTTAATAAAATAATTAAAAATTTATTGTTTTAATTGTAGTTTTGACATTGATCTATTTTTAGCTCTTTACTTATAAATTTGATGTTTTATCAATGTTTTTATTGAATTCTAATAAAATGATTTAAAAACCTTATTTTATTATTATGTTGCGATAACTTATTTTATCGCTTATTTCAATCTTTTCTCCTTAAAATTTATTCATTTTATCTTTTAATTGAATTAATTAATTTTTGTTTTTATTTACTTCATAATTGAGTAATTTTGATCCATTGCAAAATCTAAGTCAGATTTATACGATTTTCATCTATTTGGAAAAAAATTTAATAAGTTATTTTTATTATTAAGATAATTTATACACATTTTTTTGGATAATTAGTAAGAAATTTGACTTTGAAATATATTTTGAATAAATTTTGTAGTTATTCTGTTAATCTTTCTGGCTCTGATTAGTGTCGACGTCCGGTTCAGATTTTTGAGTAAGTATAAAAGTTATTTATTTTAAAAAACCAACAAAAAATTAAATTTTATTTTCAGATAATTTTTAATTTTGGAAAAATAATAACCTAACGAGAATATTTTTAAAAGTTTTATTTTTATTTTCCTTATTTGGTGAAACAAATTTTTTTTATAAAAATTAAAAAATTATTTAACATTTTTATCAATAAAATGTAATTTTTTTAATAAAAATCTAGTTAAAGCCAGAAAGTGTCAAAAAATTATAGAAAATCTTTGAATACCCCGAAACTTGTATAATACATCATATAATAAATACAAGACCATAGAATAAATGTCTTGTTTAAAATATAAAAATTCAAGTCAAAACAAAACAAATGTATACAACAAATAAGAGAGTTTTTAATGAAAAAAAGTGTAAAACGGCTTAATTTGATAACACTTAAATAGAATTAAAATTTTTCCTTTTTAGTAACTAATTTAATAAATAAAAAGGGTTTATAATAATATTTGTTTTAGTATTCATTTTCAATAATTTTGCCGCCAATGACATAGATAAAGCCACCTTAGCTGTATGGACCAGATCACTGCGTCCCTTCAAAAGGGTTTCATCGAATACCAAAGGTGTACTATTCTTATAAAATGTAAAAAAGCATTTCAAATATCTAAAACTGAAAATGTTAAAAACTAGATATTATTTTTGTATTACCAAATCGATGTAAATACAAATAATGTTTTCAGTGGCATCAGTTTGAGTTAAATCAAATGGTTTTCAGAAAACTAACTGGAGTCGAGTTTCTTACATGATAATGATGCGAGATAAATAAATTCCAAATTAGTATGTCATTAGAAATTACTTTGAATATCAACAAAATTAATAGAAACTAATTTATTTAAATTATATACAGGTATACCTCGTTCATAAGGCGCTCTCTTTGCGGCGTTTCACTCATTCGGTGGTCTTAAAAAAAAATACATGAAAATGTGCATGGCTCAATGCACCACCACCGAAAAATATTTATAGCGTTTTGGTAATGCAGACACAAAAATGACAACACGTGCATCGTTCTACACTCCGCCACTACGCAGCATTCAACAGCTTGTTTCAATCGTGTCAGCAAGCATTTGTTCATCGCTCTCAACTTCTCTGCTGTATTTAATATTACTT
This sequence comes from Schmidtea mediterranea, assembly GCA_022537955.1. NCBI lineage: Eukaryota > Metazoa > Platyhelminthes > Tricladida > Dugesiidae > Schmidtea > Schmidtea mediterranea. The sequence continues at coordinate 259,972,593 of CM039679.1, forward strand.
TATATTTATTACGTATTATATTTATTACGTAAGAAAAGTAGGAAGCCACTTACTTTGGGTAAAAAGTTAGAAATGATAACATTGCATGAGCATGGTCTTTTGAGCGATGAAATAGGCGGTAGGCTAGGCCTAGCTCGGCTTTTATGAAATTTAAAGAACAAACCCAGCTACACAATATTAAGGTGCAAGGTGAGGCTGCTAGTTTTGATATGGAAGCTGAAGAGCGATATCCAGCTGAGCTAGTGGAAATAATTGAATAAGGAGGCTACGCCAACCAAACTTTTTTTACAATCATAAAAGTGCGAATATCTCAATCATATAAAACTTCGAGCATTCTAATTTGTATTATTGGCTTTTACTTAAATTAGCGCATATATATATGCTAGGCTAACGTTGTTCACATGTATTCAAAAAATGTTTATATGTGGTAGAAAGTGAAAAAAATGCAAGTGACTCGCCATACACCGGTGGTCTGGAACCGAACCCGCCGTAGGAGCGAGGTATAAATGTAATTTAAATGTAAATAATAGTATTTTCCAATTATTCGTTTTCTTTATTTAATCTTCTTAAATAAATTTCAGCAAACTTTTGCAGAAAAAATCGGAAACGAGGTATATTTATTTGTAATAGTATTCACCAAGTTTTTATTATTATTATTATTATTATTATTTATTATTATTATTATTTATTATTATTATTATTATTTATTATTATTATTATTGTTTATTATTATTATCATTATTATTATTATTATTATTATTATTATTATTATTATTATTATTATTATTATTATTGTTATTATTATTATTGTTATTATTATTATTTTTAATTTATCACTTTGATCAAGTTTTGAATAAAAATTTGAAAATATTGGAAATTTAAATATTAATTCCTTGAATATTAAAAATCAAATCATTGTTTATGAAATCTATTTTTTATGTGTTTTATGCAAGAGGCGGGGTGGAATTCATATTATAAAAGTTGGCTACGCTCAAGAGGGACAATTTCTAAAATATTCACTTTAGTCAAAGGATTCAAATTTAACAATGAAAATCATATAATAGCTTTGTAATTTTAAAGTTGGTCTTTATGTCATCGGAAAGTGAGCCCTTTTGCACTACCTTTCTCCTCTATTTCTATTTATACATTGCATATATAATTATTTCTCATTTATTTTAGTCTTTTATTTTTAGATTCAATTTATGCAAATAAGAATAAATCTATTGAAAGCATTAGAAGTACTGTAGGTAAGTACAAAAGGAAGAAAATGTTACAGACCTTCATTTTATCTGCATTCATATTTGATTGTTTTCTTTAGAAGTAACAATTGATAGAAAATTCAATGAGTTTATGTCAAAGATGGAAACCTCATTTGGTAAGTCCCCACATTTATTTGGTACCGATGGAAATGTTGATGATAATAATTATAAAAGTATTGATAATAATAATAATAATAATAATAATAATTATTATTATTATTATTATTCTTTTTGAAAGTTTTTGGAAAAAATTATTTTTGATAATAAATTTTTTTTATATTTTTTATAATATATTATTCGAATAAAAATTCTTTAAGTTTTTAAAAAGGAAATTTAATTTTTCACTTCTTCAACTTCTTTACTCATCTAATTCTTTTTAAGACCTCAAAAAACTTCATTTTATGATATTTTTTTCCATTTAAATGACTTTTTTTGATGAAACATTTATTTAATTTATATTATTTTTCATTATCAAAATTTTTTTAAATCCAGCGTGTATTATAATAATTTTTAATTATTATTATTAAAACAATATTTTTTTGTTGTGATAATTTCTATTAATTCGACATCAACAATAAAAATATCAAACAGCATCATTCATATAAACTGCATTCATATTATATAAAATTTTAAACATTTGTTTATTAAATTAAAAATACTTCTTATTTAAATAATCAGATAATTTTAAAATACTATACTACTTAATTTTAAGAATAATTTTTTATCCTCACAGTAATTATTATATCATTTACCTAATTTCTAGTTCTAAAACCCGTAAAATGACATGAAAAGAACCTTGCTGTGGTATTTATTGAAGTTTTCATAATATGATTCTTTGTGATTCTTACCTACCAATTGCGAGCTTTATTCCTGACATCTATTTGGTGAACTCTATCAAAATAATTAATTTGATGAAAAACTTGCCATTTCCAAAATTAACTCTCAATATTTATTACTTTGTTTATAGTTCACAAGTAAAAGTAAATTAAAAACTCTTGTTTTAATTAATTACTATCATTTATTGGTAACCGAATTTTTATCATTTGTGTTACCTAGTATTTATATTTTGATAGTTAAATTGTATAAATTTAATCGTTTAAAAACATATTAAATCTACATATTGCTTCCTCGCTTGTATGTTTTGTTTAAAATGCTGTTGAAGTTAGAATTTTTAAGAAACTGCTATTTATTATTACTCTGTTGACAATAGGAATTACTGTGTTTGGTCTTGTTATTTGAGGATAAATGGCACGAGGAGTGACAGTAAACTTTATGACTTGCAGAAATTATTTAATAACCCAACACAAATTATGTGAATGCAACTGCAAATCTCTCATGTTATATAATTTGTTTTGGTATTTTCCAGATCAAAATAATTTACCAATAAAGTTCAAAGTTGACAGCCAAGTATTGGAAGTGGCAGTTACCGAAAATGATACAGCTGTAAAAATAAAACGAGATATCTGTCAGAGGTTACCCTGGCGGGATTCAGATAGTTTCAAGAGGATGATAATGAAATATTACGAATCTCTCATTGATGATAACGAGTATTTATTAAAGCGTCTCGAAACCGGAAATAAAATTATCACCTGTGAATTCGATGAGAAAATAAATCCAAAGTCTTTATGAATTTGTCATTTTGATTTTTTATATTTATACTTCAAGGGACTTTGTCGTTTTGAATATAGAGATGGAACATTTCCCGGGGAAATTTATTAAGATTCGAAAAGCTGAAAATATTTTAGATCTGCAAAAGATTATTAAAGCTCATTTCAATAATCCAAGCGATTTAATAATATTGAAGGACGGCCTTAAACTGGAAGGTTCTCAGACCTTCGAAGGTTGGTTAGATGATACTTGTCTCCGAGTGATAGCAAGGTTTTTGATTGCATTTGCATTTGTCTATATAATTTTGTTCTTTGTTAGTAACGAAAAAGAATTGACAATATCTAATATATTCGATGAGAAGACCACAGTGAGGGTGACCTATTTACCTACTGATTCCGTGGGAATAGTCAAAAAGCACATGGCAGATACATTTTCTGCTGATGCAGATAGATTTGTGCTATTCCTCAGAAATCATTCTTTGGACGAGAATAAATTCATGTATCAATATAAAATTGAAAATGAATATTCCATTAACTATTGCTGCTTACAGAGGTAAATTCTCACTACCTAAACCTAAACTTTATTTCAATGGTTTTAGGTTGAATGGGGTTGAGCTTGGCATCAGCCTTTATAAGGGGAAAATTTCTCAGTTATATAAGGCAATAGATAAAGCTACAAAGAAAGAAATGCTCTTACTGAAATACAATCTTGTTGCAAAAAACAACCTTCCAAAGAACGAGCATATTATGAAGGAATTGCGGATATTCCAAATAACAAAATCAAATGAAAGATTTGTAAAATTGTTAAACATTTATCAAAAGGACCAAAATGTTTACGTATCCATGGAAAATATGAGTGAAGTAAGTTTTGAGTTAATTTTTTGCAATTTTCATTCCTCTCAAGTTCAACTAATGAATACAATGTTTATCCCGGGTCCATTTACAAGACATCCTTGCTAATATTTTATATTCTTGGAAGTGGAGTCTGAACAATTTATATGCAAATATAGTAAGCAATACAAGTTTTAACGTAGGCAATTGTAGAATTCAGAACCATTCAGAATGGTTGCTGGAAAGCTTATTCGTTTCAAACCTTTGCCATCATGATTCCAGAATAAACATTGGAAGGCTGAGCGGTTGCAAAGGGCTAGGAATTCCAAAGACTATGAAGTCTTTAAATGTGTGTAAACATTATATGAGCAGTACTATGAAAGAGTACAAATAAAATAATGTGACCATTCTGTATAACGATCAGGAAATCATCAAGCATATTAACACTAGAAAAATAAATGACAAATTTGTAAGAAATAAGATGAAAATTGATTACTTTTCGTTTTGTTAATAACTTAATGAAAGTTCTATTGAATATTTTTTTCCTAAGTTAAAGGACCCCAAAGTTTTATTTGTTTGTTTGTAAAATAAGATTTAAACTTAAATGCTTTTACTAAATTGAAAAACTTCTATTTAATCACAGGGAACTTTGAAAATGTATTTAGACAAATATTGGCCAATAGAAATCAAATAATTTTTGATTGGTCGATGAAAATATTGTGCGGACTGGAATATCTTCATCAGAATAAAATAGTTCTTCGTGATTTAAATCGTAAGATTATATTTATAATTACAAATGTTTTTAATTTTAATTAAGCTTCAACTATTCTTGTGGATGAGAATAGAGATATCAAATGATACGGATTCAATTTGTCGAAATATACAGAGTATTACAGTCCAAGTACGTTTTCTAAAAGCGATAATTTTACTGGTTTGTCGGTGCGTTATTTTGCTCCGGAATTATTTCTGAATGAAGATTACAACGAGAAATGCGACCTGTGGTCATTTGGAGTGGTTTTGGTCAAAATAACCACAAGTAGATATTTATATTTATAGGAAATTAAAAGACCTTTATGACAGAAAAGAAGCCATTCCCAGATCTTTCCAGAGATGAGATTGTTAAAATGCATAGATTAGATCAATTTCCGTATAATAGATATTCCACTGAAGTCATTGAGCCACCCTTGAAAGACATAATTGAGAAATGTCTAGAGAAACAAGATGAAAGAACATCTTTGCTAATGTTAAAAAAAATCATTCAAGCGGAACATCAAAATATGAAATTATTATTTGGAACTAGAAAAATTCATTTTTAGACATTTTATTATTTGTAAATTTAATGTTATCCCGACTCCAAATACAAAACAAGAATTAAATTTTATTCTCAGTGAAATAAATTCATTTGCGCAATCAAGACTACCCACCCAATATTCTTAATCCGGCTCGTCTTCTTACTGAAGTGCTGATATTTTGTAACTAAATAGTTTTACTTTAGTTTTTCATTTTAAAAATAAAGAAAATAACTAATTTAATATTAATTAATTTAGTTAATTATAACAGAAAATACAACACTATCAAAAAATAACTATTATTATTTCTTTATAATAAGCAGAGTCGTAGCGACAGTATTTAGCTCCCGGTACAATGTACAAGAGGACAGTAGTCAATACTTTATATGGCAGTGATGGCGAACCTTTTCGACTTGCGTGTCATAAATATATTTTTTATATAATAATGTCGCGAGCCGTGAAAACTAAAGAAAAACAATGTATCATGTATTTGTTGGGGTTGTCGGTGAATTCGAATAGAAATTATTGTCGATCTGACTCCAAGCGTTCTTTAAACAACAGTAACGAACTCCAAACGATATAAACTTTATTGATTAATACACATTATCTCCACTTTAAAATGACACAGCGAATTATCAATCAATCACACTTAGTGCTTATTGCGACCCTTCAGGTAGAATAGCACTTTTCGGATCAATTGGCTTTACAATCACCTGACTACTGCGGTGGGTTTCTGAGATCGGTAACTCTGATTTAGTTGCTTTGCTTTGTTTGACCTTGCTTAATTTCTGTTTCAAATTTCTCTTTAATTCCTTTTTGTGTTTCTTTGTCTTCTGTATTCTTTGTCTCCTGCAAATTTCTTGTCTCTCGCAATTTTTGTCTTTCGTAGATTTGGTCTTTCGCAAGTTTTTTTTCTTAATTTTTTGTGTGTTGATTTCAATTGCGCTTCCTTTTTATACTCCGTCATCCAATAACACTTACTGATGTCGAATAGAATTTCTGATATCTTTGAACGCTAATTCCTTTTGAGCCTCCATAATCATTGATAGCTGTCCAGATAAATCATTTTTAGAGATGCCCTTTCTCGGATTCCAAAACAACATTTCTTCCCTTATCTTGAAAGAGCTTTCGAAATAACATGCAAATTTTCCTTTTGTTTTTGTTTTGCTAAATTTGCACTTGTTAATTATAAATGACCTTCTTTTATTTAATTGTCTGTTTTTATTGATTTTCTCTTATTCCTTCTTGTTATTCAACATTTCTTTTTCATTCCCTTTTTATTAAGCTTCAGAAGCACATCTTAATCACTTATGATTGTTTCCCCCAATCATTTTACATGTTTATTAAATATTTTACTCTATTATTTAGGTATCCTCAACATATTTGTGTAAATAAATTTCGAAAGTATAATAATAAGCACAATCATTTTATGTTATTTTATTAATTCTTTTATTCACAAAAAAAATCAAAATGAAAATATAATTGAAATCAAATAAAAAATTTAAATTTAAAATTAGTTATATGTAATTAAAAATTGAAATTTTTTTATTTTTATAAGAAGCTTTATAAAGTCATTATTAGTGTGATTTCTGTGGTTGTAGGCTGGACGATAAATATTTTATATTTGGCTCGTAACTTTTAATAAGGTACAAGGAGTACTACGGTCGTCTGCAAGTCTATTTTTCATGTCCGATTTAATAAAATTCATTGAGGAAAATAATGTTTCACAAAATAAGTAGATGAAAAAATTGTTAAAATAGCCATTGCTAATTTTTAAGACAAGAAAAATAATTTTGAATAGATTTCCAAGTTGTTAATATTTCTTTTTTGGTATTTTTCTGGACTTCTCCAATTAATCTGTCTAGCTCGATTTCTTCGAAAATCTTTCTCAGATTTATCAAATTTTTGTTTCCATATCAAACTAGATTGGAAATTCACTAATTGCATCTGAAAACCTTGTAAATTCATGAACACAAATGTCGTTAAATTTATCTCTTTGTAAGTAGAAATATCTGGACCGGTAATAAATTTTGAGGTTTCTTCAAATTGACAGCAACTTGAAAGGTAGCAGCAAGGTTTTGTTTTTATTTTCTCTTGAAATATATTCTTTTTGTTCATCTTCGTTTTTTTCAAAAAGCCACTTGCGGATTGTTTCGTACTGCCTTTTACAGATGATATTTTACACACAACTGACACAGAACATAACTAACGTATAGCTTTATCACTTTTTTAACAACGCCGTACATTTCGGTCCACCTCGAATTACTGCAACCAGCTACGGCAAGTTTTTGTTTTTTATTTGAAACTGTGATTTTTGTAATTCAGTAACTGATATTTAAATAAAATTACACAATTATTATAATATAATGTAGTGCCTGCAATATTTAGTTTTAATTTCATTAAATTTTAATTAAAATTACAAAGCGTTATTAAAAATAGCGCATATTTAATTATTGTTTAAATATTAATATTAAAAACGACATATTTTCATCCTATTCGAAACTTCGCAAGCAAGTAACAAAATTCTTGAATCATCTTTATATGAAGCACTTCATCAAAATTCAATCAGTTAAATTAATGATCGATCGAGTTTATTTCTGTCTCCTCAAATCTGGAATGTTTCAATTTAAATCCGAAAACGTTGGAATTTATTCTAAAGTAATACAAAATCATCATATCAAATGCTCAGTGATCAACCGACAAATACTTAAAAAGACAGCCATACTTAAAGTAGGTGAAAATAATTCTTTCCTTCACTGCTTTAAATCTCTATTTCAAATCGCTAATAATGAACTCTAAACCGGAAAAACTAAAGCAATTTGGAAATGCTCTCCGCTTTCACCAACCTTTCTTCTACTTTCTGTGACTCTTTGTTCTCCTTAAATTCTCCTTAAACTAATTTTGTTGCTTGAAAAATATTTTCCCTTGAGTCACGTAAATGCTGCCTTTCTTGCACAAGTCTTTGATAAGATCTATTTTGACATCGATGGATATTTCTGTATTTTGTTTAGCAACATTGATATTGTTAACTCTCGTCAAGATTTTATCCTAAAACATTATCAATAACTTTTCACTGTAAGACTTGAAATATTTTTGCAGAGCTTTCGTTGTATTCAGAGGTGATGAAGTTACTGTTATATCCATTTTCCTAAGAAAAGCATCTAATACTTCAAGTGCTTCGGGATATTACCTAACAATTACCCGCACGGCTTGGATTCTTTCACTCGAATTTGTATTTGATAAACTTAGAAGTGATAATTGCAACTTATTTGAGATTACTCAAGGCCAAGTACTAAGGTTATAACATTTTATATTAGATCTTTCAACAGAATATGTATTTAAATCAGTGTTTCCCAAAGTGTGATACAAGTGCTCCTGGGGGTACATGAAACGTTTGATTGGGGTCACGTTGTGCACAGGATTTTGACTAGCTCCTGGTGCAACAAGCAGCTTACGTTTTTCGATTGCAAACATATAAAACTAATAAAAACTTCGTAATTCAGTTTATTCCCCCCTCCATGGCTTAGTATAAACGATTAACATTAATAATAGCGATCAAAACAATAGAGAGTGGTTAAAAATTGCTACCTACAAAACAGCGATGTTTTCTAACAACTTGAAAAATTTTAATATGGAAAAAAATAAAAAAAATACAGAAAACAAATGCTCGGAAATGTTTAATATTAAACTTGAAGACTTTTTTTACATACATATGTAGATCAATGAGTATGGACCTGTTGTTTAATTTTTAAGAACTTTCCGGAACCTCCCAGATTGCAAACTGAGGAGTCATGCTGTAAGTTTCAAGGTGGTATGGCTCACATGCTGGAAGAACATTCTGCTTAACCCTTTAGCTACTAATATACTGATATATGATTTATGAATGGCAAAATTATACGGGATAGACGAGGTTATTACCTCCATATCTTTAATAAACGTATTATATAAAAATACCTTTTCCAGTTAGTTAATAAGTGACGCCCGTACCCGGTATAACACATCAAATCGCTTATTGACCACAGCCGTAGTTAAAGGGGTAAATATAATATTAAACAAAACGATATTGAACAATAATAAAACCTTTAGAAATGTGAATTTATACAAATAGGCAATGAAAATATGAAATAAATAAATTTTTTAGATAAAGGCTTAATTGTAATTTTTAAAATTTTAGATACTTTACCCTCATCATGAATAGTAATTATGATGAATTCGTGTGTAGTCAGAAAGGGAAACTGTTACTCGCTGTGGAAGGCTACACTTTCCACAAGGAAAAGGTATCAGTGAATATAACATCATGGAAATGCATCAAATATGCAAAATCAGCATCTATTCATACTTAGAATAATAGCTTAGTGAAAAACATTGGAATACACAATCATGTACCCAGTGAAGATCGAGGCTCTGAAACTTGTTGATCTTTGTGTTGCTAGCACAATTGAATCGCCATACCGCACAGTTGCATCCTTATTCACAGAGGCCACTGAAGAATCAGCAGGGCAACCTCCACCTCCAATTAATATTAAAAATATCATACAAAGGCTACATCGCCAGAATCAGAATACTCCTTCAAAACCAACAAATATACGAAAATTATTTATTTCCGGGGATTTTGCGTTGTCATTGCGAGGAAAACCTTTTCTACTATATTATTGTGGTTCTGAGCATCAATATCGTTTCATATATTTAATTAAATATATATTTTTAAAAAATATATTCTAATAATTTTTTTTCATTTAACGGATAACTCCTAATAGTATGACTATTCCTAATAGTATTACCATTTTTTCCTGAAGGTCATACTAATAAATAGTATGACTATTCTTATAATGATTTAACTGATTGAATATTTCATTTATTTTAATCCAAATAGTATGATCATATTAAACTTAAAACTAAGAAATTTTTTTGTCATACTATTAGGAGTTATCCGTTAGTTAACAGTATTCCAAATTTCAAAATATTTTACAAACTTATAATTTTTTTAAACTTTCTGACAATGCATTTAAACAAATTAATAACTATTCTTGTAGCTCTATTTATGAGAAACAATAAGTTTATTAATATAAATAGCTGTGTGTAACCTTAGTGAAAATATATCGTCAATAAAAATAATTTGTTTGAATGATATAGTTTGATATTAGTTAGTTTTTATTATTTTACTATTAATAATCTTATTTTGATTGACTAATTTTGAGAAAAAAAATGCATTAAATACAAATGTTCTACTTTTGGTGTCAAGCCATTCTAACCCTTAGCATACCATGTTGGAACCGCCATGAATCTGTTGGTAGAAACCGGTGACATTTCTAGAGTTTGTGACACTATGGACGATATTTACCTTCGACATCGCCATATTACCTTAGATAAAAAATCTGTAACTTAAAAAAAATAAATTAATAAAATTTTACTTAATCTTCCTTTTTAAAAAAGCCCATTTCAATGTTAATTTCTTTAAAGCCGAGCTGAAATGATTTTCTTAATTTTCGATGTTTCGCCTCATATCAATATTTACGAACTTCAAAGGGTTAATTTTGAATATTTTTCTTAATTTAAATATTTATGAATTAATTTCTAAATTAATATATTTCATTCGAAACATCTGGTATAACTTCGACTTTTACCGATACTCGGAAACTAGTCAAATTTTCTGGTCGGCCAAAAATATGTTTATTTATAGAGGCGGCTTTCTATGACCTGTTGAGTCATAAAAACAGCAGTTCACATATTCAGCAATCTATTCAAAAAACCTTTTTTCCATTTTAAACCACCACAAATACCAATATAAAATACTTGTAAATCTGAAAGGCAATGCTGACTTGAACCACTCAACACTCTTTCCAAATCGCCTTAAAAAATTCATTTTTCGATAAGTCTGGGAAATTAGCCATGGGTTTAACCTTTCACCGATTTTAGCCATTATCTATATGAATCATATAGAATCCAAGATTCAGTCATTTTTGGGAATAAAATCATTTCCTTGAAAAGATACGTGGACGACATTTTCATAGTCTCCACGATACCTCTCAACCCCATCTTATCACATGTAAACTCCATCAACACAAATATACAATTCACTCTTGAACTTCTTAACTCTGAAGGCAAAATTTCTTTTTAGATACTTTGATAAGTTCCTATCAAGGATCTGACACACTCACTTTCAAAGCTGATCTATTCACTAAATGTCTACATAGTGGACACATTTTCCCTTGGGAAAGTCGCGTTCCACTCCAACGAAAAATCGCATCACTATAGGAGAGAAAACGGTGCAATAAGAAACTGTTCGGACATAACAAAAAAAAGAAATCCTCGAAAATTTCAAAATACGTTTTTTGCAAAATGTATATCCAAAAGAATACGTAGAGAAATATTTTCTAAATGAATACAGGTCCAATAGTCACAACACACAAAAGAAACACGACAAGACAATAAAATAACTACGCTTCCCTTTCTTAAACAATAAGACATGTAATATAATCAGGTCTTTCATTCGCAACACAGATTTACCTGTTGATATTCGTCCAACCTTCACTACTGCAGCACCTTTGAAATCACAACTTCGAAAATGTCAAAAATCCCGAACATCAGATCTTTATCGTCAAGATTATCTTTTCCATTCTTCTACCAAATGTTCTTGCTTTTCTAAAAACATAATATACCAAATCACTTGCATGAAATGCGAAGCAATATACATAGGAGAAACGCAGAGAACATTCCGATCACGACTCGATGAATATATTAAAGACAAAATCAATAATTATCACGAACACTAGGAAAAAGTACACAAATCAGCACCACTAATACACGA
>CM039679.1:260589386-260962080 GCA_022537955.1 Schmidtea mediterranea
TCACTTGCCGGTCAATGCAGAAAATTCGGAAACCAATAATGCGAGTAGCCACTCACGGGTGGAGCCTCTCATTCAAATGCCAATCGACGGCACAAGCCTAATCGAAATCGCCGTCGACGGCTGAGGTGTAGAGCCGAAAACGCTCTGCTACAGGCAAATTTGAGAAGCAATGAAGAATCGGGATTAAGAGGACTTTCAGATCTGTTGATGATGGAACACACAGCTTCTAGGCATGATGATAAATCAGAGGTTATATATGCTACTCGCCAACCGGAGTTCCATCATCCCGTTCCCACTCCGGCTCAGATCACAATTACCACAAATGACCACTCTGCCATATCTTCTCATACAATTCCTGATGAAGAAATGTCTTATAGCGGGCAATCGTCGCCGCAGATCATCTCGATAATAGAACCCACGGCACCTCGAGACCAGTGGGCGAATTGTTCCCGCCAAGTTGAATCCCATCCAACCTCATGATTCCCTAAACGTCGATGTTTACCGGTAGATATTGACTGAGAGGAATGAAGCGCAATTTTCCTAAGTGATGATCAAAGTACTGTTACCGAAATAACATAGATTTTGAATCTAATTATCGCCACTATGGACCTACATTTTTCCATCTTGTTATAGCAGATAGTCGAGACAATTTCTACTTGTGTTATTATCTTCTATCTTATAACTAACTTACTTTATGCTTTGTACTCAAAATATTTATATCTTACTGCTAAATTACTTATGCCTGTAGTTAAAATATTTATATCTGCTAGTTGGATCATTGTCATTATGTAATCAAAATAAATACGTATACCTAATTTTTTTTATTTCACGTAGATATCAAATCTAAAAGTATTTTAATTGTTTAATTAAACTTCATAAATATTCATTTTGCCCATTTAGTAGTGCTAACTAATTAGATTGTATATTAGTGATAAAATCTCACAAAGTGAAAGTAAATCTCTAGCAGAGGAAATGAAAAATTTAAATAATAGATGGTAAAAATAAATTAGTTGTTAGCAGAAAGTAAATGAAACTCAATTCATAATTTTATTTTACAATACTAGCATTCGTTATCTTCACAGCCAGTTTTGTTGTTTAAAACTTAGGGAATTGGAAACATTGTGGATTATTAGATTATGCGACAATGCGTAAGACCTTCTAGCGGCCGCTTCGAACCCGAAATCGAAGGTTATTCAAAGAGTAGTATTGGTAACGATACTCACCTGTTTGAGTAGCTTTCGGCTGTCATACAAATTACCAACATGGATTAATCCATGGATGTATGATGGTGATCCGTAAATTGTGTGGTGTACGAGGGAAATTACACCCTAGAACCGGAGAGGTGTACAAGGTTAGGAAGTGCTAGTAGCCAGTTGTTTAAAATATTCCCGGTACACCAGCAGAACGAAAATAGAACAGGTAGTTAGGAAAATATCCGATTATGTTGATTAGTTTTCCTTTACTTGCTACCAGTATTTCATTGTCGGTGTTCATTCCATCTTGATACATACATCTAAATTATCAACACTGAGGCTGACAAAAAATATAAAAAACACGATAAAAATAACAAAAAACTATTTAATTTTCTCTTTTTCTTTCCTTTTGTAGACAATTACAATAGTAATAAAATTTTCTTTTTCTCTAATACGTTCTGACGATTGCATTTAAACGAAAATTTTAATTAACTGAGTTAATAATAGCACAAAAGACCTGTTTGCATGTCTAAGTTTATATACTATCGACAGCATTTAGAATAATTTGGCCAAAATACTTTTGTTTTTACATTTCTGCATATCTAGGTAAAATAATTTCTTCTTTCATTCTGTAATCTCTTTCTATTCTGTTATTAACATTATCTACTTTTTCTCATAATATTCTTCGCTCTCCATTATTTCTCTAGTTCATTTATTCTACTTTTTATGTGTAGTATTTGATCCTCCCTCATGATCATTCACTCTCCATTGATGGTTTGATGTTGACGCAGGAAAATGAGAGGCACTACCCCGTAGATCTACGCGAATATGCCTTTCGGAAGCAATGGTAAGCGCCAGTATGTCTTTAGACAAAATGCTAGAATTGTTTGAAAATATTACAAATAAAAGTTTTAGCAACATGCTCATATTAGTTTATTTGCCTGTTGAGTTGGTTTGTGATGAATTGATGCAGTATAATGGAGCTAGGGTGGTATGTAAAAGGATTGACTGGAATGAGGAATGACATTTTGAGGGCTATTATGTACAACACAACCCTAGACTTTTAAAAATATTAATTTGTAAAATTGTAAATACGCACTCCCATATATACTAGATCGCAACCCTGGTTAAGAACCACTGCTCTAAAAGATCATGCATAAAGATTCATACAAATAACATGTAGCCATTTTGGAGCAGCACAAAAAATTCAAATCTATATATTTATGACATGAAAACAGGATTTAAAAAGTAATTAAGAAGAATGTATTTGGAGAAGACGTTATTGCACTAATGACAAAGGTTTTGATATATTGGTTGAACATTTAAATTTGGAATACTATCATTAAATAAACATTTATTTATTTATTTTGTAAAAACTCTCTAGGGTAGTGTTCTACATAATAGCCATTTAATTTAAACACCGTAATGACGGAGGCCAATGAGCTTCATCTGAGTGTTACAGCATAGTCAACCGCTGCACCAAGTTGCAGGATACGGCGATAATTCACGAGCAGATAGCTTTTTATACTCACCCTGCAACCTGGTAACCATATTTATAACGATCCCATGTTCTGTCTCAGGCTATTTTGTGACGTTTAAACAATAAATCAAATTAAACAAATGATTAAAGAGACCAAAAATAATAACAATCAACAATTCAAAATCAAATCAGCGACTTGATCAGGAGTTCTGGGAACCAGTGAATCAGGATCTGAATATCCACTCTTGGGATTTCTAATCGCGTTAAATAACCGAGTGTAAGCACTGTGAACGAGATCATTCGATCTTCGACGAATGAGATCTTTCAGTTTGATACTAGACAAAAGAGCTAACTGTGGCATCGTCAATGTATCAGGATGTGCCAAAAACAAGTCAAACTGAGCCATAATTTTCTTGACAGTTAATTCAGGAACCCGATCAATCAAGATTATATCACTATTCTCATGAGACTCCTGTTCAACCAACTCATACAATGCACTGAGACCACTACTGCGTATCACAAACCCCGCTTGAAAACTGACCAATGAATCGACATTTGCATCCAATTGGCCCTGTATCTAGTCATGCATTACAAAACAGTTAACCATATTCAAATTTTAATTTTTATTACTTGTTCAAGTTTGGCATCAGTGTATTCAAATTTAGCCAAAGCAGTTTGATAGAGATAAAGACAATTACACAGATAAACTGCGGCGTCAACAGGATTAATAGAGCTAGCGGACAAGCAACAATATTGAAGAAGTGGATCAATTAATGTATAAAGAACCTGTGAAACAATTATTGGTATCAATCTTTTAAAAATTTATTTATGAAAAAAAATATAGAGATTGTGATTTCTGAATGAAATCTCAGAAGTCTTCTCAGAGTCCTGTGAAAATTTAACAAGAGACACAAGTGATTTTTATCTTCTCTGTCCTAAACTATATATATATTTACTTTTAAGATTAAAATATAAATTTTTATTAGAAATTCTAATAAAAATCTAGTAACTAGAGGCATCATATATCAATGACGCATAATATATTTACTACCGTGTTTCCTCGAAAATATTACCTACCTCTAAAGTAAGGCATACCGCGATTTTTCAGGATGGTTGTAATATAACACCCTAATGAATAATGATTTGTTTAAATATACTGATTTATCACATAGTCAGACCTTCATAGTTTTCCATTTTCGGGGTTTAATGAAATCTGGAAATGTACGGAGGTCGGTAAGCAATAGAAAAAAATTACATCTTAAAATAACGTATTTATTATTTTATAAAATAATCAGTAATTTTGGAAAACTTTTTTTGCCTGCAAGAAATTCTCAATAAATTTTATCGACTCAAAAAGCTTATCCCTCTCTTTAACCTCACCATCACCATCAAATATTACATCCGTTATTCACTTTTTTATTTCAAAATGTTTTTTATGATATCTTTACTAGTAACCCTGGGAGCTTTTTCTACATCTTCTAATTCTTCAATATCAATATTTTTTGATATAAACAGATCAAAATTTATCTTTTCATCGTTGTTATCAGTATTCGGAAGAGCTTCGTTTTTTCATTTAATATTAACTCATTTTCATCTGCTTGTAAGGTAATTAAATCGCCAACGGCGATCGGATCTTCCACATTGATTTCATCAAATATTTGTTGTACCGTATTAATTTCATCTCGTTCATCTTGAAATGCTTCATTATTAGGTTATCGAATTTTAAGAACAGCCAGCTTTTTAGTCCAACAATTTACAATTGTTTTACTCTCAACTTCTTTCCATGCTTTGTGTGTGAACATGAGTGAGTTTTTAACTGTTATATTTTTGTAAAGGACTTAAGCCTTTGGGTTGAGTTCAAGCTGTAATGATATTGTTCTGGTTAAACGATGATTAAATTTAAGTTTCAAATTTCTTATTATCCCAAGGTCGAGAGGTTATGTGCCGGTGCATTGTCGAGTAGAAGCAAAATTTTCCTATTAGAATCCTTCATTTTTAAATCAACATGAAATAACGAGTTATTGAATTCAACACTTGTCATCCATGCACTTGAATTGCTTGCAATATGACAAAATTGTTTAATGTCAAAATTTTTGAGAGTTCTCGGTAATTTATATTTGCCTATTATAAGTGGAGATAGTTTTTCAGAACAACTCTTATTACAGCAAAGTAACAATGTGAGCCGATCTTTGTAATTCTTAACCCAATTTCTTATCTTCTTTATTAATGATTTTGACAGCATCATTTTATAGAATAATGCCGTTTCATCACATTGTCCGAGTACATTCTCATTTTCTGTTGCAAGCAGCTATAAAAATCTTTATAGTTATCAATTTTGCGTAGCCCTTTTCGCCACAAAACTTCTTCTCTGATATGCCGTATCTTTTATTGAATTTCTGGAGCCATCCATTCGAAGCTTTAAAGCCTAAATGTTGTTTAGATTTGGCATTTGTCATCGCTTTTTCTTTAAGAATTTTATCGTTGTAAAATCCACCTTTGCTTTCAATCTCATCATCAACGTCGTATTTTAATTTCTTTGCCAAATTTTGGAATTTTTTTTGCATTTGCTAGAGTTTTTTAGCTCTTTTTTTCTAATGTAATTAAGGATTGAACGCCAGGAAATTTTGTTTTTGAACTTCTCTGAAGATATTTCTGCCACACGGGTTTGAGAAACGTTGGAATTTCTTTCGGTATAAATCACAATGGCTAACTTTTCTTGTAGCAATACTACTGTTGTGGATTTTTTTCCTTTTCATGAAAATGGGCTAACGAAAATTTTCTTAAAAATATCGAAAAAGAGAAAAATGGATTTATTTAAACGCATATGGGGGTTTCGTTATTGATTTTATTATTAACTTATATTTAAAATAAAAATTCAAAAAAATCATGGTAAATTACGAAGATTTGGAAAACAATGGAGGTTTGCGCCGAAAAAATATTAAAAAAATCAAAAAGTGGAAAACTATGGTAGGTGGAAAAGTATAGAGGTATTTAATTTATATAGCTCCTTCTTCTAAGAAGCCGTCTCTGGAAATAGAATAAGAAATAGAGAGAGAAATATGAGAACATATAAAGGTATAGCATCAATGCAATCAGCGTCTTTCGCATAATCGTGATGAACTGATTATAGAAAGCAAGGCACAGAAGATACCAAACTCAGAAGAGAGCTACCTGATCGACAAGTAGCCCAACAGATCAACCTCATTTAAGATTATCACCTATCAGAACTTGTGAATGTTCTTCTTCCAGCCTTCGGTAATATGTCGACTTCCACGGGTAAAGTGAAACCGGGAGGGACTAAACGCCGTGCCAAAAATGCTCTACTGTAGGTAAATCTATTTGATCTATCAATTGCCATCATAACCCAGCCACTAACTCCGTCGAGTTCCGTCAAAGAGCCAATCCGATCTCGCTCTCTCGAAGCCAGTCGATATTGGGTCTTTGTCGATTTATCTGACACCGAAGCACCAATTAGAGGTGGAAGAACGTTAATCACCGCTAATACCGAATCTGAGTGACAAAGAAACGAATTTGAAGGCCACTGCCGTCGATATCGATGCCAAATATTCGCTCTCACATGAAGTGACGTCACCATTATTACTACATGAAATCAGTGTGCATGGTACGTTGATGAAATTTGTCAAATTTATAAAGTGATCACGAATAAATATTTAGTTCTGCTTAATTTCCTTTAGTTTTTAGACCGAAATTGTTTTTCTTTAAACTATCTTCTGATCTATGGAAAAATTCAGTGTAGAATAGGACAAGGAAACCATATCATGGATCATCATAATAGCTAGTGTTAAGTCCAACACGTAAGGACTTAGATCAGTATCTGGTGAGAAGTTCGAGAAAGCGAAGAAGGGTATACATGCAAAAGAGACGTATGACCAGTAGTTCCAGAAAAGGAGCTCATCTGCTTATGGATTTTCAACCACTATACACAGTACCAACATACTAACCACCATAGGTACATAGGTGGGATATCGTAATAATTTTGAAGGTTTTTAGGTAAGAGTTATATAGTAACCATAGAAAAGTAAATTAAATAATACCTATTCGCAAAATTCCAAAAACCAATCAATCATAAGCAGTAGAGACGATTTTCCAAATAATTTTAATCGATTTTAATGTTGAATTAATATTGAATTAAATATTGAATTAAATATTGAATTAAATATTGAATTAAATATTGAATTAAATATTGAATTAAATATTGAATTAAATATTGAATTAAATATTGAATTAAATATTGAATTAAATATTGAATAAAATATTGAATAAAATATTGAATTAAATATTGAATAAAATATTGAATTAAATATTGAATAAAATATTGAATTAAATATTGAATAAAATATTGAATTAAATATTGAATAAATATTGAATTAAATATTGAATTAAATATTGAATTAAGAATTTAATAACAATAACTTTTAATAGAAATTAATAATTTAATTAGATTTCATTTTACAACTTTCACGGTACTTTAAAACCACACACGCGAATTCAAATTTAATATTTCTAAAATAAAAGCATTATTAAATAAATATTTCATATTTCTCGTCATTTTGCTTTCTCCTAATAATTAAATAGCAAACGAGAAGTCAAAAATTATAATTAGAAGAGAAATATTGAGAAAAGCAAACCTGTTGCAAATCCGATTTATTACTCAATGTTGGCAACATCGAAACATCTTGAGCTGTTAATATCTCTTCAAGTAATTTCAGTGTTTTCTGTATTGCAGATGTCGGTGCGAGATTGTGTTGGGGGTTGTCGATCTGAAACAACGTGAAACTATAGAAAAAATCGATTTCCATTCGGGGATACCTTCTCAAGCATGTTGCAGGAATGATTTTTGAGACCACTGAAAAACAAACGCCAACTGAGCAATTGCATTTCCTCTACAGTAGTTGAGATATTGGATGCCGGGTGTAGTAGCTGTTGACTGAATATAAATTTAATATTGTCTTGTCATACAACACACTGCTGTGAGATAAATTTTCTATAATATAAGTTGATGTTGGGGTTGTCGGTGAATTTAAATAGGATGCATTGTCAATCTGACTCCAAGCGTGCTTTTAAACAACAGTAATGAACTCCAAACGATATAAACTTTATTGATTAACACACTTTATCTCCACTTTAAAATGACACAAAGAATTATCTATTACAGTCAAAACTTGGTGCTTATTACGACTCTTCGGGAAGAATAGCACTTTTCGGATCTATTGTATTTCACAATCACTTGACTACTGTGACGGATTTCTGAGATCGATAAATCTGATTTAGTTGTTTTGCTTTGAATTTATTCAATAACTTTGATTGCTTTGATTTCACTTTACTTCTTTTTCACAATTTTGGCTTTGTCTCTTTTCCAACTTTCTTTATTATTTTCGTTCTCGTATCGCCTAATTTCTGCTTCAAACTTCTTTTATCCTTGATTCCACCTGCTCTTTCAATAATCTTCCGTAATTTTCTCTTTTACAATTCTTCGTCCAACTTATCTCTCCCCGATTCCAGTTGCACTTCCTTTTAATACTCTATAACCAAATGTCACTTAATGATATACACTTCGATTTTAATTTCAATATCTTTTCAAGCGAACTGCATTTGGCCCTCTTAAATTTTCCTGATATCTTTGACAGCTGTCGAGATATTACATTTTTCAAGACGCCATCTATCGGGTTCTCCGTTAATTCATTTTTCTTATCTCAACCAGACTATCGAGATATGTCACTTCATTTTCCATTTTGTTGTTGTTATTATTATTTTTTCTTATTCGCTTCGTACTTCCTAATTAAAATGACCTTGACATGTTTTATTATTTTATTGTTTGATTTTTTAAATATTATTTGTTATTTAGTTATCCCTAACATTGATATGAAAATCAACTTAGTGAATATATTTAAAAAAAAATCAAGTTGATGGCTACTAAGTGATTTTTAAAACTTGAATTATGATTTCATAAGGAAATGAGATTATTATTCAAGTTCTTAAATCTTACTTTTGCTCCACATTCACACACACACAATTATATATATATTATTAATTTGGGAAATTCCAAAGCCTCAATAAAATCAATACATATCAAAAATTAAAATTTCTGTCAAAAAGATAAAGATATGGCAGCAAAAACGAATTTCCGAGGAGCAGAGAAATAATCTATTGGAATATTGAAACGTTTTGGTAATAAATGAATTTTCTTTTAATAAATTTTACTTATAAATTTATCTGACTTAGATTAAATCGAAAAATAAATCCAATAATTGAAATAAATTGACAAAAATTCCAAAAAATCTAGAGAAAATTAATTACAAAAAAAAATTAAAATAAATGTTGATAAAAAGTAAGAGCTTAAATAATGATCTGATAATTTAACGAGATCACAGTCCAAGCCTTAAAATTTACCAGCAATTTGTTGAGGTTGTTATAATAATTATGGAAATAAAATGAGTGCACTCGAAAAATCGAAGTTGAATAAAAAACATCAAAAATCATTAAAGTGCAAAATTAATTAAAAATTTGAAAATTAATATTGATCGGGGAAAATAAAATTTACCAGCCAATTGTTGAGGTTGTTATAATAATTATAGAAATAAAATGAGTGCACTCGAAAAATCGAAGTTGAATAAAAAACATCAAAAATCATTAAAGTGCAAAATTAATTAAAAATTTGAAAATTAATATTGATCGGGGAAAATAAAATTTACCAGCCAATTGTTGAGGTTGTTATAATAATTATGGAAATAAAATGAGTGCACTCGAAAAATCGAAGTTGAATAAAAAACATCAAAAATCATTAAAGTGCAGAATTAATTAAAAATTTGAAAATTAATATTGATCGGGGAAAATAAAATTTACCAGCCAATTGTTGAAGTTGTTATAATAATTATGGAAATAAAATGAGTGCACTCAAAAAATCGAAGTTGAATAAAAAACATCAAAAATCATTAAAGTGCAAAATTAATTAAAAATTTGGAAATTAATATTGATCGGGGAAAATAAAATTTACCAGTCATTTTAAAAATGGATAATAGATAACTGCATAATAATTGCAATTGGATGCTCATCCTAACTTCTATTACAGAAGTTGGTAATGACCTGGAAATGGTGTATCTCACTGCACTTTCAAAGAAGAACATAAAAGTGAGTTTTTATGTATCTATATTATAATATTATTGATTTTATTTTACATTTTAGAAAATCTATCTCAATGCAATTTAGTGTATTTTGCATCGACGGAAATTTATGCATTAATCTAATAAAATATCAATGATAGCTTACTCTAGCGTGATTTTGTAGAACTTCAGCAGATGATTGATCTTGTATAGAGTGAGAATCTCTTGTTCACTCACGAGTAATTGCTCCATGCGCATCTAATATTTTCATATTTTAAATTTTAGAAATTATTATCGGCTCGAATAACATTTTAAATTGCACAAAATAAAAATTCCAAAGCAACTATAATTTGAAGATAAAGGCTCAGATTCTGTAGGTCACGAATAGTTTCCTAATATTCACATTTCCATTTATTTTGAAGGGTTAACTGCCAGTTATTATTCATACTATTAATAACTATCGATCCATGAAAATAACAGTCCAAAATCTCACAGCAAAAATTAATTAAAATAGATTTCTTGGACAAAATAAAATGTTTCGATATTTTAATTACTTTGTAATTCCTCGATTTTGTCAAAATAAATTCCGGTCAATAATATTTTTCTCTATAATTTTTCCGGCAACACTTAATTCAATACTAATTTCTACCGATTGAATTATTGTCAATACTAATTTCTACCAATCCGATTTCTATCAATACTAATTTCTACCGATTGAATTATTGCCAATACTAATTTCTACCAATCCGATTTCTATCAATACTAATTTCTACCGATTGAATTATTGCCAATACTAATTTCTATGGATCCAATTTCTGTCAATTCCAATACCAACCTGTGAAATCACCCAATTAACCAGGCGGTTACCTAATAACTTTCTAGTTGTCTTGGTTTCTGAATTTTAGCTTGTTTTAATATTATTTCTCAATTATTTTCCCACATTCCTCATAACAATGATCAATAAACATATTATTTCCATGTTCCAAATAATTTATTGATTTAGATATCCTTAACAAACATTCTACCGGTCATAAATATCAATAATCAAAAACAATTTATACAATCAATGCTAGTAATACCTTGAAAGGTCTACACAAACCCTCACAGATTCGATCACAATTTCTACCGATTGAATTATTGTCAATACTAATTTCTACCAATCCGATTTCTATCAATACTAATTTCTACCGATTGAATAATTGCCAATACTAAATTCTACCGATTGAATTATTGCCAATACTAAATTCTACCGATTGAATTATTGCCAATACTAAATTCTACCGATTGAATTATTGCCAATACTAATTTCTACCGATTAATTTCTATCAATACTAATTTCTACCGATTGAATTATTGCCAATACTAATTTCTACCGATTAATTTCTATCAATACTAATTTCTACCGATTGAATTATTGCCAATACTAAATTCTACCGATTGAATTATTGCCAATACTAATTTCTACCAATCAGATTTCTATCAATAATAATTTCTACCGATTGAATTATTGCAATACTAATTTCTATGGATCCAATTTCTGTCAATTCCAATACCAACCTGTGAAATCACCCAATTAACCAGGCGGTTACCTAATAACTTTCTAGTTGTCTTGGTTTCTGAATTTTAGCTTGTTTTAATATTATTTCTCAATTATTTTCCCACATTCCTCATAACAATGATCAATAAACATATTATTTCCATGTTCCAAATAATTTATTGATTTAGATATCCTTAACAAACATTCTACCGGTCATAAATATCAATAATCAAAAACAATTTATACAATCAATGCTAGTAATACCTTGAAAGGTCTACACAAACCCTCACAGATTCGATCACAATTTCTACCGATTGAATTATTGTCAATACTAATTTCTACCAATCGATTTCTATCAATACTAATTTCTACCGATTGAATAATTGCCAATACTAAATTCTACCGATTGAATTATTGCCAATACTAAATTCTACCGATTGAATTATTGCCAATACTAAATTCTACCGATTAATTATCAATACTAATTCTACGATTGAATTATTGCCAATACTAATTTCTACCGATTAATTTCTATCAATACTAATTTCTACCGATTGAATTATTGCCAATACTAATTTCTACCGATTAATTTCTATCAATACTAATTTCTACCGATTGAATTATTGCCAATAC
This sequence comes from Schmidtea mediterranea, assembly GCA_022537955.1. NCBI lineage: Eukaryota > Metazoa > Platyhelminthes > Tricladida > Dugesiidae > Schmidtea > Schmidtea mediterranea. Next base: position 260,601,351 of record CM039679.1, read on the forward strand.
TAAATTCTACCGATTGAATTATTGCCAATACTAATTTCTATCAATACTAATTTCTACCGATTGAATTATTGCCAATACTAATTTCTATGGATCCAATTTCTGTCAATTCCAATACCAACCTGTGAAATCACCCAATTAACCAGGCGGTTACCTAATAACTTTCTAGTTGTCTTGGTTTCTGAATTTTAGCTTGTTTTAATATTATTTCTCAATTATTTTGCCACATTCCTCATAACAATGATCAATAAACATATTATTTCCATGTTCCAAATAATTTATTGATTTAGATATCCTTAACAAACATTCTACTGGTCATAAATATCAATAATCAAAAGCAATTTATACAATCAATGCTAGTAATACCTTGAAAGGTCTACACAAACCCTCACAGATTCGATCAAGACAATCTGATACGAGATCATTTGTTTCCATTTCATTGCACTTCCTCAACAATGATCGCAAATGTTCCTTCTCAGTGGCTGCCAGCTGATGGAGACAAGCTAATAAATCACTGGAGTAACGCAATGGGTCATGCGTATGAATCTCAATCGGAGCAGAAACTCTAGTGCTTGTCAACGCGTCAATGAATGCACGACAACAAGCAGCACGACGAGCGGTACTGAATTCATCGAGCACATATTTCAGTAGTAACGGCCGTTCTTGCAAGTAGGAAATAGCAACACAGAGACCAAGATTGATATCACAGGTTTCTCCATTCATTTGCCGACAACATCTCTGACTCCATCGATACAATCTATCGTACCCAGTCTCCACTAAGCTCGATGCATTTTCTAGACCTTCGACACTTAGAAATATAAATCAACTCGACCCAATAATCCAACTTCTAATTAATACCCAGCAGTTTGATTAGGTAATCGCAACAATAATCGACAATTATCTTCGACTTCTTTCAATCTTTCTAAACAAGCTAGAAATTTCTCATCTACAACTCCATCGTTTTGAAGGATTTCCAATTCTTCTGGATTCAGTTGGAAATGTTTGGAAAATGATTCGGCAATTAATCGTTTCAATTCAATTTTCTGACTGGAATAAAATGCTATTAATTCCATAATGGACATTTTATTAGATATAAATTATGCTCAACCCCTATTTCAAATGGGGCTCATTTTGCCAGATATCGTGTAAGAGGCCATCCAATAATGACATCATATCGCCTTCCATCGACACATTACATCACAAAGCTCGAGACCTCCGCAAAACGTTTTCCAATATTGATCAAATTAAAAATAGAATGATATTTTAAACCAGTGTTTCTCAACCAAAAACATGCCGCGGACCAGTAATCAATTTAAATTTTTACCACAGATCACTAATACTAATTGTTGGTTATATTTTGCAGGAATACAAAATATTTAATGTACTATTAAATACATATATTTCAGTTGTAAAAATTCACACCAAGTTTTCAAAAAATAAACAATATATTTACACAAAAAATGTGCATAAAAGAATAACAATAAATATTGCAAAAAACATATAATAATATTATAATAAATCACAGAAAATAGACAATATATAAATAATTTTCAATTAAAAAAATTATAGAGAATAAAAAAAATCCATAGTTGTATAAACATAAAGTTTAACTAGAAAAATATAAAAGTCAACCACTAATTTAATATAGGACAATTTATTCACGTTCCAAAGAATTCAGAGAGAGAAATGCACATTCTGTAATTTTACGTTTATAGTTTTGTTGTAATATTTCATATGATTTATTTTATGAGGGGTAAACAGTTTAACAATATTTTTCTCCTATTCAACTCACGTTGTGGACCGGTAATTTATGGCTCGCGGACCGGTACTTTGAGAACCACTGTTTTAAACCACAAAATCATTCTAATCGTAATAATAATTATTATTTAATTTGAAAATTTAATATTCAGCATTCATATATATAATATAATTGTTATATCAATTATAAACACATTTTCCAATGACGATAAAAGAAATCCAGAGGTGAAAAACAAATAAGTTATTATAATCAAAACACATTTTAAACATTAGTAACCTTTGTATATAATTTAGCAATTTGATTTTATCATTGTTTCTTTTATCATTGTAGTTGGCCAGATTATATTACTGTTCAATTATACGTAGACCTGATCAGAGGCATCGATTCTGGGGGAGCAAGGAAGCAGCTGCTCCACCAACAATAATATTGGGAGAGCAAGAATATGGTTTTGCTTTACCAAAAATGTTTCTACAACATCTGATACATAGTCAAATTGTGTAGAAAATATTATGTACTTATAATGAAATCAGAGGTGAAAAACAAAAAAAGTACTTATAGTATAATTAAATTTAAGTAAAAAACTAAAAATGTCGTGTAATTGTTCGGAACCTTCTGAGAGAAGTGGAAGGCCCCGTTTTGGGTAATATTGTTCTAACTGATGTAATATTTCTATCTTCCAGCAATAAATTTGGAAAGAAATTGAAAACTTAATTAGAACAGTTGTCCAATATAAGCCTTCTTAGGAAACGTTCGCTAAATTTCTTAGGTTTTTTAATCAATGTAATGCGATTTTTCCATTCCCGAGATGCCTCCTAACTACAGGTGTGACCATTTCAGGATTTATTGAAAATTAAACAAAAAAGCACTTCATTTAAACAAAATTAAAAACATTCAAGCCTAATATAGCGCGGCAAGTACTTTGCCATGTAGGAATGAGAAAGATCACGGAATTTATAAAAGCTGGGTATCATATGGAAAACATGCAATTTAAAAACGCGATCTAAAGATGAATATCGATATTGAGTTCGGTTCCTGATTATGAATAAACGGCACAACAGTCGAAATCAACGTAAACTAGTGCCTTTACTTGCCATCTCATGATACCGATGAACATATCTAATAAATTCCTAATAAATATCTAATAAACATCAACAATGCATCCCAGAATAATTCTCATAACTGCTAAATCCTCATATGTAATAATTTTGCATTTATAATTATTGATGATGAAATAAAATCGTTTAAAATGATATTTAATATAAAATTCAATAAATGCATAGAAATGCCCATGAGGAATGCAGCCGGCATGAATCAGTTATTTGGCTTGCTTATAATCGGGATTTCAGTAAATAAATTTTCCCAGTTTGAAAAAAAGAATTTCCGAAAATGTTATTTATTGAAATTTGCAAGAGTTGTTTTAGTGGTTGGAAATTGCCGGTTTATTAGCAATTTTGAAAGCACTCACTCCCCGAAAAATGTTATTAAAGCCAAAAATTAAGGCATTTATATCTGATTTTGCTAGTTAGTTTCCGGTTGATCCCTGATCACAGTGAACATCAAGTCATGGTGCTCATAAACCTATTCCGTTGCTAATCCAATTTGGGACTTCTTCAACAGTGAAACACCATAAAGTCATAAATCAACTCCCAATAGGCCCAACTGATAGTTTAATCGGAATTTACTAAAACCATACCGAATTTCAGCAGTTCACCATCCATTTCTCACTTACACCGTCAAATCCCATCAAATAACCGCATAAATTAAACAAGCATAATTTTCAATTAATAAATTATTATTTTAAAAAACACTTTAAAATACCCCTCGGCTTGTAACTTTGTCGTTTGTTGTATTAGATCACGAGTTTGAGTTTTGGTTTTCTACATAATGATTTTAACATAATTGAAATTAAAAATAAAATTTTACATTTAATCTGTTGCCCATTTGTAGACAATTTTCATTCATGTCTTGAACAATATTATTTATTTCTTCTAGTTGCTAAGTAATTTTATAAACTCTAGAATTTGGAAATAATTATTTATTACTTTAAAAACTGTTTTGCATTCCATTAAAACTGATTTTCTAATATCAATTCCTTGCTTTTCAATAACGCTTCTTAAATTTCTTCGATTTCGGATATTATTGTCATGGAAATAAACAGAAAGAAATTTCAAACCATCCAACAATTCCTATATTAAAGCAATTACGATAATTACTGATTTTTAAAATTACTTCATCATTTTCAATTTTAAGATCTAGAACTTTACGTATTTTGGAAACCAGGGGATTAATTTCCTTATGATCATCATTATTCATTTTTAGGATTTAATAAAATTATGAAATAACTAAAATTATTTTTAGAATCAGTGATTACTGATAAATGTTATTTATTATATAATGAAAATTATTTGAAAATGTTGCTTGAAACAAATCACTTTTAAATGAATTTAATGTAGTAAAATAAAATTATAAAATTCCTGATATTTTGTGTTTATATAAATTTATACAGACAAATTTTTATGAATGGAAAATTAAAGAGTTAAACAATAATTATTATTGAAAGCTTGTTTTAGAATTATTGTTTTTATTGTTTTTTTCCCGACCTAGTACGTAATTTTGGTTTGCCTGGCGGTTTCTCTGGGCCTGTCTGATTTGGATAGGCGACTTGCGCCGGGACGAATACCAAAGATGTAAGTGACCGCACTTCCCTCTTGACTTGCCGCTACAGCAACCTCAAGTCCTCGGATCTGAATCCTTTGGGCTTGGTTTAAGGCCTTCTCGTCCTGCCAGCCCTTCTGAGCGGCATTTATCTTTTGGTACAGCCGTTTTACTCGAGACTTCTCGACCCAAGTGGTCTTAATCCGCTGGAGCGCGCGGCTGAGTTGGATACACTGCTGGTGTAGATTGCCATTTTCTCGACGAAGCTTCTTCAGCTCTGACCCAATTTCTTTGATCGCGTCCACGGCTAAAATTATCGGCAGCATTAATATATAGAATTAACTATGATGTCATAACAGAAATAGAATATGTTGGGGCAAAATAGGTTCAATTTCGGGTGAACGTGTATAAAACTATTAGTTGTGAGCTTAACCAAATGCTCTAAATTGCTAAATCATTACAGTTAATAACTACAATAGAATTTTCTAATTAAACCAAATCACTTTTCAACTAAGTCAAGTTAACAATTAAAAAAACATTTATTTTATTTTAATCATAGTTTTGATCCATGTGTAGTCTTTAACGCGATAGGTGCTTTCGAGAATAGGCGTGCTCCTCCGTTCCTCTATCCACCAGTATTTCTCGAATGTCTGGTTGTAACAGATGTTTGAGAACAACCAGGTACACTGGTGCATCGAGCTCTAGGAGTGCTGGATCCTTCGGGTCATAAGCTACAACATAATCTGGTAGGTAGCCGTCCGAGCTCGGAATGCGCCCGCTGAAGATGTCCATATTAATCTTTATCAATCGCCTGCGTTGCTGGTTGGGTAGGCATCGGTATCTTCGTTCTAATTGTTCAAATTTTTGGAGCGTTTACTCGACTTCGTGACGGATATCCCTAGCTGGGTTCTTCCCTGGCTCTCTCTTGATCACGAGGCTGGGTAATTCTATATCGTCGTCATGTCTGCCTGGGTTCCGATTCTGCCATTCGGGGGTACCATATGTGGATATGGAGTATCCCCGATCCCACAGGTCCTGGCGATATCGTCCCGCGAATTTGCTTGGGACCGTCAATGTCATCCGCTTGACATCCTCCACTGACTGCTGGAACTACCTATTATAATTAGTTATTAATTATTTCTCCAACTTCTCAACATTAGGCTATTAACCATCTTTCAACTCTCTCTGGTCATTCAACTCTAACGCATCTCGAGATAGGTAGGCCGCAGCGACCTATTCTTTGTTTTATTTTAGCCAGATCAGTGAGATAAAATTCTTCAACTTATTCCACTCGTTAGAAGTAAAAATAACTTAGGATAATCCAAGTAAACTATTCACATGTGGCCGTCTCGTCCGTGACAGGGTAAGCCAATAATACGTGTCAACTTATGCGTCAATACTTATTTAAACTCAGTTTTCGTGCGTAATTTTAATTTAAAACCATTTGCAGAATTTACAAAGACACATAATTGCAACTAAGATGGTTTATCTATCATAATATAAGCCTATTTCTTTTATTCTGAAGATTCACGGATCCAAAATTAACCTTTCTTTATCTACCCACTATACTGTTAAGCACAAATTACATAATTTAAAATGACAACTCCTAAATTATATTATTATTTTAAATGGATTGCTCAACTTATATTATTAATATTTTCATAAAATAAATAAATAAATAAAGCAAACTCCTTTATTTAAAAGATGTATTAATTACATGAAAGTTAATAAGAATGATCTAAAGCAGTGCACAAGTAGTTGACCTTACCTGACAAGTGATCCTCGGAACGAAATCCTTCATTTGTGGTCTCTCGGAATGCATTATATTCATCAACATGGATTTCCATCTGATCGTGGCTTGGAACCCGTCCTGGCTTTTACTCTTCGGGTCGTTTCGTGGACGTTTATGTCCGTTTTTTCTCAATATTTTTTATTCATCATCTTTTTAGCGAAATAATGGCGTTCTTCATCTGACGCTGAGTATTTATATTAACTAAGTGACTCACGTTTCACGTGAGCAGGTGAGAACATGAAGAATCGGTGGCCTTCTCTTATTGGCTGAATTTGTGGTTTTTCTCAATCAATTCTCTAAGGCGGAATTCTCTCGCAGAGATATTTTTGTGAAATACCGTGTTAGTATCGCCTCAGTAGTGAAATCTCTCTGCCTCACCTCAGTGGTACGCATTGGTTGGTGTGTGGTTGCTTCACTCTCCTGGTTTATCATTCTATGAGTTTGTCATTTCTAGTGCATCTTATTCCGGGGAAGATTCGTTATATCGTTGATAATTCAATTTTTATATGTTTATGGCCATTTTGTAAGTCAACAGAGTCCAAAAGGCTGGGCGTTATTCATCGTCAAAGGTCCGAGGCGGAATCATTCGCTGTCTTTGATTTATATGATATGGTGAGACCTGCTTTTATATGTTGTGGTTATTTTAATTAAAATGAGATAGTTGATGGGTTAGCTAACTTCTTTTCTTATTTAGATTCTTTTGGTATGTTTATTCGTGATTCCTTTACTATTTCCTTTTTAGTGGAGCTCTCTCGTTCATCCACCTATTATGATCATCCCCATATTGAATAAGTTATGGTGATTCAAAATTTCGTTCTCATTCTTATGCTTTGCGTCAAATGTTCCTAGTGGCCGTACAGGAAGTTAGTATACTGCTACCCTAATGCTGGTAAGAGTTTTTGATACTGTTTGGTTTTGTTGCTGACGTAATGGCGGCTTGGGGGTACCTCGGTTGGTATATATACAGGGTGGGTTTTTATTAATAAATATGTTACTCGAATTTGGCTTTTGATTTTTAGTAGGTTGGTTGTATACGTTTATATTTATTACATCAGCATGGTTCCTGGTAATTTGTAGGTTGAATGAATGATTATTGTTTTGTTGGTTTTCTGTCTAGTTTAATTTAAGAGGTATTTACCACTCCTAGTGGGTCATGCGTTCGATTTTTTACTTTTATAAATACAACTTTATGGGTTATTTGAGATTCCACGTTTAATCCATTACTAATAATATGTTGGGTTACTTGTTGTCAAGATGTTATTAGTGATTTTTAACGATTACATATTGATGTTCTTCGCTGAATTTATGCTTTATTTCCTATCTATACGGTAAAACTTTACTCATTTCATTTTTTTAGGCGTTTAATTTTATTCAAATCTTTTTATTAATTACTAAATTATCATTTGACTTTTATCTGTATCGACAAAATATTTAGTAATTTTAGTTTTAAACATGATAGTTACATCGATTTCCGCAAGCCACCTCCCCTTTAACCACAAGTTGATTCTAAGATATTCGTGTGTTTACATTAAATTTTAAGAGTGCCCACTGGACTACTCTGTGTGATAATTTTAGCCGATAAGTATAGAAAGTTTGGGTCGATTTTTCGGGAGTGAGTGGAAAAGGAGTCAGCCAAAAGACTGATTCCCGATCTCCCCACTGCCCCTATAAGTGCAAATGATTTGACGTTCGAGCCCGTTGTTACTCAGGGCGAGGTCTCTCACTGGCACCTTGCGTGTTAATTTTGATACGATAAAACAAAATTTGACCTTGAGATTATTTGTATAATCTAACTCTAAATGTTATTATTTTCTTAATTTAATTTGACAATTTTTCAAAAAGTTTTTAATTGAATTATTTCTAACCAAAATTATTTTATTTTAATTCGACATTTTCATTAATTCTCGATTTTTACGTAAATTGTCAATTTTTCGGTCAAATTTTATGTTATTATGTTATGTTTCTGTCATTTTGTGCGGATCTTGATGCATTTTGTTATTATTTTAATTCAATTTTATGTTTTTCGATTTTATATTTTTAAACTATATGTTTCTCGCATTTTAAGGTGTTTACTTGATGTTTTATGGGTCTGATTTTAAATCTGCATGTTATGTTTGCGTGCTGTTTCCAATTCATTTAAACAAAACATAGTGCTAGCCCAACCAAAGCTTCACGAGTAGTTCATGGCATCCATAAAGTTCGGATGAGAGGAATATTATAAACGCTACAACTTCAAAGGGATTCCCATTAGATGCTCGCATAAGAAAGATATTAGGCACTCGTCACAAATGATGTTGGATATGTGTCTTAATGAGCGGTTTTCAGTAAAAAGTAAGCCATATTGCCTTGACTGTTAATACCTTAACACACTATTTGTTCAAAAAGCTACCGTAGAAAGATTTTTACTCATTATAACAATATCGTAAAAATTATCTTAAAACCTCCGAAAATATCAATTATGTAACCGTATTAACTTTTATTATAATATAAACATCAAAATAGCAATATTTCATTTTGTTAATGTAATAGGTCAGTAGCCTTCACTTTTCTTATGTGATTACACTGAAGGTTGCTTGGCCGAGATTACACTGGTCCCAACGCTAGTGTCATTTCATTACGACTGCTTTTCCGACATTTCCATTTTCTTTCTCATTTACGAGCTATTATCATTTCACAATTTGGTGGAATTGTTCCTCCCCCGAGAGCACTGAATATTGTCTCTATCTTAATCGAAGGTTACTCATCATCTTGATTAAAACGAAAATTAACATTAAATAAATAGAGAGATTTGTAATTAATATCTGTAAAAATAAATATTAGTTAAATAAATAATAGAATTATTTTATTTTTAATAGGAAAGGTATTGAAGAAAATTCTTCGATTCCAAACAGAAATTGTAGAATTTCGTCCGGAATTACATTATTAGACGTTTTCCTGATGTCACTTATAGTTGTGTTTATTTTGGTTTTTTCCATGCATGTCGTAGTAGTTCAATCTACACACGCAATCCCGAGAATTTTATTTCTCCTAAATTTCCTGAAAAATTTCTGAATTCATTTTTTAGTTTGCATCAAAAATTAAAATAATCCTTCTCCTTGTTGGGCCAATACAAGGATTTGTTTAAATGGATAGGAAATAGCAAGCAAACACAGCAATGCAGATTTAAACAACCCTAAACTATGAGGAAAATCTGATTAAATAAAAAAATCAAAAACATAAAAGTAAATTAAAATAATAACAAAGATGCATCAAGGTCAGCACAAAATTAACACAAAAATAACAAGATAACAAGGAAATTTGGCCGAAAATAGATCAATTTATAAAACTAGCATTTAATGGAAAAAGCTGATTAAAAATAAAATATTTCTAATCGGAAATATTCAATTAAAATATAAATTAATTAATTTATCTATTTAATGCAAGAAAATAACAAAATTAAAATTAGATAGTACAAGTAAAATCAAGGTCAAATTTTATTTAAATGCATCAAAAGAAACACGCAAAGTTAGGGTCACAAAATAGGTATAAATACCGATTCATTTTCACAACGCTTAACGAAAAAAATCTCACTTTTTCGTATGAAACTGTTTTTCTGACAAAAAGTCACGAACGCTTTTTCTTAGAAAAATATCTTTTCATTGTAAAACATTTACGGAAGCAGAACGCTCGAGAACTTTTGAATCAACTTACACAATACGTACTCAAGTAAACTACAAGTAAGTCCCTGCTTGGCCGTGTCCTCTGCAAGTATGATATGTATGAATGAACATGTATTATTTATACCAATTATATGCTTCAAAGAATCAGGTTTTTTAATTTTGTCCAAATTTTCCGGTATTTAAAATCATATACACTATCAGATTGTGTAAGAGCGATTCCTCCACCTATAATCTGTGCCCGTGAAGGTTCATGTCGTGTGCAACAATGGATTCTGAAAGTCAATATTTCCCTATAGGGCGTTAGCTAGATTGGGGGTAGTCTTTTGGCTGCTTCACTTTCGTCGTTCGTCCGAAAATTCGACCAAAATTAATTTGGACATATCGGCTTAAAATCATCAACACCGAGTATCTCAGTGAGCACTCTTAAAATCATAAAATGAACACAATTTCAACCTTAAGATCAAAGTAAGGTGAACGGGTGAGCGGGAAGGGCGCAAAATTAATGCAACGAAAACTTAAGGAATATAATTGAATAAAATAAATAATGCATGTTAAATGAAAGGTAATTTTTGGGTCTAGCATTAAACCTAAATTAAAAGAAGTTAAGTAAACTTTGTTGAATAAGAACGTAATTCGAGTAACCCTGAGATTAAATAATTAGACCTAAGGTCGATTCATGTCACAAAACATCAAATAAATGAGCAAGTTAATTGACCAAAAATTCGAATTTTTATCATATAAGCGAATAGCTAGTACTGAATAGAAAAGCATTAGGACTAAACAAGGAGTAGAAATTAAATACGTAAGTGAGGGTAGCAACGGTTACTAGTTATATAAACTATAATGAGAACCAACTTTCACTTAATAAAAATAGAAAATATAAAAAGGTAGTATTAAAGTCTTACCCTTCAATCAAACCACAACAATGAAAAATCCGTAAAGACATAAACATTGCATTCACACATAAAACAACCTGACATCGCCAGACATAATTAGAATGACACGCACTGATTGAGATGAGATCTTCATAAAACCTACGAATCTTCGCATCCCACGATAGCGTTAGACGCGTGAAGTGCCCCAGATATTAGTACAATCCCGATCTAACATTTATAAGTGTCCACCCATCGAATAGCAAATAGATTCACCTGAAAATAGAAGTTCGGCCAAACATGCAGAATAAGGACGAAAACGAAAACTGACAGCCGAGAGAACAATAGTACCCATCGTGATCACAAATTAATGAAACATAAATATCCATGAGCAAGAAGAAAAGATATCTCCTACCAATTGAATGATAATGATATGCGATCATTTGCAGTTGTGTCAGTGGTAGATCAGCCAACTTAGAATCATTATAAATAAATGTAGGCCGCTCACACAGTCCGACTAATCATTACATTCTAGTATATGAGATTAAATTAAAGCACTACACAAGACGCACTACATGCCCACGTAAATCAAAAGATTTTTACTAAGAAAAAATAAAATATTGTTTTGAGTAGAAGTTTTATAAATGATTCAAAGTGAAACAGTCCTCCGCACCAACTGGTACGCATTAACGGTATAAATAGAACGACGCTAGTGTCTATCGGTTATAAAGCTGAGATCATGAAGACATCGGACATCCAGAAGAATACGCCAATGAGGAAAGCGAGAAGTCGATCAAATAGAGCAAATAAAACAATCGCCGTGGACCCTCCACGACTTTCTGACCCCCAGCAGGATGATACCACGATCTTTCCCGAAGAAAGTAAGGGTCTAAGGATTGATTCGATTTATGTAAAATATCCACCTACCGAGTGTACAATTGAACCACGGTACTAGTTACTGAGACCAGATGCAAACACCACAAATGCGGTGGAAGAGACATAACTGACTCGCAGATGTCAAGAAGGTTCGGGATTCCAGAACGCGCGGACATACAATTATTATAATTATATTGCTGGAGAAAAAAATATAATACAGAACCAAATATTATCTTTATTTTTATTTTGCAGCGAATGCTCAACCAACAAGAACCGAAATCTGGAGCGACGACGACAGAGTGGCCATTCAAGTAGCCCCGACCTAGCAGCACAATACAGACAATCATTATGGGACGCCGGTTACAGCCTCTACACGTTGGGAGATAACAGCTGACCCATCATAGAAGGCTCCAGACAAGATGAAATCAAGGTATGCGGCCTCGCCATCAAGCGTGAATCCGGTCGAATTTCGGCCCGAGAAGTGCGACAGCGCGCTGAATCTTTGCTATATAGATTGGAAGCCCTGGTCGGAAATTTCAATGGAAAGTAAAGATGGCCAAAAAACGATTGGAAATGATCAATGCCTCGAGTGCTTCAGGTAAGATTCCCGGCACGGATGGATATGCGCCGGACTATGGCGTCTCATTTGAGTTGAGAAATCCAGCACTCACACGGATGCGAGCACCCACAAATATTGTCCTTCCGGTCAACTCCGATCGATTTCAGGAAATCAAATCAACCTGGGTCAAACATGAGCGAGCGAAGAAAGTTTATCAGAAGATGATTACGGCGCAACGCGGTTAGCAGGAGGAACGGAAATTAGTGCAGGCGTTACGCACTCAGATACGCGGATAGGAGGTAGCGTTTACTGCTAGCCAAGAGAGCAAAGCAGTTACCTACCCACTGGTCTTCGCTCCAGCTCAATTGGCCTACTGCGATTAAGAGACCAAGGACAACCGGCCCCAATCACGAACAGGAAGATCCTGGACGACGCATAATACCAGACAATAAGTCGAATGGAGAGCTATGACAAGATCAAAGGAACGAGTCAAATACTATAATTAATTAATGATTTGTTACGGTGTGGAAAATGAATGATTTGTTTAATAATATGATAGTTATGGTTATTCCTTTTATTTGTTTATTTTTCTGTAAATAATGAGGCTCTAAAATTCTAAGAGATGTAGAAAGTGTACAATGTGAAAGTTAGGAACCGATAAGCGTAAGTCGAGTACATACCTTCTAACGGTAGCTCGCTGAACCCAACTGAAGGCCTTTCCTTGGCAGTTTTAGAAATAAAGCTCACATTTGGCGGTCTCAGAACCATTGGTTACCAACGTTGCCTAGCAACAGGTGACAAGTGGAGGGTCGAAAGGTTGTATCTCAGGGTTTCAAGGTCAGACATCCACAAACCCCCCACACCTTTCATGTGAAAACTTGGAATTTATGTAGCTCTCAGCTTCATCACTTGATAACCATGTTTGTGTGATTTAATGACATATTTTCTTTCAGTGTTTCAGTGATAGCAATGTTGGGCCAGAACACAAACAGCTTTAAAAATTGTTTAAATGTATCAGTAATATAGCACGAAAACCCAGCACCAAGATAACTTAAAATATAAAATACAACATCAACTAAACACCCTAAAATTTGAGAGAACATAAATAAATATAAAATCAAAACACAAAAGTAAAATAAAATAAATACAAAATGCATCAAATTTATATAAAAATAACATAATAACAAGATAATTTGAGCAAAAATCGACAATTTATATAGAAGCAGAAAATTAATGAATAAAACTGAATTAAAATAAAATATTTTTGGTTGAAAAAATTCAATTAAAAAATTTAAGAAATAAATTGTCAATTTAAATTAAGAAAATAATAAAAATTAAATTTAGATAACACAAATAATTTCAAAGTCAAATTTTGTTTTATCGCAATAAAATTAACACGCAAGGTTAGGGTCACAAAATAGGTATATATACCGATTCATTTTTACATAATTGTAATCACTTTTTGCTAGTGAAAAGCTCTGTTGCTTTTCATAAGCAAAATGATATTATTCTTGAACAGAAGTTCTTTTGTGTGATACAGAACGCTTGTGTGAGAAATTTTCAGTGGAATATACTTTGTGTGAAGGCTTTAATCACTTTTCCCCCGTGAAAAACTCATCGTTTTTCACCAGCAAAATGCGATTTTCTTTACCAGAAGCACTCTTGTGTGATACAGAACGCTTGTGTGAGAGAAACTTTCTTTACAGAATCAACTTGTGTTCAAGGACTCACGTTAAACGAAGTGAGGAATTATTGATGAACGAATATGCTTATAAATAAAACTATTGTCGATGTTGAATTATTGAGAAATGAATATGCTTATAAATGTATTTATTGTTGTTGATGAATTATATGTATTCAAGCAGGTATATTATTCTACTATATCATAATGAAAAAAATGTCGAAATTTCCCGGCCCATAGCCAATAAATCTTATAAGAAAGTAAATACACACAATTAATGGATCCGTGTAAGCGCAGTCCTTATGCAATGGAGCTGTGAACGTGAGGGTTCACCATTGGTAAACAGCGAATCTAAACGTAAAAGAATAGCTTATAGTGGTGGAGGGAGATCGGGGAGCAGGTCTTTTGGCTTGTTTGTTTTCGCCCAACGTTAAAAAAATTGATCTAAAATGAGTAGTTCAGTGGGCACTCATTAAATATAACATGAACACAAATAGATCATAAGGGCAAAAAAGGAAAAGGGTAGCGGTGAAATTGGGAAATCGTTGCAACAGCTAAACAGAATAGCCATCGGAAAAAGATTAATCCGAACGACCAAAATCATGAAAAGAAATAATTTAAATAATATCTCAGAACTAAATTAATTATTTTGAGTTAAGATGGAAAATATGGGATGGACGCTGCTCAAAATTTCCGAAATATCTAAAATACTTTATCAAAAACTGTAACATAAGGAGGTAGTATGGCTCAATTGTCTATATAATCAAAATTTCTGAAAAATTTGAGAAATAAGGGCGGATCCCTGCTAAAAATTTAATAATGATAGTATTGATAATAGTAATGATAATGATAATAATAACAATAAAAAATACAGAATAATAATAGTACTAATAACAATCATAGTTTGGAGGAGAATAAAAATATCTATGTTGGGCTAACACTAAATTTTGTTTGAATAGATTGGAAATAACACGCAAATAGAACATGCAGATTTAAAATCAGACCCATAAACACCAAATAACCACCGTAAAATACGAGAAAAGGCATAATTAAAAATATTAAATCGACAAACATAAAAGTAAATTAAAATAATAAAAAGTGCATCAAGACCCGCACGAAATAACATAAAAATAACATAATAACAAACAATTTGACCGAAAATTGACAATTTGATTAAATGAACAAGAGTTCATGAAAAGTAGAAATGAAATGAAATAATTATAATTGGAAATCATTTAATTAAAAATTAAAGAAACAAATTGTCAAATTAAATCAGGAAAATAATAAAATTAGAGTTAGAATAGACAAATAATATCAAGGTCAAATTTTGTTTTATCGCATCAAATTTAACACGCAAGGTTAGGGTCACAGAATAAGTATAAATACCAATCCATTTTCGCATAAAATCAATTACTTTTTATCCCTTAATCGCCCAAGCACTAAGCACTTAATCACTTATTCGCCAGCCGAACAGCAAAAGTCTCTTGAAATTAGTATCGAAACTCTAATACGAATTGATCTAAAGTAAGCAGGACTGATTTGTATATGCCACATAGAGGATGGATGTGAATTATTATCAAAAAATATATGATGTAATATTATCGAGTTCATTTCGTCGAAATTTTTCCGACCCACAGCCACACAAATCACAAGAAAGTAAAATCAACACATCCCTACCAAGCTGTGTAACCCAAATAGGGCCCAAGGATCCACTTCAATAGCATGCTGACATAATAGTTGATCGGAAGAGAAACCCCACTAGCAAGGTCACAACAGAATAGCTGGGCGAGCCGGTGTTGAAAGCGAGCCGGCGAACCAATAAACACTTAAATAAGTTAACGAATGGCCTAGAGATGAATCTTCCCTGTTGATATTCATCGGAAATCTCTTTCCAAGAATAGAAATCGACACTTGAAACAATAAAAATCAGTTAAAATTTCCTGAATAAATCCAACGTGTATATTCCAGGAGAAGCGAAAATTTCCCTCACAATTGGAACCGACATACACACGATCAACCACTGCATATCCAGAATTGTTTCTCAGAAGGAGAGAAGAGATTGCCCCTGCAGAAACAACACACAACTGACATTTGGGCGAAGATAGAGAAAAACAAACTCTAAAGGATCGATAATAGAGAATGTCAGAGCCGGTCCAATCAACAACTGCCAACGAGACAATAACTCTCACCCGTTGGCGTAGAGTGCGAGTTAGTCAGTGGTATATATAAATGGCCGATTCACAACAAGCCTTTTCATTTTCGTCAGCTGAACCGTACAAAACAAAAATGCAAAAACCAATCCAGGAGAAACAAAATCAATGCCGAGAGGAAAAACTAGGAGGGATCTACCCAATCCATAGAGAAGAGAGAACATCGCAGCGGCAACCGCAGGTCCGCCCGAACGGGGATCACACCTCCCGACTATGCGGACACGAAGAACTTCGAGTAGGAAATCATGTGACAGCTGAAATCGCCAATTAATAACCCAAAGATCTGTTTTTAATATAATTTTTCTGATTCGGTCTTGATCAGTTACCTATATTAATTTTATTATTACATAAATTAATGGCCACAGGTAGCATTTGATGAAGTAACAATACTGATAATATTTGTGTAAGTAAATTTACAATTTTTCCGATTCGACTTATGATTATTTACCAGGATAAAAACTTTGTCATTGCACATCGTGAGTTGTTACCAGTAACAATCTTTATATTTAATTGAAGGCTCATAAAATTTGGCATATGGAAATTCATATTAGATTTATGACTAATTCCTTAGGCCACAATTTTTATCATTTTATATAATATAAATTTTCCGAACCGTCAATTTGCATCACTGTTAGAAGAAAAGCTACCTTTTTGTATTTAATTTAATTTTAGATCTAGAAACCGTCACACCCAAGTCTTTTTATCGCCAGTAAAACTTTGGGATACATCCGCCAAACATTTGGAAGATGCTGTAACCTCGTCGGTGCGCCTTCGTGATCAAAGTATTGTTTCAAATACGGGAATAACTAATTGTCCATCCCATAAATTATTTACGTCATAATTTCGTGCAACTAATACAGTTCTAAACAAAGGAATTAGGTAAATGCGTTAATAAGTTATTTTCCATAAGTCCAAATAAATCATGCGTGTAAAAATGAAAGTAACTGCCCCTGTAAAAATAAAAGTTCGATAAATGACTCGATAATAGTCCGCCCAAGTGAGAAACGGGAGTAGCGGCTATTGACTTAATGAATGCAAATTTAACGGAGATAATCCACTGTTTTCTTTTGATGACAGGCAAATCCAGCAAACAATGGGATGACATCGACCGTACTACGCTGACGATCTCGAGTAAGTTTGCAGGAAGATACCGCCAAGCTCTCTGGAATCGTGGGTACTCCATATCAACCTATGGTACCCTGAATAGCCTGCCAGGAGCCCAGGGGATTTGGATCGAGATACAGAGCTACCTAGCATACTAATCAAGAGAGAGCCAGGAAGAAAAATCCGCCAGGCAGCAGAAGGAGCGCTGTATAAGTTCGAGCAACAGGAACGTCAATATCGATGTCTGGCCAATCGATAACGGGAAAGGTTAGCCCAAATAAACTGGGATATCGCCAGTGGACGCATTCCGAACTCTAATGGCTACCTGCCGAATTACGGAGTAGCCTATACCCCGAGGATCCCGCACTACTGGATCTTGATGCGCCAGTTCATCTGGTTGTCTCGAAGCGACTACTGCAACCAGATATAAGTTATGTACTAGAAGACAGAGGGACGGAAGAAAATGCCTACTTTCGAAGGCGCTGTCACGAAAAAAAGTTGCGGAGGAACAGATATTGTGATTTGGTTTAAATAAATGTTATCTGTTTTAAGCGTTGAGTTGATTTTTGTATGGACTTCAAATTTTTTTTATTTTTACATGATATAAATTCACGAAGAAGTAATAAGCTATAACCAGTAGATAAGATAGATTGGGTAATACTCATTCTTTTAAGAATCATTCAACGATCTGAATTGTGTATCTCATACTATATTTTAATATCTCTAATATGTTGCAGCTATGAAAGCTATCCAAGGGATGGAGTCGGAGTTGAAGAAGCTCCGTCGAGAAAACGGAAGCTTGCACCAGCAGTGCATCCAGCTTAGCCGCGAACTCCAGCAGATTAAAGCCATTTGGCTAGAGTCGTCTCAAGTGAAACGACTGTCTCAGAGGATAGATGCTGCTCAGAAGGGCTGGCGAGAGGAGACGGTCTTGAATCAGGCCCAAAAGACACAAATAAGAGGGTTGGAGGTTGCTGTGGCAGCAAACCAGTAGGGGATGACAGTTACTTACCCTCTGGTATTTGCCCCGGCGCAAATTGCCTACCAGAGTCAGACAGACCCAGCAAAACGACCAAGCCAACCCAAGTCACGCCCGAGACCGGGACGAGCTGAACGGAACGCCGAAAGTTGCAAAAACAAAGCAAGAATTAAGTTACTCATTATGAATTGAATTTTTGGTTGAGATAAAAATGTATTATGATAAAATAAAAGTATTTTTCTCTTTTAATTTGATTGTTCTCACGAGTCGAACGTTTGGTGAACACAGTAACCTATGTGGTAAGTGAAAACAAGTAGTGTAAGCAAAATATGGAAAGTAAAGGACCTAAATAAGCAACACGAGCACATACCTTCCATCGGTAGCTCGCTGAACCAGCTGTAGACCGGGTCTTAGCAGTTTTGGAAACAAAACTTACCTTTGACAGTCACAAAATCATTAGTTACAGTGCCAACGTTGCTTAGCGACGGGTAACCAGTGGCAGACGCATAGCATTGTATGATTGGGGTCAAGGTCATAGCCACCACTGACCCCAGATCTATAAATATAATTGTATGTAACAAAAATAATAAAAATAATAATAATAATAATAATAATAATAACAATAATAATAGTGGTAGTGATGATAGTAGTAGTAATATCAGTAACAACTGGTAAGAACAGTGCATATAACGATAACAATGATAATTCCAATATCAATAACAAGGATCATAGTAGTTATAATACTGATAGAGATAATAGCGGTACTATCAGGATATTTAACATAACTGTTGGGGTATTACGAAAAAGCACGGTAAAATCAATGAAACACCAGAATGATAAAAGTGCAACATTAATTAAAAAATTTACAAAAATTCGAAAGTAGTATTGATCGGGGGAAATTGGTATGGTTGAACGCCAAATTTAGAGAAGAAAATAAAATCAGACAAAAAGAAATTAGTTAAAAAATTAATCACTTATGGGAAGGCCGAGTCAATGGAAGTCCGAGACAATAGGAAACCCGAGAGATGAGGTAAACCCGGCGTGTAGACGGAATAATAGAAAAGGGTAAATTGACCTAAACAAGATGAAATGGGCGCCACTGATCTATGGAGAGGTAATTATTTCCTAATTTGTAATTTAGTAATGTAGCAAACGTTGTTGACAAATGTCGGCTGAGGTTGACTGTGGGAAGTAATTATTTTTAATAATTTAGTAATGTAGCAAATGTTGTTGACAATTGTCTGAGAACAGTCTGAGCTGGAATATAAAAGGAAAAGGGAAAAACACGAAATGACCAGTGGTTGAAGCAAACGAGTAGTCTAATCAGGTTAGTAAAAGAGTCTAAGCTCAAGTAAAGCCAAATGTTATCTATCAGAAAAGGTGGATAACCTACCTTAAGGTAATCAAATTTATTCGGTGGTTGAACGTTGCAAATAAGTCACAAATTGTAATTACAAAACATTGAAATAAATCGGATTGAGTTGTAACTGTGATAAAGTGCAAATAAAATTATTCTGTGTTGGGTTTACTTATTTGATTTGAAAAAGACACGAGGAGTCAGAAGGAACCGACTTTCAATAATAGTAACCCAACATAACGAAGGATGTACAGGCCATAGTAAAACCAATAATACGAACATCGACAAGGAGGACTATGGGAATGGACATAATGGTAAATGATATAACAGTATAGATTAAAATTTGAATGGGATATGAGAATAATCGGACCTTAACATCAAAATCGAGCACAGGCCTTCTGTCGGTAGCTCGTCGGACCCATGGATAGTTCGGTCAATTAAAGCATTAGTAATAGCGCTCACTTTTTGCGGACGATCCGCCCACTCGAACCCAGTTCCAACGTTGCATGGCAACGGGTGCCGAGTGTTAAGCGAAAAATATTTATATGGGGTTGTGCATCAAGAATATGCATCAAGAACCGCACGAAATTTACATAAAAAATAACATAATAACACGAAAATTTGACCGTAAAATGACCATTTATATAAAAGTCAAAATTAATGAATTAAATGAATAAAAATAAAATATTTTTGGCTGAATAAATTTCATTAAAAATCTTAAAAATAAATTACCAATTTAAATTAAGAAATTAATAAAAATTTAATTTAGATAACACAAATAATTTCAAGGTCGAATTTTGTTTAATCGCAATAAAATTAACATGCAAGGTTAAGGCCAAATTATAGGTATATATACTGATGTATTTTTCACAAATTAACACAACTACTTTGCAGTATTATTTTCAACTGGATTGGAATATTGATTTTCAGTCTCACCTGGAGACTGATCGTAGTAGTGTGCGTTGCAGCTATCTGCATGGATGACTGCAAACATGTTGATTGCTAGAATATTGCTGTAAATGCCATGAATTGTGATCTATGATACTACGAATTTTCAGTATATTATAAATTATAAATTATGCTACTACGAATTTCTATTATATGCTTACAAACTTCCGACGATTATTTCATGCATTCGAGGCGTTTACCCAATTGATCTGGTAATTTTCATTCATTACTTTTTCGGCCCACAGTCAAAACAAATTGCAAGTTATTAAACTTATACATAAATATCGAACTGTGTAAGTGCGGTGTAAGTCCGCCAATAGTTCGTGCCCGTGAAGGTTCCTGCGAGGGTAACGCAGGAACCCGAACTTCAAATCATTGAACTAAATAGCGAAAGTGAGTAGCTTGAGAGTGAGTCTTTTGGCTCACCTTCCTTGCACTTAATTTTGATAAAATCGACAAAAATCTTTAACAACAATCGGCTCAAAATCACTAACACCGAGTAGTCCAGTGGGCACTCATTAAATATAATATGAACATAAATAGATCATAAGAACAAAGAGAGGGAAAGGGTAGCGGGGAAAATAGCGAAATCGTTGCAACAGTTAAAATGAAAAGCAAAAGTGAAATGTTATTCGATTGTTAGTATAATATTCTCTTGAAACCACAAAATGAGGGCGGATCGCTGCTAAAATTTTTCGAATTAACAAGAATATTTTATCGAAAACTGAAAAATACAGATGGATTACAGCTAGATTTTTATATAAGTAAGATATTTTATAAAGCTGAGGAATGAGGACGGATTCCCTACTAAAAACTTGATAATAATAATGATAATAGTAAGGATAATGGTAATTATAATAATAATAATAATAATAATAATAATAATAATAATAATAATAATAATAATAATAATAATAATAATAATAATAATAATAATAATAATAATAATAATAATAATAATAATAATAATAATAATAATAATAATAATAATAATAATAATAATAATAATAATAATAAATAATAATAATAATAATAAATATAATGGTAATGGTAGTAATAAGAATAATAATAAATGTAATAGCAGTAATAATTAATAAAGGTAACACATGTAATCGTAACAAGGATAATACTAGTAATAATAATAGGGAACATTGTAGTTATAATAGAGATAAGGGTAAGAGATGTACTGTGTTTATTTAACATAACAAAGGGTTTACAGGCCATAAAAAATCATCAACACTGACAACGATGAGAAGGACTAGGCAAATGGACATAAATATAAATGATATGAGAGTATAGGTTAAGATTTGAAGGAGATAAGAAAATAAGGGGACCTAGAAATCGAAATCGAGCACAGGCCTTCTATCGGCAGCCCGTTGGATCCATGGATCGTTCGGTCAATTATAGCATTAGCAATAGCGCTCTCTTTTTGCAGAAGATCCACCCACTCGAACACAGTTCAACGTTGCTCAGCAACGGGTGCCGAGTGGTAAGCTCATTTGATAAATTACATTCAGACTTTCCAAATTGAGTGTTGAATTGAGTGTGAATTGAGTGTTGATCTAAATAATAGTAAAAAGCGATATAAAAAAATTGAGCCTAAATATGTGTTAGTATTGTCGTACTCTGAAGGTTTTACAAATTATAAAAATAAGTTAAGTAAACAGATGGGAAATTTAGAATATAAGATCATCTCTAATTCGTGTAAGGTACGCAATATGTTTATTTATAAATAAAAAACTCCGGTTGGATTGTGTTCTGATCTCGTTTATCAATTTACATGTAATGGGTGTAATGTCACATACATTGGAGAGACTTCCCGTCATATCTGTACTCGAGTTCCAGAGCATTGTCGATTGAAGGGTTTGACCAATATTAGTGAGCACAATAGAGGCTGTAAAAGTGAAATCTGATTTTAGAATTTTGTTGAAAAGTTTTAATAATTATTGGGAACACGTGATATGTGAAGCATTGTTGATAAGGTCATTGGATCCAAAGATTAATGTGCAAAGTACTGTGACTACGAATGTATTGAATGTTTTTAAATAGTTTACGTATGTTAAATCATGTTTATGTATTGTTTAAAAAAAAATTTTTTAATATTATTAAAATAATTGAAATTTTAAATTACATTAATTTTTTAAAAAATTTATAATATAAATGAAATTTTAAATTAATTAAAAGTTATTTGAATATATTTTATAAATATTTATTTATTACAAAATTAAATTAATAAAAAATAATTTGTTTAAATTAAATGTTAATTCATAATATTTTTAGTTGGTTTTGAGTACCTGAAGATGATAGTTATGCTATCGAAATAGATCGTACGAAATGTTTTTTATTGGCGTTATCTTTTAATATTAAGGTATTCATTTTTCTTTTCATGTAACTTTTTGAATGATCCTTTTGTATTGTAAAAATTGTATTCAAGTTTAAGTGATGCTTTTATTTTAAATTTAGTTATAATAAAAATACGTAAAACATTATATAGAAAATCGTCACCTCCTCTATAATCTATACAATTATTATAATTAAAAATCCCTAGAAAGATATTCCTTTCTCTTCCTCTGAGTTTTATGAATGATATTTATTTGTTATTAAATTTTTATTTGTTTATTTGTAAGTTCAAAACATTTACTCTAAAGATTGCATACTGAAAACTATTGAATTTGTTTGACTTGAAAAACCAACTTACTTACAATCCTTATTTAAGTAATGAGGAAATCATAAATCAGTTTCACTTTAAAGATTTGATGAGGAGGATCTTTCAGATATTACAGAAATAGAATTCTCCACCGATCAACTGTGAAATTCTTCTTGGAAATTTGTGGAGAGCGTTTTGTGAATCAATAAATATATGCGGGTTAAAAATACCACCTGAAGATGTGCAGAAATTAACTGACAGATAGTGGTGACGTCTGGACTCAACCCTTTAACTTTAAGAAACCGATGAGAATTGCGTCATAGTTAAGAGTCTTACTGAAAATTATATAGAGAATTGATATTTTATAAGGTTTTATTAATAGGGTTTATACAGAGGTAACTAGTCCTTAAAGATAAAAATTGCAGTTCCTCAGAGAAATACATAAATGCAAAAGGTTTGGATGATGTTTAAAAAAACCCCAGCCAAAAAGATTTTAATTTTAATGATAAATTATTAGGATTTAACACTTTAATTTAAAAATAAAAGGATAAAATGAAAATGTGATTATTATTCAAATAATATAAATTTTATAAAAAGAAGCATGAAATATCAATTTTGCCAAAATGGTATGTAATTAAAGGAATTTAAGGATTCATTGGTTGGAATTGTGCCATAGTTGTCAGATGTCAAACAGCTATAATCTCAATAGAAATTGTGTAATTTTTACATCTGTGTATTTTGCATACACAGTGTGCAGACATTACTAATCTGTGACGTAAATATCAAATCAACTTCGTCTTATTTAAAAGATATTTGTATTCTTAATAAATCGTTGAGAACTTCTTCCCTTTATTAGTTTTTTTCAGGGCACAAGCTATCGCGGCAGTAAAACACTATGGATATGGAAAAGATTTTAAAGTCTTACAATGGGGAAGGAGATATCAGCTCTTGGATCATGAAACTGAATCTAGTGCCTAAAATTAAAAAGATAGAAGACCTATCATCCGTTCTTCCGCTATAACTCGAAGGCCAGGCTTTTATCGTTTACGATTAATTATCGGAGAAGGAAAAGGGATCTGCACATTCTATTGAGAGGGATTTAATGAACTCATTCTCAATGAATAATTTCCAAGCATTTGAAGCTTTTCATCAGAGATCTTGGAATAACGAGACAGTTGATGTGTATTTAGCTGATATTCAACGGCTAGCCACTCTGGCATACGTTTTCGAGGACAAATTAATAAAGAAAGAGTTTGTTGTTGGATTACCTTTAGTTTTAACCTAATCTATTTGCCACATTTCCTAAAAGAATACTTAAAGTACTTCTTTATTGGTCTAAGGTAAATTCTCAAAAGAATATCTTAGAAAATGTTAATGTCAGTAGAAATACAATTATATTACTTTTAACTTCATTTTAATTGAAAAGATGAATTAATAAAAAGTTTTATTTATGCTCATCGTTTATACAAGCTACAAAACCACAGTTTAATGTCTTTAACTTCAAACTATAATGTTCAGTTATGATTATATTTTTTAATTTCAAATCTTTATTCAAATCTTTGCCAATTTTCTATTATTAGCAACATAATTACAATTGGCTAGAAATATTTTTTGATTTCGGCCAATTAGAAACAGATGAAATGAAATTGATCATCGAGACCTAACAGAACAATGGATATAGCAAAACAATGCAAGTTCCACACAATCCAAAGATACACAGAGCCCAAACACGTACATGATATACAATGTTAAACACATTTCTGATAATTTGTCGAAGAGAATAGCTTATATCGTAACATGACTGAAAGCCACCAGTAAGTCTTTTAAGTCCAGCTTCAAGCCATGAAACCGTATCATGAATAATTCCAGGAATAGATTTGGTTCTGAAATTTTCAAAGATTGATTTTCTATAGTTGTAATTTGTAAATGGATCCAGAAGTTTTCTTATAATAAATTTCTTAGATAGAAGCTTCTGAATCAAGGTATTTAAGCTCTTTCTGGTGACAAATATTTTGATAAGTTCTCTTCTAGATTTTTGTATTTTGTCAAATTCAAGCGAAAGGATT
Source organism: Schmidtea mediterranea (assembly GCA_022537955.1). Lineage (NCBI taxonomy): Eukaryota > Metazoa > Platyhelminthes > Tricladida > Dugesiidae > Schmidtea > Schmidtea mediterranea. The sequence goes on from CM039679.1 coordinate 260,626,512, forward strand.
TCAAAAGACTTTTCCAACGTTTGATAATTTGAACTGTGCATCACAGAAGAAGAAAGAGAACTTTTAAAATTCATCTGTGCGTAGTCTTTTTCAAAAATTTTAAATTCTTTTTGCAGTTGTGAGAGGTTATTTTTAAAAGAGTTTTGTTGAGTTTTCATAAAATTCTTGATTTCTTTCTGATGGTGAAATTCGAAATTTAATAATTTTCCGACAGTTCCGCTTGTTATCATTCTTTGTATGAACTTAATAACGTTGTTCATAACGTCTGAGCCTGTGGTGATGTCGTTGTTATGTTTTTTGAGAAACTCTTTTATAAAGGTGTCCACAAAGCTTGTAATATTTTCCGATCTTAGCAGCCCAATGATATCAAAATTTTCATAAAATCCAATTTCCGTAAAGAGGTTAGTCGAAACCGACTTCCGGCAGCTCCCGAATACAATCTGCAAAACAGATTTTGGAACTTGAATAAATTGTTTTATATCAATATTCTTTTCTTTAACTTTGGAAGCCATATTTTCAAATCTTTCTTTCAAAATTGGATAAATAATTCTTTCATCGATATATTTCAGCGAGTTCTGGTTTTCTGTGATATTGGACAAGCCAACATTTGAGAGGACAAAAGTGATGCAGAAAAAAAAATATAATAAAGTCATTAAAATTCCAATAATCACAGAACTTAGTTTCCTTTTGCTTTTGATGGATTTCTTCACAAAGAACCACCTAAGAACTGCTACTATCATGAAGGTGACAATAAGCATTAAAGGAACAAAAATTGCCACCGATGTAATGGCAATATTGACTTTACTGACATAATTATCATAATAATTAAATATTTTCCCTTTATAGACCTCTTGATAGTTTCTCAACATTTTATGCACAGACTTCATGAAGGTCCCCATCATATTTCTATCATCCAATAATGTTATGTAACTTAAAATTTCATTTGCCTTTCCCATAACATTTGGAGCGTAGTTGTAAATTAAATCTTGATTTTCGATATCTAAAATAGATTTTTCAAACAATTTATCAATTTTCTCTAAATCTTCTGTGAAAAGAAAATTTGTTTTCATTATTGAATCACAAAGTTTCTGAATCAGTTTCTCATTCTGATAGCAAATCATGTTGATTTCACCTTTTGCGTTGTCCAATGAGATTGCGAATTTGGAATTCTGGAGTTTATATTCTTCCAGCTGCTTTGGATATTCGGAATAAAAGTAAACAATGTTTTTTACTTGTCTTAGAAATGCGAAAATCTTTTCGGTTTCTTTTATTCCATCTTGGTAATCTATAAAAATTGGGTTTAAAAGCTTATAAATCGCTGAATCGACAAAAGCTATAAGTTTGTCGTAATTCAAAAATTCATATTCAACATCTCTTATTGACCCTTCAACTGCAAGACTCGTTGACGTCCAGATATTTTCAATGTCTTCTTTCAATCCTTTTTCTTTGGCTTTTAATTTATGCATTTCGAATATGCTAGAAACAAATAAAGCTATCGCAATGGCAAAGAAAACTGCAATTATTCCGTATTTTACTTTATTCACAAGAATTTTGCTACGGGAAAATTTGTAATTTTTTCTTTTGTTTTTCCTTGAAGTTAATATGAATATTAACTTGATTACTGGAAGGGTCAAGATAATCAGTAGAAAGGTTGCGATAAATGAAATTCTTGTCGGTGTCATTATGTCATCATAAAATGTTGTCAGTAATAACTTTACAAAATTTAACTTCGATTCATTCATTTTTAGGAATGATATTACTTTTTAATTTTTGGTTTTTATATGGCAAAATTGTATAAAAATGGCGTCATTAAAAATAATGCGGAATCTTATTTTTACTATTATTATTATTATTAATATTATTATTATTATTATTATTATTATTATTATTATAATTATTATTATTATAATTATTATTATTATTATTATTATTATTATTATTATTATTATTATTATTATTATTATTATTATTATTATTATTATTATTAAATTGTTGTTGTGGTTGGGTTTAACAAAATGCACAAAAGTAAAAAAATGGAAAAGCAATGATATTCGAAATAATAATTAAAAAGGCAAAATCAATTAAAATTTTAAAATAAATATTTATCGGAGGGAATAGGTATGGGCAGATGCCAAATGACGAGACGAATCCAAATTTAATAAAATTAAATCGATTGTGGGTTCCCAGAAGGAAATATTTAATAAAAATAGAAATTAATTAAAAATTAATTGGCTAATTGGAAACCCGAGCTAATTGGTTGACGAAGAAAACCCGGGATAAAAGAGAAACCCGCCACCAAAATAATTATTGTAAACAAATGGAAACCCCGGGAACCCAGAAATAACTAATTTGGTTTTGGACAAAGATGTCAAAAATGCCAAAACCAATTTAGTTTGCGGGTGACTTGAGTTGCGAGAAGAGTATAAAAAGAAAAGACAGATCAACAAAATTTCCAGTTGGTCGAAGAGAATATTTCAGAGAGCGAAATAAAGGAGGTAATAAACTTAAAGATAAATAAACCAGTCAAACAAATTGCTTACCATACAGGGACATCTCCCTTTGGAAGACGTATCCCTACGCATTGAATTCTGTGAAATCGTGCAGAGTAATTGTATAGAGTATTGTGAATTGAATCGATTTTTGTGAAAGTTGTGAATAAAGTTGTGATATATAAATTGAAATAAATCTTATTGTTTTCGGTTGATTAAATCGACTAAAGAAGGACACCAAGGAGTCAGATCTAAGCACCGAATTCCTATAAAAAACCCAACATTATTATTATTATTCGTATTATTATTGGATAAGTAGATAATAAAATAAGCCCTTGCTGCAATGTAGTAATTATATTGATGATAAAATTTTAGATAATCAAATAATTTTTTTCAAATAATTATCTTCTCTTCAATTTTGCAGGAAATTCGTAAAACGATAATAGCTAAAAACTTAAAAGATTTAAAAGAGAACGACTGAACACCACTGCGGATGCTTTCCAAAGCTTCGCTAGTAAGTAGGTGGTTAGTATCTCACTGGAACCTAAGTAAAATGTCCCAGTAGCCCCCACACGGCTAACGGATTAAATTACGTAATTAATCCATATTAATCTTGATTTCACAATTATGTAATCAAGATAATTGATTTTGTGTGTATTTTTTTTTGAATTTATTTTAGAATATTTTGGCGCAAATGTTTTTTGAAATATATTTAAATGTATGTTTTTTATTGTAAAATTTTTCATCTACAAAGTTTTTCAGTCGTACTATAGTCTGAGTGTATTTATTTTCGAATATTTTTTTCATCAACATAATTTTTCGATAGCACTATATTGAGGGGGTATTTTTCATCCACAAAATTTTTTCGGTCACACTACTAAGTTGTGTTAAAAGTTCCCGGGCAGTTTTGGATTGAAATTTCAACATATGAAAGCAAAGATGATTAACCAACAGTTAAAATTAAATGAATTCAAGCAATGGTAATATGCTAGGTCGTGTAAAAGAGTTTGTTAACTTTTAACTTCCATGTATGCAAAGTGCTTTGTAAATTCACTTGCTGCTGCTGCCCGGGAACTTTTTACACGACATAATATAATCAAGAGGTATTTTTGACTCTCGATAAAAAATTGGTTTGAATCGCCTATTAATAAAAAAGCCTAAAAAATATTTCTTTGATTTAAAAGCCTAAAATTATATTCTCAATTAAAAAGCCTTAAAAATAATTCAACATATAAAAAGCCTAAAAATATTTTGTCGATTAAAAAGACTAAAAAATATTTCTTGGTTAAAAAGCAATTTTTCTTGATAATAAAGCCTAAAATAAAAATTGGCTCAAAATGCCACTATGGTAACATTATAGTCAGGGATATTTTTAACTCGCAATAAAAAACAATGCAATATTTGGTCTCAGTATTTTCTATATGTAAATATAGGCATAAAATAAAAATGGCTTGAATCGCCTACGATGGTTACACTATAGTCATGGGGTATTTTTAGATCTCGATTAAAAAAGCCTACAAATATTTTATCGATTAAAAAGTATAGAAATAATTCCTCAATTAAAAAGACTAAAAATATTTCCTCGAATAAAAAGCCTAAAAATGTTTTTTCAATTTTAAAACCTAAGATGATCCTACTATAGTTAGAGATATTTTTTATTCACGATAAGTGTAAATTAAAGTACTTAAAGTAAATTAAAGTACACTAGAGTACATTAGAGTAAATTATAGTACATTTAAGTAAATTTAAGTACATAAGAGTAGATTTAAGAAAATTAAGGTTCATAAAGTAAATTAAAGTACATTACAGTACATTTAAGTAAATTTAAGTACATAAGAGTACATTTAAGTAAATTAAGGTGCCTAGAGTATAGTATGGTAAGTTAGGTAAGAATATTTTTAAAATTAAATAGAGGGTCAACAGTTAAGTTACGTACGGGTAATTTTTAAAGCTAAAAATTTTTAAAGCAGTTATAGTTGGCAAATTATATGACAAAATTACATGATAGAATTTTTAAAATAAAATTTTTAGTATAATTTTATTGATCGATTTTTATACGTGTTTTAAATGATAAAATCTTTAGCATAATTTTACAATGAAATTTTTTATACATGATTTTTAAATAGAATTCTTAGGATAATTTTATCGATCAATTTTTTATATATGATTGTTGGACGTATGGGAATCTTACTTTAATACCTTAACGCTTAACTTATTAGTGTGACTGTCGCCTTTAACCTCTAGGTGGTATTTTCCCGATACGCCGCACAATTTGGATAACCATTGCTTACCCATGACCGAAATCATGTTGGTACTGTACGCAACAGCCGAATGCCATTTGAGCAGGTGAGCGCTATTACTAGTGCTACTCCCCGAAGGACCTTCGCTTTCCCGGTTACTTGCTGCCGATGGAAGGACTTACGCATCTTATCTACTAGCTTATCTGTAAACTCCCTTGTAGTTACGTTAGCTAAGTCGAGGGAATCGTGGGAATCATTCTCATCGTCCAACCCGTTTTACCGGATTTCATCCGATGAATCACTGCCAACTATTACCGATTTTTTCATCCCTTCCGACCCAAACTTAATTGACCCTTGTACTTCACATAGTTGTTTTCTCTTGTTTTTTCAAAGCCTTCAACCGAGTCATAGGGTACTTTTAGGTCCAGAACATGTATATCTTTATTCCGTTTGGACCTAATTACCATGTCAGGTTTAAGCTTTGTTGGAATTGAGACATATTTGGGGACTTCTCCACATCTATCTCAAAGCCAATTTTTTCAAGGAAGGCAACTATGCTAACTAGTACATTTTCATGCTTAACCCTTCGAGCGTTTGGTTTTGCACGACAATGATTGAAAACGTGTGTCTGGGTCTCCTCATCAAGATGGCAAAGTCTACATTTTGTGTTAAGATTATATTTTAGACGGTATGCACTGTAATTAAGATTTAAGATGTTATTTCTTGCCCGCACCAAGAAGCAGTACTGTGCATCATTAAGGGTATCACTAGCTATTAGGTATTTAGCAGTGATACTATCTCCAATAGAGGCTGCAATGCGTCCCTGTACTTTCATCTTGTACCATTGCTCGGCACAATGGAGACCTACAAAGTCATGGAGCTCTTTAGAAAGAGTGTTACGGTTACGATGATCTATATAAGAGGTACGCTTTTTGTAGACCATTTCAAGAGAGAATTTGTCTTCAGCGAATTTTAAGGAGATGCATATACTGAACTTTCTCTTGAGAGCCAGTGCTGATTTTTGGAATTTCACAAAGAAAGAGGTGTTGTGAAATTCCTTGCTGATCTCACAATTCATCCATTTCAGACCAGCTTCAAAGCTTTTACTTCCTCTAGAATGGGCAAGTTCAGCTATCAACATATCTCTAAAGCCGAGATTGAAGGAGTGGAACAGTCTTGTTATTCCTGTAATGCTCTGAATAAGATATTCATTGATAGTAGCGGTAATACCAAGACCTCCCATTTTGCAGTGAGTATATAGGAAATAGTTATTAAGGGCCTGGAATTTATCTCCAATCATTGTTTTTAGCAATCCCTTAATTTTTTGATCGAAACCCAGCTGCTTTTCACGTCCTTGCGTAATTCGATTCCTATCACAGTCAAGGATTCTATGACCGATGATGCAGTTGAGTAAGGAGAATATAAGCTTGGAATGGATAAATGTTTTGTATGCATTCAGCTTTTGTGATGGATGCAGATATGACATAAATAAGGATTTGGTTAGTGCCAGTGCAGAGTCAAGTCGACTATCAATATCTTGATTACGTTTGTAGGAGAAGTCAACTCCAAGATATCTGTACTTGTTATTTTCAGATATAATTGGTATCTCTTCATCATGTAGGTGTAGTTTTTTGTTAACTGAGCCAGCACTATTAATTGATAAATATCCCGATTTTGACGGTTTGAACTTTAGGTTTGCAAAGCCCGCCAATTTCACAGTGTTTTCCAAGGTTTTCCTGATTCTTTGATAAGAGTCTGAGAGAAGAACCAGATCATCAGCATATGCCAAAATACTGATGTTTAAATTGTGTAAGAGAAAGGGGTGATTATCCAAGATAGATTTTAGGATGTAATCAATTGACAGGCAGAAGTGTCATTGATAATGGACATCCCTGTTTAACTCCTTTAGTAATTGGGACAGGTTCATACAAGGTTCCTTGGCAGTCAAACATAGTTCTCACATCCTTATATAGTTCTTTAATTAATGTAAGTGTCTCATTTTTCAGACCCATGCCAGCCAGTGTGTACCATATCAGGTCATGAGGCAGTGAACCAAAAGCGTCGGGAATGTCCAGCCAAACGATGTGTAGTTCAGTTTTACATCGTTTAGCACGATCAATAGCTATGTGGAGAGTTGCATTATGTTCGGCGCATCCGTCAGGGACACCGATCGCTTTTTGGTTTTGGCTGATAAGGGTGCCACTACTTATCCAATGTAGTAGGCGATTATTTATAAGGGTCGTGAATATTCTATAAGCTGTGTCCATGATTGCTAGAGGTCTCCAAGAGTTAGCTTTGAAGCTCTCGGATAACTTTCCAGGTTTTAGGATCATGACAGTTCTGTATAGCTTCCATCTCTGTGGGCTTATCTTATTTCAAAGTACACAGTTACATATCGCAGTTATAAGCTCATGTTTTGGAGAGATCTTTTTCCAATCTCCACCTGTTATGAGATCCATTCCCGGGGCGGAACTATCCAAGTTCTTCATGATGTGCGAGAGATAGAAAGGAAGTTTTATTGGTGATGTATCTGACATAGGGCAGTCTTTGCTTGCGAATGTTTTCAAGAACTTGGCCATTGCCGGTTTATGTCCTATTTCATTGTTTTCCCATATCTTCCCAATTTCTATTTTTTGGTTGATTTGGAATTTTAGTCTCTTTACACATATAAGTTCTGCCGCTTTTTTCTTTTGCAGATGTATTATATCTGACTTTGGTTTATTGTCATTGAAATATCGTTTCGGGTTTATTCTTCCGTTGATTCTTTCAATTTCGTTTAATAATTCTTCACAGGAGATTGTGTCGAGGTTCAATTGGTATATCAAGTCCAATATTAGTATTCGGTAACTCCTGACATCGCTCTCAGGGAATTTGGCCCAGTTATATTTTCTAATAATTGGTCTCATTACTTCTTTCATCGTATTTATATCAGGAATATCAATTGGTATATCTGACATTAAACATTTTAGAAAGTGGCATACATAAAAAGCAGACAGGTTTGCCTCATGGCATATAGGATATTCCATTTCAGTAAGTGAGAAATGTAGATCACCAAAAATATTCTGTACATTTAGTATAGTTTTGAGGATATCCGTTGCCAGTTCGAGGTGCATGGTGTGACTATCATCCGCTGATGGATCTATAATCAATGCAATTCGCTTTTTCTTGTTTAAGAAAAAGAATGACCAAGAATAAGAGTTGTTGTGTATTGGCAAGATTATCTTGTTCCATCTGGCAAAGTCTTTGAACGGGAAAGTTTCAAAGAAAATCTTGTAGTTGCACTGGATCAAAGCATTGCAAGTAAAAGGATTGATGAAGATGGTTGATGATTTAATAGCATGTGAGAAAATATATGCTTTGACCAAGTGCTGCGACCATCAAGATAGTTCTTTTTCGATATCACGGTTGAAGGCAAGATTCTCTGGAAGACTTCTGGGCTTAATTGCCTCTTCGTCTGTGATGTTTTGAGTTTCATCAGTTCCAAGTATCATAGCAAGGTTTATAGGTGTAATATTGGTATTAATATCCATTTTGATAGTTTTACTGTCTGGTATTGAGTTAATGAATTCTTTTAAGTGCACTGTCTTGATATGATCAATGGTTTGGTGAAAGGCCTCCAGATACCGCAGTAGCATTGAATGCTTTTGGTTGAATCAAAACTGTATTTGGGGTGAGATTTCATATGCTCTATTATGTCAGATAAGTCTGAATCAAGGTTAAATATCTCATTGCATTTTGACTTCAGGTTGCTGTTACGGTGTGAGCAGTAGAGTTGGTTTTCTTTTGTTAATCGTAGATAAGTCTTCATTGTGTCAGCAGCTGCAGCCGTTATTATGTGTCCGTGTGCTTCAACGTGATTTAAGAAATCAGTATATTTGACCGGAACAGGTGTATTGCTATCTTTGCCTTTTATAGGGTGACAAGAGTGACAATCTATATAGCTTTGCTCATTGAATTGTATTATATGGTTAGATTCAGCATGTTCAACTAATGCGTCATAGTCATATACTGCAATCTCACCGCATTCTTGAGATTTGTGTGTAGTATTGCATGAAATACTTTCCCTTGCTTCCAAAACGATATACAATGAGATTTTCCTTATCTTCAGCTTGACAATTTAGAGTAGAATCAGGTTTCTTTTTCATTGGTGGTATTGGAGGCAGTGCAGCAATCACTTTCTTTTTTTCTTAATAGTATTTTTTTCCGATGCTTTCGTCATGATATTGAAGGCGTTTTCAGGTGTATTACTTCTTGTCTGGTTGTTCTTCTGCATTATATTAATTTGGTTATTCTCACATATTGATTGGGAGAAAAGGTCAATGTCAGATTCTCGAGCATTATTTTTTATGTTATTATCATTATCAATCTCTGATTCTTAGTCCAATATACTACTGAAAACATCGGATTCCATATTAGTTTCTATGTTGTCTAATATTTTATTCAAGTCGACATTGATTAGTGGTATTGGGTAGGGGGATTCTGTAATATCACAAATTTCGGTAGTAAAGACTTTTGCAATTGGTGAGATTGGAGTTTTGGGAAGTTGCTCAGCTGTCGGTAGTGGAGAGTAAGATATAGAACCGTACGCGTTGCCTGATGCGCGCGAAAAATTTTTTTGGCATTGATATTTATAAGATTTGACTGGTTAAGATATTTAAACAAATTTAAAAACGTTCTGATTTTTAGATGAATTACGTATAAAAAATCTTTTATAAAAGATTCATCATTCAAATTTCAAAACGATTTTTAAAATTTAAAAATATTTCATTATTAAATAAGTTGAAATATTTATCAATCATTTCTTTATTATCATTTTCGGGAACTACTTCTTTAATTTCAATGATTGTTCTTGATGGAGTTAAGTTTTTGGTTTGCATGAGTTGAAATTTGATTAGTAGGTAATTGAAGATATTAGTATTTGTTTCCATAGTTTCTGGTACATCAATATTTTTGTGAAATTTCCAGGTCAGGTTATTAAAGAAATCATCTGTCCATTTTCGGATTTTTTCGAGGTTAATTATTTTCGAGAGGTTTTTTTGTGTTAATTCGTTATTTTTAACTTTTTCATTATTTAAATCTTTTTTATCGTTTTTCAGTTCTTTATTTTTCCCATTAATTAGCACATCTTTAAAACTTTTTAAATTTTTGGTTTTATCTTCATTATTTTTATTTAAAATTTCTGAATTTTGATTTTCTGGATTTATTTTCGTTTTATTCTCATCATCATCATTTTTTTTAAAATTTTTAAAATTAACATGGTTTTTAAATTTCGTTGTTTTGTCTTCAATATTCTTCATCATCTTGTTTTCTTTTTTCTCGATTTTTAAATTTTTAAATTCTGAGATTTTAAATTCAAATTTATTAATTTTTATTTTTAGTAAAAATATTTTAAAGATAAGTTCATTTAAATCGCAGGTTTCAAGATTTTTATAAAATTTCTCATGATTGTAAAAACATTCTTTTAAATCATTGAAATTCTTATCATTACGGAGGTGATTTTCAATTTTAAATCCTTTTTTATTATTTTTATTTTTTGGAATTATTTTTGATTTTTGATTATCTTTGGAGTTAGGTCTAGAAATTGATTTTGATCTGGATTTCCTGTTATTTTTTTGAACCGTATTTTTTTCCATAACTTGATTGATGAACGATTGAAATAGCCTATTCATTTCAGAGATTAAGTTGGAATTGCAGTTCATTGGTTCCATGTCATCAGCTTCAGATTTCTGCCCGGTGCTATTCGAATGTTTTTTTGGCATTGATATTTACTTCTTGATATTTACTTCTGGAGAGGACCAGGTGCCTTTTGTCAGTTCATACTTCGACCGCAGCGAGTTATATTTCTTCTCCAGTTCCTCGAGTCTTTGTCTGAGCGCGATTACCGACGGAGAAAGTCGGGGGATCCGCGGAAGGTTGTTCAGAGATGAGCCGGTTTCTGAGTCCATATTCTAAAAATGGGAGAGAGGAAATTTATGAAGTAGTATTTTGCTGAGAGGTAATGTGGGGTTATTTTCTAGTTGACTGGGGAAGCGGGAGGGACCTGGCCAAACTATAGACGATCTTTTGGGCGACATTGTTTCTCTCCGGAAAGCATAACGTTAACCGCAGATATAGGTTAAATCGGCTAGAGGGGTACGATAATTAGAGAGATTAAACATCTGGTCGAATTTATTGTTCATGTCTAAGTTCATTTACCTATTGCGGTACGAGGTAGTTTACCCAATTCCTGCTATATGGATAACCGTATTAGACGGGCCTTCGTCATAGTACTTATACAATTTTAAGTCCTTACCGCTTATGAAAATTTACCGGTTTCTAAAAATTGATCGATTTCTAAATTGGTATAACTAACCATGATTACTATTAAGGTCGGAGCCTCTACAATCAGTTGGGCTATTATATTACTATATAAATTCTCAATTATTGATAACTAAATTATCACGAATGGTTACCTACTAATTATTAACAATAACATTACCAATTATCCATAATTTAGGGTCGCTACCGATATTTAAGGTTACACTATTTTTATTCTACCAGTAATCACCGACTAATGGGACTCCCCGTTAATTATCACGAGATAGGGTTATGATATTTACTAATCGTTAGGGATTTTTAGGATTATTTAATTTCCAATATCCATAGAGTAATGATTATTACAATTAATTAATTACTGATATTCGTGGGGTAAAGCTTATTACAATTACTTACTTACAGATATTTATGGAGTAAAGATTATTACAATTGTTTAATTATAGATATTTATAGAGTAAGGATTTTTACCATTATTTAATTACAGATATTTATGGAATAAAGAATGTTACAATTATTTGGTTACAGATATTTGTAGAGTAAAGATTTTTACCATTTTTTAATTACAGACCCTGCTAGCAATTTCAATGATTACAACAATACAAGGAATTTATCTTAGATATATTTACGGACAAAAATTATGCATATTATAAATCCTTATTTATTACTGGAGATTTGACTATTAAACTTACCTAAAATTGCGTTATTCCTTGTACTATTAAATCCAAATTTGGAAGAAAATACTCCTAGGGTGTTGGGACTGGATAGAGCCGCAAAATAGGGTACCGATTTGAGTTATCTGTGTTGTTATGAAAGTGTTGGTGACTAGAACGACTACCACAAATCAATAGTTCGCATTAATAATGCTGGTGATGAGATAATTGCGGTGGCGTTGATTAAGCTAGTAGACTAGAAATTATTGATTTTCTGAGATTGCTGTTAGTCGTTGTTTAGCAATTTTATTAACTCATGGAATTTTCAGTATTGGTGCTAGGTGAGTAGTTTGTATGCAATCCTAATGTGGCGGTATGGATTTATGGAAAAACAAATTGTTCACTCAGATTTCTCTACTCGCCGATTGGTGAATGGGCTGATCTCCTGTCGGGTGCAACTGGATTCGCGGCCATACTGAGTGTAGATTAGGCTAGCACGTTTCTCAAGGGTTCTATCAATTCCAGAAAATTACAAGAAATGGTTCCATGGTGACTGATTTCGACTGGGAGTTACGCGTCCTAAGTGATGATGACGACGAATTTTAGGTCGGAACCCTCTTGATATTGCTTCTACTCGGGTTCATTACGTCTACTTGATCATGTAGTTTGAGTAATGGACTTATCTCTTTGACACTCATGCGGAATATCCATGCTTAATTTCGATCAATTCAGATGTGGTGCTCAACCTATTCGCGATGAAAATTCTCGGAACGTCTATCAGTGGTATGGGACTCATTTTACAATTCAGAGTATTCTCGATCATTGTTTTTGGATATACTATGGCGTTACAGTGGTTGTATTCAATGCTGACTATTATTTCATGAATGTGCTGATACCATCGAACGAATAAAATTGCAGGCATTTTTGTTAATTATTTTCTAATTTTCATGTAGATACACAGCTATTTATTCTCTTATACCTACCCTTACTACCCAGTATTGGCTTGTTAATTTTTCCGAGATTGAAAACGTTTCTTAGATCGTCCCGTGATCTTGCCTAATATCCCCTTAACTGAAATAGCGCTCTTCCCGTGATTTTATTCCTACTCGCTCCGGCCACTTTTCAGCAGTCGCTTCGAGTTGTACAACGATGCCCTGCGTTGAGGTCCTGTGCGTATTGCCAGACCCTACTGCGGACTACCGAGGTGTCCACGAGGCATGACCCGCGAGCTCAACCATATTTTGCAAGGTTTTGGCAGTTTATTTATTTTTCGTATGTTTTTGTATGCGGCTGTATGCTTTCATGATTTTATTTAATTATTTGTTTTTATTTAATTTTTGGTATATTTTTAATTTGTTTTAATTAATATGTTTTTATTGATTTTTAGGATCTTCTTGTGGTGCGTGCTTCTGTTCAGTGACTTATTTCATTATTCTTTAGTTTTGTTTTAATTTTTATACAATTTTGTTTAAATTGTGGCTCTGAGCCCAACATAATTTTTAAAATAAAATTTTTAGTATAATTTTATTGATAGATTTTTATACATGTTTTAAATGATAAAATTTGTAGCATAATTTTACAATGAAATTTTTTATAGATGATTTTTAAATAGAATTTTTAGGATAATTTTATTGATCAATTTTTTATATATGATTTTTAAAGATGAAATTTTTAGTATAATTTTACAATGAAATTTTTATATATGTTTTTAATTGATAACATTTTTAATGTAATCTTACAATGAAATTTTTTAGTATAATTTTTACAATGACTTTTATGTACATGTTGATAAGGATCAATTTTTCAAGGAAATTTTTGAGTTTCAGAGTTACATAGTAATGCCTAAGGTAGGTAGTAGTCATTCGCAAGAGCAACCATCTCCTCCACTCTGCAGCAACAAATCCTTAATAATAAAATACTAATAATAAAATAATAATAATAATATTTAAAAGGGGATATATTTGAATGGATGTAGATACTTATGTGCAGAAGAATATAGTTATTAAAAACAATAAATGCGCACAGATATAAAAATAGGCCAAATAAACAATATATGCACGCGGATATATAAATATGGCGAATATACAATAGATGTGGATGGATCTAACATAAAAAATAGTATTAGAAAGTCCAAAAAATCTGAAGAATATACAGCAAATCCCGCGAATTGCTCTCTTCAATGAATACTTTCACTCTTCAATGAGTATTTTCCCCTTCGTTGAATGTTTTTCCTCTTAAATGAATATCTTCCACATCAATGAATAATTTCTCTCTTTAACGAATGTTTTTCTTCTTCAATGAATAATTTCACTCTTCAATGAATATTTTCTCAATTCAATGTATATTACCCTTGAAAGTTTTTAATGTATCAATTGATATTTCATCTATTTAGTAGATATCTTTTGCTATCCCACCTTTTCAACAATTTCAACGACTTTTCCGCACTTAATATACTGTGGGGTTAAGGGTTTTGACTACCTCGACCCCATATGTAAAATATGTATCGTGCCCAATGGTTACCCGTTGTTTTGCAACGTTGGTAATGTAACCACGGGTTTTGAGGTCGCCAAAGGTGAGGAACTACTCTGGCCCGACCTCAAGCTGGGTTCAACACACCACCGTTAGAAGGCTTGTGTGTGCTTTATTGGCTCTGGTCCTATCTTTGTTAGTTTGGTCAACTTATAAATCACCTACTGAACCGTCGTTAAGTACTATTTAGGGTATTATTTAAATGATTATCGGAATACAGAAATGATCAAATGACACAACTATATATTGTAAAATGACGACAGCTACATGTTGAGTTATACTCGAGCAGCGCGGCGCTTGGCTCGCTCCTTCCTCCCAGGTCGATGACCGCTGGGCTTCGACGTAGACTTTGAACCCGTTGTTGCATCCCTATACGCCAGTTGAGCAGGAGCGAAGACGAGAGGATACGTCACTGCTGCTCCTTCTTGGCAGGCGGATACGGCCACCTCAAGTCCTCTTATTTGGGTTTTCAGGCTCTGGTTGACCTGCTTCTCTTCTGACCATCCCTTTTGTGCCGCCGCTATCTTCTGGTAGAGCGTCTTCACCTTCTTCGGCTCTACCCAAGTGGCTTTGATTTGCTGGATTTCTTTTGATAGCTGCACGATTTGTTCGTAGAAGCTTCTGTTAATCCTGCGCACGTGCTCCAATTCTTGCTGCAGAACTCTCAGTGATTCCATATCTATAAAAGGTGTGATTAAATCTTATCCAATAGTCTTAATTCGGTTAAATAATCATACAGACATTATTGTCGAATAAAATAATTTTAGAACAATTAAGAAATCGAATTCAAACTAAGCATTTATTCAAATTTTGTTTAACTAAGCGTTTTGATTAATGAGTATGGTTCGTTGACGAATCACTAGTGGTAATGGTGGGTTCGGCGATACTTATCGACGTTCCTTTCCGGGGCCGGCCGAGCGTAAGGGTGCTCACGATGCTCGTCGGTTGGTCTCTCAGTCCTTCTCATGTGTCTGGGGAGGATCTTCTGGGGGGACGACCACATTGATGACCGTAGATCTGACGTTCAACCGTTCGTCGTCCAGATTGTACGACGTATTGTACGGCGGGGCATACCCGTCCGTACTGGCAATCCGGCCCGCGGCGATGTCGTCGTCCACATTGGCGAGATAGCGTCTCGCCCGATCCACTTGTTCATTGGTTTGACGCTGATGTTCCTCAAGCCGCATAAGGAGGAACTCAGCTTGGCCATGGATCTCCATGGCCGGATTTCGTCCTGGCTCCCGCTTTATCGCGACGAACGGGAGCTCGACATCGGTTGCTTGTTGGAGGCTACCGGCTCTGGCCTCTCTGACTTGGGATACGGTGAAGCCGGCATCCCACATTGCCTGACGGCAGCGATTAACTGCGTGCGCGGATAAACGCATTGTGATTCGGGATTCATGAATCCACGAATCGTCTAAAAGAAACATGTATACAAATTTTGTATTCGATGTATACTCCAAGGAGCAGCAATTATTTTTATTCCCTGTATTTTCGTTGAAAGCTTAGGCCATTGTCCAAGAAGATCAATATTGTTTATGAGGGTTTTCAAACTCACGACTAATTTATTGCGCTAGTTTGAAATTTAATTTATTTTTTCGGGTTCTCCTACTTACAATCTAATTTAAGGTACATAACTAAGTTAACAATGTGATTAGAAATTGACTCGATTGAAACTAAAATAAACTCGAACTAAATATTAATCGTATGATGATGTCTAGTATACTTTTATTCGGATTAATAAATATAATATATTATTTGCATTAAAAATCTCTCTAGTTTTGTTTAAATTAGCTAATTAATTAATTTTTGTATCTTAGGCAACGGAATTTACTGTCGCTTGAAAATTCAAGTCCCCATCGATTACTCGATAATTGATCTCTTTTGACATTGCTAAACGTAATTGTAACCAAAAATCATATTTGCTTAATTTAGTTATAGGATTACCCTCTAAATATATTTCACAAGGGCTGCCGTTATCAAAGGTTATTTAATCAGGTCGAAATTTTTGTTCTATAAAGAAAGAACAATGTTTAATAATTCGTAATTCAATAAGATGGGATTGTTAATATTTAATAATAAAAAAATATATATTGGGCTACTTTTATGATCTACCATTTATCCATTGCAAGTTGTAATGTTTTCCTACTTCGTAATTAACTATATTACTGTCAGATTTGGAGTTCCTACAACTATCCAAGGTTTTCTTAACCATTCATTTTTCGTTAACGATGTACTGCCGTCATACTCCAATGATTTATCTTTTATCATTCCTTAAGTAAGTGAAATTCAAAAATACTCAAAATAACTTTGCAAAGCTATTCAAATCTTTCCATCATTTTAATCAAAACTATATTCGGAAATCTACTCTTTATCTTTATCTAACTAAATAAAAAACACAATAAAATAAATAATGAAATAAAATAATCAAATTAATAATAAATACTCATACGGATTAGACACAGATATTTGCAATTATTTACAGCATGGGGCTAACTTGCTTTACGACTATCAGCTAATTAATGCCTAACTGGTTAAATAAACACAAAAATTAAATAGAAAACTTTATTTGCTAATAGAGATTCACAAAATTAAATCGGAATATTTCAACTTATTTCTGATGTCAAAATTTGGCTATTTTTGCATGTTTTAAGTAATTTAGGGGTAACCTGGAATCTGGAAGAAAACATCAAAATAATATGGCATTTCGTCATTTGAAGTGATTTGGGGTTTCAGCATTCCATTAATCCTCCTAAAAACTTTCGAGGCATCCTAATGTTCGGATCGTTTCTCTACGACTAATTGGTTCGTGCCATTACCAATCTCTGCGTAAGGTAGGTCGCTGGTCTCTCTAACATCAAATTTTATGTTTCCTAATTTGTCATGGCTATCGATACTACTATCTTGGGAAAACATGGTGGGTTTGGTGTTGCGAGATTTTTAGCTAGGACTCGGATTAATTACGAATCAATTATGGGAATAAATGTTTACCTGACAATCGAAACCTTGGATTCAAAACTATATCGTCATCTGGGATTCTGCCCATCATATTCTCATTGGTTTGGCTCGATGGGCGATGCATTTGCGAATTTTTCCAAAAAAAAATTGTCTACTAGTTTTCTGCCTATCGATGTCTCCTATATAGTAGTACATGGTATTATGCGAGAAAGAAAGCGTGTGTGTGACTACTCGCACTTCTAGATAGAATCAGTTGACACCGTGGGTGTGCGGTGCATGTCACAACTGCTGGCGCTAGGTGTGTCGCTATGATAAAACTTGCATGCGATATATCCATAATTTGTTGTACCCACCGCAGCCTAGATTGTAGTAGGTATGCAAAGGAAAAACTCTATTATCGATCGGCCGTGGCGTAAATATCAAATCAACGGTTTATATACCGATTGCCATTTGATTTGCCCCTCGCATTTTTGATTTTTCCGGCTATCATTGGGTCGATAGGTACTCATGGATCGTAATAAATTACATAACAGGTATTAGTATGATTTGATTTTATTAAACTATTGATTTGGGCCTTTTAGAGCATTATTTTCTGAACGTTGGAATGGGATTCTCAATAACAAGATTCTCGATTGTGGTTTATTTTCTTTAATCAAAATTTCACAGGAATATTGTTGGTTATTGATTTCGACAAGGGAATAATTTGGATTTTAATGAATGTCTGGTGCGAACACTCGCTTGAGGTGGAAGTTTGTTGTATAAAATTGATGGAGTCCGGGGTTTATCTATTACCTAATGTTACAATAGAATCGTTACCATTATAATATTTATTCGGAATTTTTATTTGTAAACAGTGTCTATGGTAAGTTCGTCGTCTCTGTTTGACTTTTCGATTTATTCTTAAAGAATTGAATTTCTAACTAAAATAATTTAGGGTGAGCCTTAACCTTATATATTCTGTACTTTCCCTAGGTTTTATTGGTTTTTGGTCTTACATCGGCAACCTATAACGTTCGTATTTTCTATTCCTCCCTATTGTGAAAGTTTACGAATTTTCGTCATCATCTTTGGCGTCTGTAGGGTCTCAATCAACTAACTTTTCCCTGAAATATTTCGTTAGTCTTTGGGCTATTTGAATTTTTATTGATTTTGAAACGTTAAATCGAGAGTTTCTTAACTATTAATTTCCTTTTACCTTTTCCTTTTGCATTTTTATTTAATTTTTAACATGAAATTGAAAGTTACAACAACTACCATATTAGATTTTTAGGGATTTTATTGACTTTAAAATATTTGTTTCCGAAGTTTACAATAACTACACTATTTTATTCTGTCCTTAAGAAATCTTATTTACTCTCAACATGACGTTAGAAGTTTATAATAACCGCATCAATTTACGTTTAATTAAGTAATATTATTGACTCTCAACGTGATATTAGAAGTGTATAGTAACTACATTAATATATTTTTACTCGAGTAATTTTATTGACTCTCAATGTGATATTAGAAATTTATAACAACTACATTAATTTATTTTTACTCAAGAATTTTTATTTACTCTCAACGTGATATTAGAAGTTTATAGCAATGATTTCATTATATTAGTTCACCGTGACCTTCCCTTTGAACTGATCCTAGGCGCCTTGTATTCATATTATAATTAATGAGTGCCCACCGGATTACTCGTGTGATGATTTTGAGCCGTATGGGACTATAATTTAGGTCGAGTTTATGAGAATTGGGAGACGAGGAAACAGCCCAAAAACTATTTCCCCTTCCCCATTTTCCCCTATACGGAATGATATATTGAAGTTCCAGTTCCTGCGTTCTCACGCAGGAACCTTCACGGGCACGAATCATTGGCGATAATACACGCACTTACACGATTACGAATTGTGTGTTTGATTTTATTATCTTGTAGTATGTTTCGGCTGTGGGCCGGAAAAATTTCGACAAAACAAAACCAAATTTTGATTCCATTTGAATAATTTATTAAAATATATATTACCCGATAATTACATTCATCATAAATATCATAACACACCGCTCTCTCCACGCCGAGCTCAATCGAGGTTGCGAGGATGCGACGTGAAGAGAGTTCCGAACAATACTTCCACTTACATCGTAATTCTGTACTGGTTTCAAGATTTGTAAAAACGATTCCTAAAACGATCACTGGTTAAAACTGGTTCTGGTTAAAAACCGATTAAACGATTAAAATTATGTAAAAATGAATCGGTATATATACCTATTGTACGACCCTAACCTTGCGTGTTCTTTTTGATTTAGTAAAACAAAATTTGACCTTGGGATTTTCTGGTATATTCTAATCTTTAATTTTATTATTTTTAAATTTTATTTGACAATTTTTCTTTTAAATTTTTTAATTGAATTATTTCTAATTCAAATTATTTGATTTTTATTTCATTTTCATGATATTTCGTATTTTTTGATAAATTGTCAAATTTCGGCCAAATTGTTGAGTTTTCGTGTTATGTTTATGTTTATTTCGTGCGGATCTTGTTGCACTTTGTTATTATTTTAATTTATTTTTGTGTTTATAATTTTGTATTTAACTGTTCTCTTTCTCACATTTTGGTAGGGTTAATTGGTGTTTTAATAGGTTTGAGTTTAAATCTGCTTGTTATGTTTGCATGTGTGTTACCGATTCATTTAAACATTTACAAGGCCGTGTGTGTTCTGGCCCAACAATACTCTCCCATCAAAATTACTTCTTCACTGAAAATTTTCTTTATAGAATATATTCTCTACTAATTAAAATTCCATTTATTGACTTGTTATTGATTTGTCATTTTCAATGAAAATTTAATTTACTTTTAATAAATTAAATTACAACTTTCAATAGGTTGGGTTGCAATGAGCAAAAATAAAATAATTTTAGGCTATGTAAATCAAATAGAGCTTTTAGGGAAATTTTATGATAATTTTTAATAATGAAAATATAAAGTTTTAGATGATATTTAACATTTACTATTAAATTTTGAATCATTTTTGTTTTGAGAATTTTTGGGTTTTGTGTTGAATTTTAATGGATTTGGAGGTTTATTTTGTTTTTAATGAAATTATTGAAGAAATGAGGGTAAATCTATAATTTTAGAATCAATTAATTTTTATCTATTGATTTCATAGATATCAATCACAAAAGTAGTATAATGTAGAGATTTTTAAGAGGATACTCAGTGTGGTTATCAGTATACATTTGAAAATCATTGAATTATCTCTATAGGTTGACTGGTAATTTTTATTGAATTTATACTTGATTTACTGATTAATTTTAATTATTTGAGAAATATGATATATATTTTGTGATTTTACAATAATTTAGTTAAATTTAATTTATGTGGAAACATAGATTTTATTAGATTTTAGTCATTTTTGATGAATTTTTTAAATGCTTGAAATTGTTGTCAGAATAAAATTGTGATTTTCGATGGAAAATGTTGGGTATCGATAACAATTTTGTAATACTTTAAAGAAAATTTATTTTTATTGATAAAATTCAGATTTTTATGATAATTTTAAGGGAATTTGATTGGTTGAATACAATTAGTAAATATGATCCGAATGATGGATTTTTAAGGAACTTATTAGGTTAAATATAAGTCGGTGATTTTTATGAAAATAGTGAATATAGCTAGGAGAGTGGAAATATTGTCATTTAAAGAGAAATGATGGGTTGAGAGTAAATTTTATTTTATTTTAGGGGGAAATGATTAGTTTAGAAGAGAATGTATGATCTTTTAAGGAGGAATTATCGATTAAGATCATGTTTGTTGATATTTTTAAGGGGTTGAGTCAGCTGAATTTTGTTATTTTGAAGTGTAAAGATTATTTACATTGGAAATATTGAGAAAGAATAATGAATGTAGCTGGGATTATTGTCATTTGAAGAAAATTGATTGGTTGATCAAATTTTATTTTATTTTAGAAGGAAATGATTGGTTAAGAGGGTAATTTCTAATATTTTTAGGGGAAATAATCGATTAAGAGTAAGTTTATTGATATTTTTAAAGGGGCCGAGTTGTTTGAATAAATAAGGGTAAGGGTTATTTACAATGGGAATATTTATGAAAAATAATGAATATATATGAAATTATTGTTATTTGAAGAAAAATGATTGGTCAAGAGAGGAATTTGTAATATTTTTAAATGAATTTATTGGGATGAATATCGGTGTTCAATAGGGTGTTCCTTATTTTTCAACTTTCAAAAATTGCCTGTCTCACCCTTTTATTTTGTTGCTATATATAAGAAAAAAATTTAGGCCAAATATGATCTCAATTGAACAACATTTAGAGGTAGCTCAATGAAGTCAAAGTTTTATAATAGACCGCATTATCAAAAATAGTGAAATACATAACCCCCACTACTGCTGAGTTTAAAATTTAGCAATAGATTATCATTTAAATCATCTCTGATTTTGTTACTTACTACTCAGTGTGTGGGAACCAGCTTTTGGTGTTCTTGTTCTACTTCTTCAATATTTTGTGCAACTAACTGTCTGGTGAAGTTATAGTGAATTGTTATTTACGTTTAAGAAAAGCTCTGAATAGTATTTATTACTGTAATTATTTAAAGGTATGTACTGATTATCTGCTAACTTATTGTTTACATTTTTGTGTAGCTTCTGGTTGAAAATATTGTAATAGTTTTTCTGTTACTGCAATAGTGGCAACCTGACTGTGAATTGTAGTTGCAGTTTTACTGGACTTAGTGGGTTTCTAGCAGTAATTAATAAATAATTTCTCACTGTAAATCAAATCATGACATACATTGTATTGTACTTCACTTACTTTTAGAATGAACAGTACCAGGTTTAAGACAAAGGTGTATCTGCTGGAGAGTTATACAGAGGTTTTGACTGGTGGGAAGTTGCCTTCATTACGGCAGGTACTCGGTCTTTTCCTTCATGAACACAAAGAGAATGGCAAAACAATACGAGAGGCATCAACGATTGCCATTGAAAGTACTGCTAAGTTTTGGCAAAATGCAAGAATACCAACAAGGGCAGTTCAGTATTGCCAAGCTAAGCTAGAAAATGAATTCGATGTATGGCGTCTACTAAAGAAAAATGAATCAAGGAAAGCTGAGACACAGAAGGCTAAGGAAGCGGCATTTTGTTCTAGGCTGGATGATTTATTTGAAATCGCTCATGCCGATGCACTCAAGAATAAAAAGATAGAAGAAGACAGAGAATTTCTTATAGCTCAGAGGGAGAAGGGACGGAGAGGAAGTATGCTGGGGCTTGATGTAACTCTTACAAATAGAGAGCAAAGAGCATCTGAACCTAGGGACAAGCTTGCGGCAGTGTGTGACCAGCAGCAGTTGGATGCGAAGGCTGAACTCAGTGAACTGGACAGCCACAGCAACAACTCCACATCTGAATCTGACGAATCAGGTGATGAAATGCAGGGTGCTACTGGCGGAGTTCACACGCCTGTTCGATCTCAACGCAAGAGAGGGAGGTTGGAAGTGGTTATCCCTGGGTTAGCTGCAATGCTGGACAGAACGAAGGTGCCTGACCGTAAAGCTGTGCACCTAATGGCAGAAACGGCAAAAAGTCTTGGTCAATATGTGAAAGATCTTGCCTTGAACAGGAGTACAATACGTCGACAGCGACAAGATCATCGGGAGATGATATCAGGCCGTCTAAGAGAGGAGTTCTGAGCTGATGTTGACGTCCCACTGGTTGTGCATTTGGACGGCAAAATGCTTCGTGACCTACCGGGCAAGGAGACCATAGATCGACTACCCATCCTCGTCTCTGGAAAAGATATTTCTCAGTTGTTGGTAGCAGCCAAGCTTCAATCGTCAACTGGAAAAGCACAAGCTGAAGCCGTGTATGCTGCTCTAAATGAATGGGGGATTGCCGACCGGGTGAGAGCCATGTCATTTGACACGACAAGTTCCAACGCAGGTCTGGCTAATGGGGCTTGTATCCTTCTCGAGCAGATGCTTGACATCAATCTGTTGTCCCTTGCGTGTCGACATCACATATTTTAACTGGTTATTGGAGCCGTGTTTCAGACATGCATGGGACCATCATCAGCACCGGAGGTCCTAATGTTCAAGCGGTTCCAGTCATGCTGGCAGTTCATCGACCAGGCATCATACTCGACTGGAATGGATGACAAAGATGTTGCAGCTGTCCTGATGGATACACGGAATAAACTACTGGAGTTTGCAGAGAACCAGCTGCAGATAATGCAACCAAGGGATGATTATCGGGAATTTCTGGAACTATCGATAATTTTCACCGGAGGAGTCCCTGCAAGAGGCTTTCGTTTCATCGCTCCAGGTGCCATGCACCATGCTCGATGGATGAGCAAAGTACTGTACAGTTTGAAGGTTTATATGTTTCGATCGCAGTTTGATCTCAGACCAACAGAAGTAAAAGGGCTGCGAGACATCTGCACTTTCTCGGTCAGCCTTTACATGAAAGTCTGGTTCACAGCTCCTTGTGCTGCAAAAGCACCGCATAATGATCTCACGTTCCTTCAGGCCCTCATTGATTATGAAGTGGTGCACCCAGCCATCTCCAAGGCAGCTTCTGCTAAAATGGCCAAACATCTTTGGTATATCTCGGAGGAACTCATTGGACTGGCTCTGTTTGACAAGGATCTAACTGCAACGAAGCGCGAACTCGTCAGTGCTATCAAGGTGATTGACTGATTGCTTGATGTTTACTTGACTTATGTCATTTATCATTAATTTCTTGTTTTTGAGTTTTTGATAGAACTGTTAGCTCAGGTACTAAAACTAATTTGTAATGTTTTACCGTACAGGAAAATGTCGGAGCGGACAAACTGCCAAAACGAATCAACATCGACATTCAGTCCGTTCGCGGCAAATCACTTGCTTACTTCATGACCAAGCATTCGCATGTTCTGTTCGAACGATTGGAACTTCCAGATTCTTTTCTTGCTGTTGATCCGGAGGAGTGGAATGGCCACTAAGACTACGAGCATGCAGCTGCACTTGTACGCAATCTGAAGGTAGTCAACGATAATGTGGAGTGCGGAGTAGCTTTGGTTCAGGAGTTAAGCGGCATGCTCACAAAAAATGAACAGCAATTCCAGTTCCTGATTCAAGTTGTGCAGGATAATCATAGACTGTTTCCTAACTCCCTGAAACAGACCCTAACTTCAGAGAATTTTGCACAGATATTCATGAATCGGACGCGAATGTGTAAGACAAGTGACAGTGGGGTGCCCGGTGCTGGCTACCGATGCTGCATCCTAGCAACAGTGTGATGCTAAAACTTCTCCATTTGTCTTTGGTTTATCTTATATATCAACTCCAATGTCAGTGATATTTGTTGATGACATTAAAAGCGTGACAATTTGCTTCTTACATTTATATATAAGAGTTGCGAAAAACGCACCATTCGTAAAAACTTTGATGCTCTTGAGCTACCTCTAAATGTCAATATTTTCTCCCCAAATTTTTTCTCCAGTGTTTTTTGTCTAAAAAGAACAACTGTGGAGGGTGAGACATTGAAAAACACCAAAAAAATTTTTTGGCCCTGTATAAGGACCACTCTAGTGTTCAAAGGGTAAATATTATCAACTTGATATGTTTTTATGAAAATTATGAATATAGTTAGTATAATGTTGTCATTTGAAAAATGTCATTTGAAGAGAAATGATTGGTCAAGAGGCGAATTTATGATATTTTTAAAGGGTTGGGTCGGTTGAATTTATAAGATACTTAGGAAAATTGTTACTTTTTTCATTGATTTAAGGTAAATCAGAATATATCGATAAGATTTCGGTTCTAAGAAATTGTTTGATTCATGTAACTATTTGTATTCAAGTAAGTATTTATTTGATTTTATTAAAATATTTGTAATTTAATTAAATTACAAACTAAAATTGATTAGTATTTAAAAGTTTTTTGTTACCCATTATTTTTGTTTTTATTGACAATTTTCTGAATAATTTAAATATTTACGATTATTTCCAGGAATCAAGAATTTAATAATTATTTATTCGGAAATTGTACAATTAAATACTGTGAGCAGTTGATAACATACATTAATTTTCATTCAACAAATACATTTTTCTTAACAATTACCTAACAACCTTATAAAATTTTAAAAGATGATCTTATAAATTTTTTAAAATTATTTTACAACTTTTTTAATTTAATTAATTTTTAATTGATAAGTACTATTTTAAAAACATCCACTTATACTTACTAATTAATTTATTATTCAGTAAACAATAAGAGTTAGAGTGAAAAGATTAGAAAATGTGTTTAGTGTAAAATTAAATTAAATTAATTTTTTGAGATGCTAGCAATTAATTGAAAAATTTTAGACTTAGTGGCATGTGACAATTTAATGAAAAGGTTGACATTCATCTTTGAAAATAACTTTTTAATAATTGTTCATTGTTGGATGCAATTAAAAATATTATATAAATAATGGAAAAATTTCAAAGTTTTTTAACAAAACTATTAATTTTTACCAAATAATTTCAAAAATCAAAAACAAAGCAATAAATTTTTATTCAGAAAAAATATAACAATGGATTTGGTTTCGATGAATTTGATAAATTGTCACTTGATAACCATCAGGTAACTAAGCAACCAAATCATTTACCAATTTGGAGACACGAATGATAAAAAAAAGAGTGAATAATATTTTATTAATAAAATTTGTATTTCAACTTGTATTTATTTTGTTTGTTCAACTTTTATGTGATTTTATTTCAAAATTTGTTGGTCATTAACCTATCGTTAATATTTATTGGTTCAATAACCAGTTAATAAGCAAGTATTTTATGGGGTTAAGTCGGTTGAATTTTGTTATTTAAAGGGTAAATATTAACTAAATGGGGGTTTTTATGAAAAATATCATTTAATAGAAGAATATTTGTTTAACATTGGATAAATTTTTAAAAAAAGTTTAAAAGTGTTTGACAAAACGTATTGACTTTTAAAAAATAATTTCAATGATTTCAATAAAATACAATAATCAAATGCAAAATTTTATTAAGAAAACATAATTTTTCTTGCAAACTACCCAGAAACTAAGCAACCAAGTCATTTACTGATGCATTATTGAAGCATTAATGATGTGAAAGAGAGTGAAGAAGATTTTACTAATAAATTTATATTTTTACTTGTATTTCTTGTTATTGTTTAACTTTTATTTACTTTTATTTAAAGTTTTGTTGGTAAGTACCAATTATTTATATTTATTTGTTTAGTAACTAGTTATCGGTTACCTAATATGTATATAAGTAGACGGAATAAAGTCCGCAATTGCAAAACCTCAACATTTCGTCGATAGAAGCGAAAAGTATCCAATCTTATTCATCAAGAGTAGAAAATGCAGGATAATGGGTTGCAAGAGACCATTACATGAAGGGGATCTCAAGTAACAGATTCAAGATTTGCAGATTCAATCATTATCTTTAAACATTGACATGGGTTGTCGAATCAACTTGTACGATTTGTCTACCTAAACAGAAAACATTAACTAACCAGAACTGTTTACTGCATTAAGATTTGTCAAGTACAATCCACTATGTTTGAATATATTTGCAAGCGAAGAAGTTGTTGTCTTGGGGATAAAACACTGGAATACAACACTCTAGTACAAGAAATATTTAATTTTATAAAATCTAAAATTAATAATCTTAATACCAATAAAGAAATACTATATTATTTATTAAGCACAGATTTGATTTAAATAGTTAGATTTCGGTTGAAAGCAAAAATTCAAAATGATCGACGAGCAAAAAGCATACGTATTTGAAACAATTCTGATGAAGATGGAAGAGCTGTTTCCGAATATGAAAAACAAGCTTTCGTATTGTGCTTCTGAATTTTTGGCAACACGCAACTATCAAATGACAGGAATCAACCTTGAAGAAATTGTAAGGATGCACTATGAAACGGTTCAAGGGTCGGGTTTGAAATGTCTAGATGATTGTATTGTTTGTGCACATCTTTCAATGTTGACTTGCCCATTTAGATGCAAATGTTGCAGGGACTACACGAAAAAGGAAGTTGTCCATATTCTGTTGGCAGAACTAAGAAAAGCTTTTTATAAGCAGATTTGTGAAGATGTAAGTTAAATAAATTTTAATTTGTTCTTTATTTTTTTATAAGTTTATTTTATGTGTTTATTTGTTGAGTATCAATTTTCATTAAGTATTTACTAGGTTGTATTAATGTTGGTATCATGTATGTTTTATTTGATTTTTGTTGAATTAATATTATTATTATTAATATTACTATTATTATATTATTATTATTATTATTATTATTATTATTATTATTATTATTATTAGAATTATTATTATTACTATTACTATTATTATTTACTTTAAACTTTTATTCAAATTAATTATTTTCAAAAATTTCATATTAATTAATTTAATCACATTTAACACTAATTTAAAAATTTTATCCTATGGAATTTGCCAACTATAACGACGTATAAACACGTATAAAAATTTTCAGCTTTAAAATTTATGTATTAAAAATTTTAACTTAAAAGTTTTCAACTTTAAAAATTATGTATAAAAAATTTGATTGTAAAATTATGTATGAAAAATTATAACTTAAAATAAAATACATTGAAAATTATATTAAAAAAATTATTAGTTTGAAAATTATTTCATAACATTTTAAATCGAAAATAATTCGAAAAAATTATTTGAAAATTTAAATTCAAAGTTTGAGCCAAAAGTTTCTAAAATAAATTCGAAAAAAAGTACACACAAAATCAATTATCTCGATTACATAATTGTGTAATCAAGATTAATTATGTAATTATGTAATTTAATCCGTCGTCGGCGGTTGAGGGCTACTGGGACATTTTACTTAGGTGCCAGTGAGCTACTAACTACCTACTCTAGTACATTCGATAACAAGTGACTCAAAACGATTCACTATAGGCTAAGCCACCCAGGGATATCTAAAATGTTTCACTAATGCAAACACAATTATTTGTCTTAATATAAGACATTTGTAAATGACTGGAAAATGTAAAGTAAAACTTTGGTTTTAAGCGTCACCCGGGAAAACTCATTCCCTTCATCCAATCTAAACAAAAATTATCAATCGAGTTCATTAGACCCATACTATAGAAACTCAAGAACAAATTCATATTAGGTTTAATGGACGAATACTTTAGATTTCTTTTCACATTTCGTGTTCCAACATATCAACCCAAGTACTGATAAGATGCTTATCAAATACTTTCAGCCTATTCGGCAACCAATCATCAATTCATGCAATGGAAGCACACAATTTGAATCATCTGAACTCAATACATTTCTATTAAACTCAGGAATAGCCAAAACAAGAACTATCCTTTATCAATGTTAGAAAACGAATGGAATGATACTGAAAACCATATAAACTCACACTCAAGGAGTTTAAATTAGACAAAAAACCTGGAAAACTGTGTTAGACTCAATACGTTCCTTACTGCCAATAACTACCAAAAGAACTCCACACGACCACCTCTTTCAATTCCAGGAACAGATATACCAGGTTTTCACCAGTTACTATGAAACAAAAGTATCCCCAAACTTTTTTTCAAAACCAAAACGATGCATTAGTTGACATGATATTATTAATTCTAACCCTATCACCATTCTTCAACAGAATAAAGTTTGGTAATATAAATATCTTACTGTCCAAAAAGTCAACCCATTTAATTCTCCGAGACGTTGACTACCAAACGGAAGAAATTCCTCCAGACCAAGAAAATCCATTAACTAGAACCTCGAGTCCAAAACTACAGATTTACATCCTATTTTGTTTCTAAAAGGGAAGAATGTTATGAAAAGAATTACCTTGTTCTAATATTAAATTCAAGCATATGATAAATTTAACTCATTAGCGCCTGACGATCCATTTGTAGATCACTTGTTTTAATGTTCATTGCATGCTGTTACAACTTTAAATTTGGCCTCGTATTAATTTGTTGAGCTAAGGTAAGTTCTAATTATTACGTTTAAATGAAATTTTTATTAATAACTAAATAAATACAATTTTATCACTTTTAGAAGAAGTGTATTTTTAAGAAAATAATTTTTTTCTTAAACTATTGTACATGTTACTTACTAGACGTTTCCGAAAGTTTTAGAAAGATGAAAATTTTTGATTGTGCTCTTGCAAAACATGTATGAAAGAGAAGTTGCCAAAACATTCTCTAACTTTTGGCATAACTGCATATTTTACTAAGTGATCTATAAATATGCCACTAGGCATTTGAACCTCAGTAATTATGAATATTATGAATATAAATCATATTCGGACAATTAGAAAATGATGTTGCTGAAGTATTGGCATTCTTTCAGGAAAAGAAACTTACAAACTAGGTTTCTTCCTGTTATAAGGCTTGTTTTGTCAACTGGCTTTGTTAAATTCCCATTGATTATTTTATCTATGTTTATGCAGATCAGAGATGGTCTTTCCCGAACTACCAAGGATGTTGCAAATGAACTCATTTAAAAAAATGAAAAAGTTCTATTGCCTCCGAAAAATGTGTACACTCATTCAGATGAAGATGATGACTTGGTTCCAGTAACACAATGTGGAGATGTTCCAGGAGAATTAGTTGTCAGATTACAAGATGACAGTGAGGAAGAAGTTTCTTTGGAGGACCATGATGCATATGGAGCCAATAAACCAACATCAAGGAAAAGACGGTCTTATTACGACCATTTTTTTTAAAAATTTTTATTTAAATTTAATGAGTGTTTTATTTTTATTTTTTTTAATTAAAATTAAATTTTGTTTTAAGAGTTGAATACGATTATTATTGATTACTTTGTTTAGATTTTCCTATTTTCATTTCAATTTTGTTAATGTGATTTCTAGCCTGAAGAAGAATGATAAACGGTCAAAATACATACTGAAATGTTATTTTATAGAATATATAGTTAGAGTTTTCAATTATTAAAATCTTGCCTTCTTTCGTTGATTAATAATAATAATAATAATAATAATAATATAATAATAATAATAACAACATTTTAAATCAAATCCTTATTTAATTTGATTCATAAATACAAATTTATCAAATTTGGGAAATAAATTGAAAAAACAATTAAACTGTCATCGGTTCATTAAACTGATTAAAATTAATGTAAAAACGTATTAAAAGCGATATTTTGGGATTAATAAAGAAATCACCGGCGGAAAATCTGTGAGAATTGTCATCCCTGGGGAAAATGTTAATGAAGAGATTAATTTATGAATTAAAAAGTCATTTGACATATTTTCTGTTCGAATTAATCATAGAGGTTTAGCAATAGAATATATTCCATATAAAAAAATAAATCTGAAAAAAACTTAAATTTTTAAAATGATAATTTTATGCATTTTATTTCTTTTCTTCGTGGATGCCCTTCAATCTATAGGTATGGTGAAAATAATTTATTTTATTGTGATTATTAATATTTATAATCTATTAATTTTTAAAATGAAGAAATAGAATGCCACTGCAATATTCCCAATTGCAAGGAGAACAAATGCAGATCCAAAATAGGATGCTATGTGGAATTTAATCGCTTGCCATCTCGCCCATCAGATGTCCGCTTATACGAGCCGACATTTTTCGGATGCGTTCAATCTGCTTATCTGCTACAGTGTGACCCTAGGAAATATCTATATGATGAATCTCTATGGCCGCTGACGTTGTGTTGCAATCGAGATCGCTGCAATTCGATTGAGAGCAACGTGATCAGTCTATACGAATTGAAAAACCATTTTCTAACAAAATTTCATTTGAAAAAACGTATCAAATCAACCAAACCCCTTGCTACGACCCAGATCTCGTATCAGGTATCTTTGTTTGGACAATTCAAGAATCAGGCTTTGAGAATAGAAAATTTTCAAATCAAACAATTGTCTCAAACTAATGTCAGATTCTATGATGAAAATTTTCTTTTAATGATCATTGGAATATCAGTTTTGTTGATTTTGAGTGTTCTTTTTGTCAGTTGTGTTGCACTGTGTTGGAAAAATATATTATGAATTATTTTGATTTCTGTAATAATTTTCTTTATTGTATTTTTGATGTTATTCAAATGATAATTCATTACTTTGAAAAGTACAACAGATGTCACACTCTGATTAAGAGCCTCCTCCAAATATCCTTAAATATCATTAGTAAGCAAATCAGCATTCACCAACATTATTGTATATTTTTTTGAATTTTCGAATAATTTTTTCCGATTTTATTTTATTTCGTTTCCTTCCATTTTTATTTTCCCGAATGCACTAATAATCCATTTTTTATCTTGGGCAATCTTTAAAGATAAAAAAATTATATCCCCAAATTGGTTTTGTTTGTTTTCTTCTTTTCCATTTATTAATTAAGAACGGCCATGTCGTATTTCTTGTTTTAACTTTATTGATTTGCTATTTCTCTTTATAATTTTCATTTCTTGTCCGAAAGCTTTCTTTCAGAGTCCCGGAACGAAATATTCTCAGATTTATACTCACCAATTATTAGATATTATTGAAATATACTCACTTTTGAGAGATAGATATTGTATTATTAATTTGTAATCTTATGCCAAATCTTATTGCGCGCCAATAGTAATATTAATTCATCATCTGCCTGCATGCATGATTTTATGGATTTTACAAGGATTTTAAGGAGTTTCGGTTTCCGGGTTTCTGCTGTACATTTATTAATTCGAACATTTTATTTTTTCAGACTTGAAAATGGGCCCCTTTTGCCTGCTCCCAGCAGTTGCGGGACCATAGTTACTGAGAGTAGCATATCATTTTTTGTTAATTTAGAGCCCCAACATTTAGCCAAACAACTCACGGAACTCACTATAACAAGGAGCACGGTAAATCAATTTATAATTTTTATATTAAATTTATCCAATGAATTTCAGCAAGCACTCAATCGATCCAATTTTCAACCAATCATCAATCAATAAAACCTAATTATTATTTATTAATCACAACATCCAATAAAACCATTACAGAAAATCATTATCACAGAAACTCGTGAGAATCAATATATAGAAAATCAATATTTATTAATAAAACAAAAGAAAAACTAAAAAAATCTATTTTGCAAACAATAAACAACGATTTTTGAGCTGTGACGACTGTGAGTTGGGAAATGGGCATGGAACACTCGCTTGCAGATCTGATACTCCCATTGGATCAATAGCGAGTGAGTATCGGGAACCAATCGGTCAAACATGACCAATAGCAATGGGCGACGAGTAATATTCGAGTATTCACCGATTAGCCATCTCCTGGGATCATTGTAAAACCGATCTGCTTCATCATAATTTCTCAAACTTCCCGAATGTTTGATTGGATCATTGAAAAATTGAATGCTGCCAGTAATCTGAGGATCGCAAGTGAGGAATCTCGCTGAGATGTTGTAGTGGAAATGGCTGTAAAACGGAGTAGAATGACATGGCATGAGGAAAACAGCGCTAATGTTTCTCGGATCTAATTTCGCCTGTTCTATTCGTCTACCGATCGCCATAACGATATCATTGGTGCCCCTCTGGTGAATGAGGCACATATAGCAGGCGATTGGGATTTGGGTAACCATCAAAACCGCGATCATTAGCTTGCGTTTCGAGGGAATCTCACGAACATACAGCCAAGCAAATGCATTGCAATCGGCATTATTGGAAACACAAATCGGAACTCTTTGTGGCCAATACAGCTGTTAATATATCCCATATCAAACTCTTAATTAGATAAATGAAATGCCAACACAAGTTTGCATCACTGACAGATTTACCCATAATGTTATCGACATTTGTATTTATCTTTATTCTAGCCGCGTGTATAAAAGATTTTTATTTATGAATAAAAATTCAGAATTACTAAAAATAGAATATGTGATTTAATTGTATTGGGATAATTGATTTCTCTGTCCGCTATATGTAAACCCTTATAATTACTGTTTTTGATTGCCTGCATGCGTGATTGATTATTTTGATTGTCTGGGTCCTCGGATTACATCATGGTTTATTCATTATCCCAATCATACATGTACTGTAGTGTATATAAATATTTGACATTTTTGAAACATAAATTTGTACATGTGCAGAGAAAAATTAACGAACACATAATTTAAGAATCGTAATTAAAAACGTAATTTCATATATTTATAATTTAAAAAGACATTTTTAAAATATAAAATGTAAGCTATGCAATAATCAATGTTAGAAGGAAATTATAATATATTAATTCAAATATAATTATATCGATTCAAATATTGTTGATTAAAATATTATAATTTTATTGTATTTTTAAAATAAAAATTTGTACATGTGCAGAGAAAAATTAACAAATGCAAAATTTAAGAATCGTAATTAAAAACGTAATTTCATATATTAATAATTTTAAAAAGACATTTTTAAAATATAAAATATAAGCTATGCAATAATCAATGTTAGAAGGAAATTATAATATATTAATTCAAATATAATTATATTGATTCAAATAATATTGTTGATTAAATTATTATTATATTGATTCAAGTAGCATTATACTTATTCAAATATTAATATATTGATTAAATTATTACTATATTGGATTAGCAAATCACAGGATGGTATTAACCCTGAAATCTTTATAAATCATAGAGTAAATTATTGGATGTTGACTGATGAAAACCATCGAAAAGCATAATGAAAGGAAAAATTTTATTAGATTTGTTAGAAAAATAAATAGTTATGTAATTGAGTGAATGAATAATTAAAATTGGATTATAAATTCGGTGGTTATGGATTCAGTAAATCGAGAACTAAAATAACTGGCTTAATAATCCTAGTGAAAATGTAAGAAAATGCAATAGGCAATAAAAATAGTGAAGGGTAAATAATAACAATGATAACAATGATAAATAATAACAATAATAAATAAATAACAATGACAAATATAATAGGAAAAGTGCAGAATTTTTAATGTTTTTAGGAAATTATAATATATTAATTCATATATAATTATATCGATTCAAATATTGTTGATTAAATTATTATTCAAATATCATTATACTGATTAAAAACATTATCATATTGATTGAAATATTATTATATTGATTGAAATATTTAATATTAATAATTATTTAAATGAATTTATAAACAATTTTTAAATTGATAATTAATAGATAATTTTCTACCTAATATTTCATTCAAATACTAAATTTAGTTGATTATATCTTTTCAATTATTTCTATTATTATTATTATTATTTATAACTGAAATAAACGAAATTAATAAAATAATAACCTATATGAATAGAGAACGAACAACATCAATCCAATGAGTTTCCTGGAATGATGATCGTTCCATTCCGACCAAATCCCAATCACCAATATCGGCAATTGTGTGAGTAACATCGATGGCAAAGCGTTGGATATATACCAATGCCATGGATGGACGCCGTACATTTGAGATACATCAGTCAAGAGATTGAAATGGAGGAAGTTCAACTGAGAACATGTCCATCTTCCATAGAAATGTTTCTCGACAATAAGAGATGCAAATAAAATAAGCAAGCTGGAAATTGGCATAGAATAAAAACATGTTTGAAATATATTAATGAATAATCAAGAAAAAGGAAAATTTCAGTGTTCAACTGATAACCGCACCGAATCTATCATTTCATAGCAAGTCGAAATTAATTAAAACAAATTAATGAGGATAACAGGCAAACTTTGAAGGAACAATCGGGACATTGGAAAATTTTTAAAATCAAGCCATTAGATTTTGATTTTTAGATCTTGGTTATTATCTTTTAGGTTTGAAAAATCTAACAAAAGTATACAAAAACTGATTTCTCTTTTGAATAAGAATGGATATTCTAAGGCGTCTGTAGAAAGACTGAGTAAGGAAACCATTGATCGCCTATGATTGGACCTAATGAAACCAATTGGACCTAATGATGGTGAATCCATAAAATCTCAATATTTTGTAATTCCACATTCGGAAGGTTTTAAAAATTTTAAATTGTCTGTCACACAATCATTAGGCAATTAAAATTTATTTAAAATATATCAAGATCGTCAAAATCAATAAATATGTTTAGTAATAAATCTCAAACCCCCAAAGGTTTAGTTTCTGACCTAGTGTATAAATTTTCATGTAATGGGTGCGATGCCACATACATTGGAGAGACTTCCCTGTCATCTTTGCACACGGGTTCTGGAACATAGCCAATTTTGAGGCGTGAGTAATGCTATTGAGCATATAAAAATGTGCAAAGGAACAACAGATTTAACATATTTTAGAATTTTATATAAAAACTTCAATAATAAGTAGGAACGGATTTTATGTAAGGCTTTGGTGATTAAATTACAATCCCTCAAAATAAACTTTCAATCAGCAACAAATTTATTGAGATTATTTAATTAAATCATAACTTTTACATCATTATTGTTTACGAACATTACATTTGACAAAGATTATGAGGATATTTTCCTCGAAATATATTTCGTTTATTTGTCTTTCTCGTGTTTATATTAATAATTCACCATCATTTTTTTGATATTTAGATTAAAATTTACATAGTTTCAATCTAATGCTTCACTGCTCATGTAGCACAAA
This sequence comes from Schmidtea mediterranea, assembly GCA_022537955.1. NCBI lineage: Eukaryota > Metazoa > Platyhelminthes > Tricladida > Dugesiidae > Schmidtea > Schmidtea mediterranea. The sequence goes on from CM039679.1 coordinate 260,662,283, forward strand.
TTGCTTCTGAAAGTAGGCTCTCAAGAAACATATTATGTTTAGAGTTTTATCATTCAAACTCAATCTGTACATTGTTCCAATTAAACACCAGTGGTGGAGATAGCCAATTCTGATTCTGTACTAGTTTGGTGAACTGCTGAAATATATTTCAGGGCTTTGTCTAACTATTTATCTTTAATATTTTGTTCACTAAAATATAACATTTCTTTTCTTATTATATTTAAAAACCCAGATGTTGTCTTTTGATCAATGATCTCTTCAACTGCCTTTATATTAATTTTGTCTTGAATAACTATTTTTAGTTTTTCTTTCATTGACAGTCCTGAATATGTTCTTGAGTCGATCGAACCACATATTCAAAAGCTAATTCTGTTTATTCAGATTCAGTATCAATAGATTCATAATCGCTTTTTGAAAAAATTTGATTTATATTTCAACAATTTTCTTTGCTATAACTAATTTTTTCGTTTTATTGAACACGCATATCTGTTTTCATCACATTCATTTGGTTCGTGAAAATAATAAAAAACACCAGAATACATTGTTTTTCTTTCACTTATTCGTAACATTACGGTTTTCTTAAACTCGGTGCGAATAAAAATATTTTGATTGTGTAGTTCATCTAGCATGAACTTAGTAGTCAATTCCGCTATATAAAGATTAGTATCTTTAGAATAAAGAACTTCCTATTTAAAAGACTGCAAAACCAATATTATGTTTCACATGGAATTAAGATTTTTTTCCGGAGAATTCTAAATCGTATTTTATATTGACTAGAGTCTTTTGAACGCGATTTTTTATATGATAAAACCTTTGCAACATTACAAGCAAAATACTCCACTGTGTCTTTGTATAAAATATTAATGAAAGTTCCATATTAAATTCGTTCTTGACATGGTTTTAGAGGGCGTCATTTTTTGTTGGTGATCACCAGAATATGGCAACAATGTTCCAAATTTTTGATATTATGGAACCTTTAAATTCGTGTTTAATTGAAATTGACTCATTCGTATGTGATGTTTCACTTTGCAATTCAAAATGTTCAATTTTTTCAATTAATTCGTTCGGTTTTTTTCTTCACTTGTAGCTATAGTGTCTGTGTCATATTTCGTAGCAATAAAATCATACATAAAAGTTCTCTATTTTGTATATTATATAGTGACAAAACAAATTTAAGCCAGTGATTCTCAACAGCAGCCCATAAGACGTCAAAGAAGCTATAGAAAATGTCTCAGTAAACTCTAGAGAGGCATGGAACAGTCAAAATTAAAAAAATATGGGAACTAATAAATTCAAATGCCTAATTATGACTAAAATATATTATGTTTAAAAAATATAAATAAACGTTTAAATAGATATTGATATTGATATAATAAATATGTAATTCAAATAAATAACTAGGTAAGCCATTTCCGTAGTGTTTATTAAATTAGATATTTTGACGTAAAATATTTCATGTTCACTCCAATACGAAATTTAACTAATCCAATTTTGTATTGATACACAAGTTCAGAACACAGAAATTAGCACGTCAAGTTCGGAGGGTGAAAAAAATCTATCTAAGCACACGGGGCCGAAATGTATTCTGAAGGTTTCAGAGAATTTAAGCATAAGACCTTCAAACACGTAGTCAAGACTCAGTTTAGGACTAGTATGTTCACTAATAAATCTCAACTTCCATTTGTCCATGCTCAAAACGCGTGTATCAATTTATGTTATAGGTGTAATGTCACATACATTGGAGAGACTGTCCGTCATCTCTGCTATCGAGTTCTTGAACATTGTCGACTTAATGATTGACTCACATTAGTGATCATTTTAAGAAATGTACGAGTAAGAATAAGGTATTTCTGATTTTAGGATCATTGCGAAAATTTTTAGTAACTATTCGGAACGAGTGACCTGTGAAGCGTTGTTGATAAGATCTTTAACCCCTTTAATGCACATGCCCGAGCGTAACTCGGGCAGGTGTTACTGGTAAATTTGTGCATGCCCAAGAGAAACTCGGGAATACGAAATATAAAGTTTTGTTTAAGATTCACTAACGATTATATCTCGGGCAGTGTAATAAATACATGACATAGGTCTATATATTAATTATCAATAATAATAAAAAAGATCTATTTTTATTATTGTTATTGGTATTATGATTGCTACTGCTATCTGTATTGTTCATATCAATTGTTATTATTATTATTATTATTATTATTATTATTATTATTATTATTATTATTATTATTATTATTATTATTATTATTATTATTATTATTATTATTAGTATTATTATTATTGTTATTACTATGATTGTTACTTATATTTATTGTTGTTACTATTATTTGTCTAATTCGTAATTATTATATGCATTATTATCCCTCAAACTATTATTATAATTATTATTGTTATCATTACGATCATCCTTATGAAAATCATTTTTATAAATTTTAAAAATTATTGTTGTTATTATTTTGGTTATTATTCTTTCTATTAGTAAAAAATCAGTCTGGCCATCTGCATACTAACACTAAAAAATACTCATTTCAATCTATCTATATTGTTTTGGCATTAGTACAAAGGAAAAGTGGGGAATTAGCGCAATTTGAGTTGGATAAGGTAATGATTATTGATGCAAAATAAAGCATTACCCCACTGAAAGACAATTGATAAATGTCCTGTAGATGCTTGGCCAAGGATTGGCAAATGGTAGCATTTGGAATGCAGCGTGATAAATGCATATTGGAATCAGCACAATGATTCCAGTTGGGCGGAAGATAAGGCACAAACTTGCAAATAAAACAAATTTCTTTGACAAGGATCGCTTGGTATGCTCTTTTGATATGATTTGATATTCACAGAGAACTAGAATAACTAAAAGCCATTCAATATTATTGATGAGAGTTCTTGTGCAACTGTAGAATGTGAACCAGTTGACCAACTGATTGAATAGAGTCCACTAAGATAATTTTTTTAATAGAAACTTAAAAGATGCGGTAAATAATTTAAATATTCTAGTTCTATAAATTATTTTGCTGACATTAGTTCTTCTTATTTGGTAGTTCAAAATATCGTCTATCGTGTTTAAAATGTCTAAAAACAAGATCTTCAGATTTATAGCCACAAAAGGGCTCCAAGGACCTTTAACCAATTAGAATCTCGCTTATCCACTTCATACCACAATTTTAGGGTGACTACTTTCACGATAATAATCTATCTACACAACCTCATAAACATGTACGCAAGTGATATTTTTAAATTAATATTTAATAGAGCTAAATGTCATTGTAAGTAATATATTTCGATTAATTCCATTTAATTATGAATTATTGCTTGTTTTTCAGGAGTTATTCCAAATTAAAAATATATATTCACATTAATAGTAATAAAACAATATTGTTGGGCTCAGAGCCACAATTTAAACAAAATAAAAATAAGAAATTAAAGATAAAGAGCAGAAGTAATGGAAGGAATCACTGTACATAAACATGCACCGCACCAAGATATTAAAAATCAATAAATAACACAATAATTAAAACAAAATAAAAACATAACAAAAAGTAAATAAAACAAATAATTAATAAAAATTCGAAAATGCCTATAGACGCAAAAAGAAAACATAAAGAAATAAATAAACTGCCAAAACCTTGCAAAATAAGGTTTAGAAAAAACACAGGCAGAAGTGGCGACCAGAAAAACAAAATAAAGGGCTAAAAATAATATCATCAGAAAACAATAATAAAAGTAAAATCCAAACATAAAATAAATTATGCATCAAAAAAATTAAGAAAAATACACGAAAAATAATAAAAATAAATTTAAATAATAAAACAATTAAAAAAGCCCTAAAAATGGCGAAAAACCACCTATTGGTCGCACACATGCACGAAAATACTATAAACACAGTGATGAATTTCATTAAATCTAATCTTATGCTTTACTGAAAACATTTAAATTCTACTCTGAAACTTCGATAAATTTGAGTAAGGAGTTTTTCATTGTTATATAATGTAACTGTCAATTTTATGATGCTTTGCAAGTTTTATTTTTATTAAACCGTTTTGATGTCAATTTTTCATTTCACTTATCCATCCATATATATATCTATCTATATGTTCGGATCCTCTAAAATCTTATATTACGTATGGAAATAGATGGTTCATGGGACCGACCGTGTGCCGGCTAGTGGGTGAAAACCCTTAGTTGAGCTCGTGGGTCATGCCTCGTGAACCCCTTGCCAGTTCGCAGTCGGTTCCGGCTTTGTGCACGGGACCGCTACGCAGGGCGCCATTGTATATTCGAAGCGGCTGCTGAAAATGTGGCCGGAGCGAATCGTTTAAAATCTCGGGAAGAGCGGAAAAAACTTCAGTTAAGAGAAGTTAAGGCGGGTCATGCAACGACCTGAAACGTTTTAAACATTCCGAACAGTTATGTGCAAATAAAACTGGGCAGCAAGGGGTAGATTTCAGATCGAAATGATGGAAAGAGTTTGGTTTTTGTACAGATAACTGTTAAATTGAACGTTGCATAATAATAAAACAACCTATTGAAATCAAAATTTATAACAATTACCTTGCCGGTAAAAGCCCCACAGGAGAGCAGCACGATTTATCCTTCCACATCTATTGTCCGCTGAAAATAGGTTAAGATACAACCGTGACTCGAGAAATTATCTGGTAAGAAATCCACACGTCGTATAGGTACAGTATCCATCACGAATAGAGATAGTTGACGAGGCGAATGACCTAGAGAAAATCCACGTCTGATAGGGTGAGCAAACGGAGATCACGAAATGAGAAAGAAAATTCCAAACGTAAAGATACACCATAAATCGTTCATGGGCCAATAAGCAATAGCCACACAAAATTTAGTTTTATCATCACGCTAATTTGCACCTAACTACCGTAGGCGGAACAAACGTTATCTAACCAATCGATAAAATTAGATTGATTTAAAAGGAGTCTATTTTCAGTCTAATTACTTGGAATTAATTCATTTTCGACGCCAGAATATTCGCGAAGAGGAAATGTAAGTACCCGTTTTCACAAAAATTAATTTTAAGCGTAACTCAAATTTCGAACCCATAATCTAACCGTCGACACCCGTCATGATAACCAGTTTTGGATACGGATGAGGATTCCTACTCTTGTAAATATAAACTCAACCCTATGTTGCTTCAATTCAGCTGAAAATTAGATGCGGACCCCTTTTTCGAAATCTATACGTTCCTGATCAACATCATTTGATGCAGGATAATATTGAGAAATGACTTCGGTTTAGAGAAATTTCTAACAAACTTTAAAAATTTCAATTATCGTTAATCGGAATCTAAAAATTAGAACCTTTACGAACAATTTCAGGAAACCGGAAATGGTTACTCTGTGTCGCCGTAAATTCCGAGAACAGTCAAGTTACCTCAATCTATAAGTGGAAAGCCGTGAATTTAACCCCTTAATACCCAGGTTAATCGTGAGAACTACCGGTTATCACTACAGTAAATTTTTTCTTCCTAAAACCCGATAACAACTTGGGAGCCCGTAATACCAGGAATCACTAATCAATAATCATATGAAATCCAGAAGTCATGATACTCCAAATCAACTTCACTCAAATAATGTTAATTAGCGATAGAAGGGTAAAAATCGTTAAAACTAACCCTTGATTTGACGACTCGGATTTTAATTAAGTATACCACCGTTCCTTCAAGTCGAAATATGGGCCACCCTACTAAATCCACGATTAGGCGGAATTTTGAATTTCCGTTATATAAATAACGTAGTAAGGATCTTAAGGTATAGAATTTTCCTGCATAAATAATTACCGAAATGTCGTAGGAAATAATGATGACTATGTTACCTAATAGATTGTATCGTAAAAATAAATCACTAACAGTATTATGGTTTTCTTACCTACAATTAAAATGAATGTTCGGAATGCACCCAAAGTTAGACAGGCGAATAGTGTGATGATACTGACACGCGCGTAAGGTACCCTATATATCTCCGCCCAATTCCACTGGGTCGGACGGGGTTCACCATCCGGGTTTCATACAAATGTGGGGAATCGGGGTCATGGTTACGGGGAAAGCAACCCCAAATTGCCACGGATACTCCAGTTTTAACCTTATCTAAACTATATTACAATCGTCCCTTATTTTCTTCTTATAAATTATTTTGGTTAAATATTTTCTCCTCTTCTAATAGCATGTCAAACAACTCCAATACGAATGTACCAACGAGGATCCCTCGCCTACCCCCCTCTATCGTGGCGATCCGCCACAAGTATGAAGACCTCAAGATGCAGCACCGGGATCTACAAATGAAGCACGAAAGAGTGAAAGGGACCTGGGCTCCACCAGAAGTCATTAGGGAGCTCCGGCAGAAGATCTCTCGTCTTATCCAGGCGCGTGACGAATTGATCGTCGAGTCGCGCGCCCAGCGGCTGCTGATCCGTGAGCAGTCGACAGCACTTCATCAGGCCTTCTCGGACATCGAGCTCCGGATCCGAGTCCCCGGAAATATTCGGGCAGAGCAGCTGGATATCGTCCCTGCTCACCACCTTCCCAACGCCGAGAACCCATCACATCTGACCACAAGCGCTCCTACGTCGGACACGAATCCCACACAGTTACCACCTTCAGGAGCCATGGAGACCCTGACTAACTCTTCTACTCCTACGGCCCGTCACCGGCCAAATAGAAATAAGCGACGTCGGGATCGTCGCCGACAGGAAGAGGCCCGTCTCCGGGAAACTCAGTCAATAGGAGGGGTGGGCCAATTAGACGACCTACCACCCCCTACCAGGAATTCGAAAGCTCTGGGTTCGGCCCGGAAATATGCTACGCTCCGCGGATCTTGTTCTCCTCCCCTCCAGCCTCCATCCACATCAACTTAGTTGATGAGGAGAACGAACCGCCTCAGCTGATTCAGTCCCTGAGTGACCTCGATCTAGATCTCGAGGAAATTGCCATCCTCACGGGGGAGGTCCCCAACATCGGCCTCCGTGGTGAAGTTGCCGGGCCGTCTTCGCGAAGAGACGAGGATCCTCGAGGCAGCCCTCCGTCATACAGGCCACCCAAGAGGAGATGCCTCCCCACCGATATGGACGCCGATGAAAACTAATCCCTGACGAATTTTCTCATCCTATCGATTAATGCGACTTTGGCGAACATTTGGACTGCTTATTCTATTTCTTCCGTCGTCTATTAATGTTTATCCTCTATTAAAAAACTATGTTGATTTAATCATTTTCGAATATTAATAAATCTAGTTTCTGTATTTTTCTATCATTCGAAAATTGGAGTATTCAAGGCATGGGAAAATGGAAAGGCGCGAGGACACAGGAGTAAAATTTTTCTTTCCAGGATTTTCTCTCGTTAGAATGAAGTGTCGTTCGGAGGATCAAAAGGGTTTTAGAAAACAGGAGCGTAAGTCCTTCTATCGGCCGCTATAACCCGGGAAAACGAAGGTCTTTCGAGGAGTAGTGTCAGTAATGGCGCTCACCTGCTCGAACGGCATTCGGCTATTAGGCACAGTTCCAACGTGATACCAATCACAGGTGCGTAATAGTGGGTAAGATTGTGTGGCGTATGGAGGGTTACCCCCCTCCCCCTAGTGAGTAAAGTGGCAGCACAGGGTTAGACTGACCCAAGGGCCTGGCAGTCAGCACTCTCCTACGACCAACAATATCAATTGATTTTCAAAGGCTACAAATCGGGCTAAGGGACTTCTCATCATCTCTCACTTTTAGCTATGACACCATTTTAATCCAGCAGACGGCCGATCACTTCTATCTGTCTACAGTGTCATCAATCAATAAACTTTAATTATTTTAAATCAATCCAAAAATTAAATGAATCAAATAAGTATGTTTTATAAGTTTCAAAATCTATCCTTTGTAGAAACAAATGATAACGACATGCTAGTATATTACCAACATTTGGAAATGCCTAAAGAAAGTTCTACAAATAGATTATTCCTGATTAAATCCTAGATACACGGGAGTTCATCGAATTGTCAACAGATGAAGAATTAAAATATGGGTATCAAGAATTTTGGCTTCAACCGATGAAATTTCAATATTATATCAAGCCTTATGTGCAGCAGGAAAAATTTTTTATTGCACTTCCATGACCACAATTAGTTGAAAAAGGATTCAGTTTGGTCAATAATCTTTACACAAAACAATAAATAGATTCTCAATAGTGGAACGAAGTGATTTGAGATTACTGATTAGTAAAATGGTTTTAAATACCGCGAAAGATTAAAAATCCCGGATATTGATTGTATTGAATGCCAAGGGGGTGCTGCCGAATTATTCTGTTTAAAAGTGGGCAGAAACCCAAAAAATGTTGGTAACCCGAGCATTTCATCATATTGCTATTTACTGGCGACCATTCTCACAGGAATTGTAAAATTAATTTCAAATTAACCTAATTATCATAGTAAGTAGTATATTCCTTTAAATACGAATTTGTTTCATTTCAAGAGATTAAAGAAAATCTTATTACTTATAAATATAAGTAGCTAATCTCAAATTAAAAATAAATAATATAAAAAAACTAACCAATAATAAATTTGATTACATCATTAACAAAAAACGATAAAAATTAATAAAGATAGAAGAAAAATAAATTCAAACACAAATACATAAAAAACACAAAAAAATTGCACAATCAATAACGGCCTCGTATTAAATATTAAAAGGAATTGCGGATGTTTTAGAAGCCATTTTTAATGTTTCTACAGCATCAACCATTCCATACATTCAAATAATAAGTAAGTTTATGTTTGTTGGTGGAATATGCCTAGCATTGCTGACTTGTATTGGGAGAAATTATTGCATAAAATTAAAAACATTTCAAGGAAGATTCATATTAGTTATTCATAAATGAATTAGCAGAGGGGATAGGTGGCACATGAGTAGTGTGATTATAAGTTTTTAGCCGCCAAGTGTTTATTGACTACCCCAGTGTACACGAGAATACTCGAGAATTAAAAAAAACTTCCCAGTGTGATACACGACAGAGGGGAAAGTTTTTTTTAAAAACTCTCTAATATGTAATTCACTAATTTAGTCAATAAACACTTGGCGGCTAAAAACTTATAATCACACTACTTGAATTTTTTTGAAAATATTTAAATTGAAAAAATAAAAAAATTGGTAATTGGCAAGTATTAAAAATGCGAACATTTAAATTTTAAAAAAAACAATGGAAAGTCGAGATGATTTTCAATTTTGGGAATTGGAAAAAATAAAAATTTGCAGATTTTAAAAATAAATTGACCAGATGTCTAAATTTTTAAAATTATGACATCTTGTATGAAAAAAATAATTCAACCAAGATATACTTGTAAAATTTGCAACAAGGAAATTAGTAAAACAAACAAAGTAAAAATCATATTGATAAAATTAAAAATGGTGGAGACTTTCCATAATGGTCAGGCGGAGGCTTTCAAAATTTAACGAATCAATAAATTTCAAACATCCATATTCTACACATTTATATTTTTCTTTTGTTTTTACTATAATCTTGAACGAATTTTTATTATTGATTGCTAAACTTTTTATAAATAAATGTATGTCATAATTGAATAAATTGTGAAATATTACTGGAATCTTTGATGGTTTCTTGAGTTTAATATTACAAAATTTATGTGCTGCACCACGATAATTATAAAATTCTAGAAAATGATCATCTTGTTCAAGTTGAAATTCTTCGTTACAAATCCAACAAGTTGAAGTTGTTTCAAATTCTAATTCTTGTACTTACGACATGTTCAATTTAAATGTTGCTTTCTTTATTGTATTGAATAATACATTTTCAATATTGTTGATGTATTCAACAAATGTATTCAAAACTTGCTCTGCACTATTTCCTCGGTAAAATTTAACCTGTGATTCAATCAAATCTGGATAGTTACTTTTTAAATATAAACAAAATGTTGATTTTTTTTTGATTTGTCAGGGGAACTTTAAATGATATTTTTATTGCAACTAGAAAGTTTTTAATTTTTTCATATTTTTTTTCTTGCTCATTATAAACATACAAATCGGTTAAGTTATACTTGGTTAGAATTTTAAGATATTTTTGTTTTAAATCTCGTTTAATATTAACTGCTTCAAAATCACCATACAAAACCACTAATGGTTGAACAAGATTTCCATTTCTACTAAAAGTCATTTTTACACCATCACCATGTGGCATTTTAACAAGTGCTGGTTCATTAGATTGACATAATCGAGAATGTTTTTCTTTCATTGATTTTGTTGATGTATATAATAAACATCTTTCACAAACCCAACCATCTTTATAATTTGAATTTCTATTTTTCATGAAACTTTGAATTTTTTTATCCAGACATAGTGAGAAATTAATTCGTCTTCAGTTTCCTTGTGAATTATTAAAAGATTTATTTGTCGATCAGACTAAGTCGTTTCTGCTCCGTCAGTTTTTCTATTTTCACTAATTTGAATTGGAATTGTTAAATTGTAATCATTTTCATATTCTTAAATATTAATTGATACATTATTTAATTTTTCAAATTTATGTACATCTTTTATTTTCATTGGATGTTCGAATCTATAATTATTTAATCTATAATAATGTTGTTTGACAGGATATAAAGCAGAAAGAACTGCCCATTGGAAACATTTGTTGTCGTTATTTTTAACATTTTTAATGTAAATTGAAAGAAATGGAGTTTCGATCCAATAATTCGGTCTTGGTGGTCTATGTTTCCAAAAATTCATACTTATATTTTCAAAGGAATGTAAAATTAAAGCAGATTTTCCTAAAATTTTCTTCTTTAAATTCAAAATCTCTTAATATTTCTTTTTTAATTTTTTAAAGTTTTGAATTAAACCCATTAATACTTGCTATTGCTAAATAACTTGTGTCATAACTAGTATGTAAAAATGTATCAGTTTCTTCATTTCCTCGACAATATTCTGCATTTATGGCAAGTTTAAATTTTAAAACATAAAATCTTCCAAGTTGCAATCTATTTAGTGCATCTTGAATTTTTTCTTTTATTTCTTTTTTATTCATGTCAATATATTTGTTTTTGTTGGTTCTCCAAAAATATAATCAATAGTGAAATTGGAATATTTTAACTTTTTCTCTGGTTTAATTTTGAACCATTTTCTTTCTTGTTCATCCAATTCAGTTTCACTATATGTGTTTGAAACTTGATCAGCTGAATAATATTGAATTTCCCTATGTAAAATATTTGGTTCATTTAATTCAATCATTTCTTGTTCTAGAATTGGTAATTGTCTTGGTTGTTTAATTCTTCTTGGTTTCCCAACACATTTTCGATAGTGAAGATGAAAAAAATTTAATAAATATCTTTCTTTACATTTATTACAAAATTTAGAATTTGAATCATTTAAACCAACATTTTTCTTTAAATGTTCTAGATCTATATGAATTAAGAATTGTTTGATTAACTCGAGTAGCCGACATTTCTTATTATTATTTTTTATAGGATTAATTTTTTCATGTTTTACTAATTTCCTTGTTGCAAATTTTACAAGTATTATTCTAACTCGATCACCAATATTAAATTTTTGTTTTTCTTGTAAATTACTATTCATATTGTTATTTTCATGGGTAATTTCTCTTATTAAATCAGGATTCTCGCTTGCTTCTCTTGGTGAAACTCCTATTGTTCTATGAATTTTATTATTATATTTATTAATTAATTCTGGTAATACATTTATCCAAATTCTATTTCCTTATTCTGTAAATTTTTTATACATCCAATTTTTTAATGTTCTATTAAATCTTTCAATTATAGGATTATGTGAACCATAATTTGATCTATCATCAGGTGAATTAAAGGTTGAATAAATTTCAATATCATTTTCTTGTCTAAATTCTTCAAATATTTTATTATAAAACTCTTTACCATTATCAACATATAATTTTTTTGGAATTCTATCTGGGGTTTCTTCAAATAAAAACTCGAATTCTTCTTTAGTTGAATTTGCTGTTTTGGTTTTAAATGATAGAACCCAAGCATATCGAGTATACAAATCTATAACTGTTAGAATATATCTATAATTTTTATTATTTTTAGGATTTACAGTTTCAATTAAATCTGCTGACCAAATATCATCTTTATTGAAAACTTTTATTTTTAAATATTTTTTAGGTTTTCTATATTCTTTATGTAACTCTGTTGCTAATATTTCATCTTTCCCTCCACCCATTGGTATTGGATTTTCCGATTTAATATCGGAAATATCGACTTTTTGTCGAGCTCGAATATCTTGGTTTTTATAAGCAATATCATGTTTCAATGCTGCAGCATCAACTCTGTTAACTGGTTCATTTCCAGGTTTAGGAACATTATTTTCATCAATTCGAATGTCTAAACGAGTTCCTGGACTAGCGAATGAATGTCCAAATAGATGTCTTTCACCTGGATATTTTTCACTTGTAATTGGTTTTAATATTGACGACATGACTTTTGAATTTTGAAAGTCTCCGGCTGACTATTCTGGAAAGGATTTTCAAACCCCATCAAGCGTTTTCAGTAAAATTAAAATTGAAATAAGGACAAAACTTTCTTTGGATCAGGAATTCAGTACAATTAGCTTCAAAAACCAGATTATCATATCAAAGGATTATTTGAAAAAAAATTTAAAGTATAAACAAATATTTGTTTTTTATTTTTGTTGTTAACAAATCCCACAAAATTTCTAAAAATTATTTGAAATTTCTTTTTATGAAAATAAAAATTCATAATAAAATATTTATTATTTATAAATATAAATTACTTAAAAAACAAATAATAACTTTTAAAAAATTGAACTTGCTCGTCATTTTGACATAAAAAATAAATAACCAATCAAATTTCAGCGAATCAACCAATCACATATCAGAATATAGTAAATTGTATTTCGATTAAATTATGTTAAATCTTAACCAGAAAAAATAAATAAAATATATAAAATTAATTAATATGAATAATTATGTAAGTTTGAAAAATGAATTAAAATTATTATTTCAACAAATTTATTATTAGTAAATACCTGAGCCACCTTCTGACCAGATAATTTGAACGAAAACACATACAAATAAAAATCCCCAATTGCTGCCAAAATCCCGTGAATAATCATTGGTAATTTAATAACCAATAGTCGATGATCCAAACCAATAAGAAATAAAATTTTAAAAGGAATTGCAAACAAAAGTGGGTAGAGAGGACTTCGTAAAGCAAATTCAGGCAACCATTCCCATGTTAAATACCCATTTCTGTTTACAATTTAGAACTTATACTTGATTTACAAACGGAAATTTACTGGAATATCCATTTATGAGCAACTTCTACTGATTGCCAATACTCATCTGGAACGTATGAAGTTTGATTAATCAGAGAGTTTATAATTCTAAATGCGAGTAAACTAAAAAATAAACTCTTCTTGGAACTTAAAATATTTCTGAATAAAAGAGGACCTAACAATATAATATGAAAAATATATAAATATTTTTGCAGTACCTATAACATCTTTTACTTCAATTTTAACGTCATCATTGTTGTTACAAATATTATTTTCTATGGATGTTGATTTCGATTTAACATTTCGTCTTTTGATTCTCTTATATCGAAATATATTGTTCATATTCAAAATATTAACAAACAATCATATAAAATTATAAGAAAATTATTATAAAATTAAAATGTAATAATTAATATAAATTTAGTGCTATTTGATCATTTGCTAGAAACAATAATTGTATGAAATTTTAAAACATTTAAATAAATGAAGCTTGTTTTGATTAAATAAACAAAAGTAATAGTTACAATATTATACAAAACTTCATTAATAATTAACTTTTTAATAATAATGTAAGTAAATATCATTATTATTAAAAATCTAAGTGATATAAGTTCTAATCATTGGGTGCGATTACCATCAGATACGTGCACAACAAAATGTAAACAATGGCATTGGTCGCCAATGACGCTGGAATTATTTTTAATGAGCGGTCGCTAGTAAAAGGTGTGATTATCGCCTGATTGCAAATTCCACGAGGAGCCAATGGGTTCAAAAGCTAACATAGAAGGTCTTGTGCTCATTTGCAATTTAGGCACAATTGAATAAAGTAAATTTCGTTTAAATCAATATCAAATAAAGAAATAATTTCATGGAACTTTTTGGGTACTTCTGGGAAACTAATAAGTAGGAAAAATAAAAAATGCGACCACTTTCAAGAGAATTCACATTATATAACAAAATTTTACTATTGGATACCCGTCATAAATGACGTTGGAAATGTGTTGGGCTTAGAGCCAAAATTAAAACAAAAATTACAAAACCAATTTAAACAAAAAGGTGAAAATTGTATAAGTTAGAACAAAATGATTACTGTAGTTTTGAAATTGTCAATATGGCTGCCGTAACATAAACACGCACCGCAAGAAGAGACCAAAAATAAAAAAAAAACATATTAAGTAAAACAAATTAAAAATATAACAAAAATTAAATAAAACAAATAATTAATTAAAATTCGGAAAAATGCCTACAGATGCAGAAAGAAACATACGAAAAATAAAATAAACTGCCAAAACCTTGCAAAATAAGGTTTAGAAAAAACACAGGCAGAAGAGGCGACCAGAAAACAAAATATTGGGGTTTAAAAATAATATTTTAAGAAACAATAATAAAAATAAAATCCAACAATAAAATATTAATATATCAAAAAATAAAGAAAAATATATAAAAAATTACAAAAATATTTGAAATTAATAAAATAATTAAAAAACCCTAAAAATGGCGAAAAATCGCCCATTGGTCGCACACAGGCACAAAAATACTATATATACGGCAGTCATTTTCATAATTTCTAACCAAATTTTAGACAAAATTTTAGACTGTCTTAGACATTTTTTCAGTCAGGTGACTAATAGAAAAATTTTTAGACATTTTTAGACTAGCAGTGAATCATTCTTAGACCAAATTTTGTATGCCAATTTATGCCAATTTTTCAAATCTGGTTGCATGACTGTGGATTGTAAGTACTGTTATTTTTGTATAAATATATATTTCGAAGTCTTGTTACTTTGATTTTATTCTGGATGGTCGTGGAATCTTTTGGTGCCACTGACAAATCCCCCTAAAATCTTATTTATAATAAGTATTTCAATAGATGGTCCATGGGACGGATCTCGGGCTAACTAGTGGGTGAAAACCCTTAGTTGGGCTCGCGGGTCATGCCTCGTGGACCCCTCGCAGTCCGCAGTCGGTTCTGGTGATAATGCACAGGACCGCCACGCAGGGCGCCGCTGTATACTCGGGGCGGCTTCTGAAATATGTGGCCGGAACGAGTCGAAATAAAATTCGGGAAGTGCGACTTTAGTTAAGCGGGAATAAAGTTTTGTAGGGAAAACTTAAAACTTTGTCAGAAAATAAATCAGAAAATCAAATAGGAAAGGATAGGATAGGCTAGGAATGTAAAATTGAAAGTATTTTTCCAATAGTTGAATGATATGACCTGACAGAAGAGAGTAGCGTTTATTGAAGTGATCGCAGAGGGTTGTAACTACTTAAAATCATGGGAAATGTACCGGGAGTTAAAGAATTATTAATCAAATTTTAATATAGAGAAAGATAAAGGTAAATTAGGAAAAACGTAGTCGATTCCATGATTGAATAAATGAAATAAGAAATTTGCCGAAAAATAAGGGAGGAACGCTGCCCAAATTTTTGAAGGATATTTTTATAAATAGTGGGTAATTATGATAAATAAGTATGGAAATTGTAGGAATAGACGAGTAAGGACCAGGATATGGAAAGAAGAAGACGTAAGACCTTCCATCGGCAGTCCAGAACCCGAATGTGAAAATATCATGAGGAGTAGTTCTAGTAATGGAGCTCACCTGCTCATGAATTTTCAACCTCTATGTACACTACCAACATGGCACTCACCATGGGTACATAGGAGGGATAGAATAATAATCTTGCTGGCGTTTAGGGGGTAGATACACAAAAACCCTAGAAAAAATAAATAAAAAACCAACCCTATTCGCCAACATGATTTTTGGGGGCTCAGCCGGGATTGAAAGCCATGTCAATTGGAAAAATGTAAACCCAGGGATGTTTAAAAATAACAAAGAGTTTTAGCAATGAACCCGCAGCCAATAGTCGAGTAAAAACTATGCCGATAGAATCGAAATAAGGATAACATGAACCTGGAAAGAAATGTCGAGAATGGCAAAATACCAAAAGTTAAATCATTAGAATAAATATGTCGGGACGACATTTTAAAAATCGATAGGGGACGACCGAACAAAAATAGTATTACAGGCAACTCTTAAAAAATTGAATAATAATGTTAATAAAAGTAACAAAGTGGCAAAAGTATCGAAAATTAAAAATGGGAATAATAATAACAATAATAATAATAATAATAATAATAATAATAATAATAATAATAATAATAATAATAATAATAATAATAATAATAATAATAATAATAATAATAATAATAATAATAATAATAGTAATAATTGTAATAATAGTAATGGTAATAATAATAATAATGGTAGTAATAATGATAGTAATAATAATAATAATAATAATAATAATTATAATTATAATAGTAATGATGGTAATGATAGTGATGATAATACTGGTAATGATGATAATAATAATAATAATAATAATAATAATAATAATTATAATAGTAATTATGGTAATAATAGTGATAATAATCATCATGATAGAGATAGTAATAATGGTAATAATAACTGTATTAAAAATTATTGTTGAGCTTTTGTTGTATGATAAAATTATTACATTGTACGCAAATATTGATAAAGTAATAAAGCATTGATAGGTAAAATGAATGATTGATGAAAATTAGGAATGAGGTAGAAGCATGGTAGGATGAATGTATATAAAATAGGACGATTGAATGGTATGGAGTTTGATGAAGTAAAAATATAGAGTGAGAATGTGGAATGATGGGGTCTAAACAAAAATTAAAATAACAGACAAAAAATATATAAAAGACAACTATAACAATAAGAATTAAACTGACGTGAAAATAATAGCAATAAAAATGATAAATAGAGGAAATAGTTATTAGCAGTAAACTGATGACGGAATAGAAAGACCGCGAAAATATCACAGAAAAATGAATTTCAACAACAGTAAAATATAAATATCAAAATGAAATGAAAGAAAATGAATAGAGTCAATGATTATATGTGAAAAATAAGATGCAACGAATAACTTTATAACCCGAAAGTTGAATAACGAAAAATACAAAATGAATATCGAAACAATGAATAATATCATCGATAAATAAATGGTGATAATAGGTAATAGAAACAAAAAATCGAAAATAAAAAGGGTAAAACCACTAATTATACCAAAAGAAAAAGTACCGAGACAACGAATAACAGTCGAATGAGAAAATTAACGCCATTTATTGTAAAATACAACCCAAAAACAGCAATTAATCGCATTATGAAAGACTTATATATGAATGGAAAGGAATAAAACATGAATGAAGGACAAATAAAAATTAAAGCGAATAAAATCAAACACAGTAAAGAGAAAGAATTGAAGAGCACAAAACAGTTGAATGAATGCAGAGACAATGTCAATAAATTGAAAATTACGCGGAACTAGCAAATGGAAGATCAAAGCCATAGAAACAATTAGAAACATCATGGATAAATTATAACGTGGGAATGACAGAAAATAGTCGAAAAATAAAATCTACACAACGAATAGTACCCGATACGCACAATAAGGATGATAATGGTCGGTATTCAAACTGATATTGTTAAAATATATAACGAACAGCATAAAAGTCAAAAGTAAATTACAATAATGAATGTACAAAGTGAAATGGTAAAGTGAAATACAGACAATAAAAGTGTCAGTGAGGGAATATAAAGATGACAGAGCAAAACAATAAAATGAAAGGTAATGGCAGTGAATTGAGACAAAATATCGAAAGTCAAAGTGTAAAAGAGTAAAAGTGTAAAAACCAAAGGTAAAAGAGAATGAATAAAAATCATTGAATAATATACAAAATAATAAATATCGTGAAAGTAAATAGGATAACAACTAATAGTGGCAAATGTAAATAAAACTGATGCTTGAAAATAGCGAAAAGCACCAACATTGAATCTGAAAATACTCGGAAAATTTGAATAACAGTAAAATAAATTAACATTCAGTGACAGTAGAAAACAACGAAATTACAAAATAAAATAGATATACATCAAGGAGGGAGCATTAAAATGAAACTAATAAGATAATGAATAACACCAAAATGGCAAGAACGTGTCGAAGGAGGTTGACCAATGCAGAGGCTAAAAAGCAATACCAGTAATAGACCAACAATTAATAAATTAATAAATAAATAAATTAATTAATATCGAAAAGGATGAAATAAGAATACTAACCATAATTAATAGTAAGTTTGAGAAATTAAACGGGGAATAACATATTTGAATGTTATAATAACGGATAATTAATAATATCAAAAAATATCATAAATTGAAATCGGAAAATATTGAAAAGAGGAGGTATGTGAAAAGGCAATCAGTGAGAACGTACACCAAATATCAAGGGTACAGAAAAATAGTAAATAACGCCGACATAAATATTCAATATCACGCGATAGAACAATAAGTCAAACAAATACCAGACGCGGTTAAAAATGAGATTCATAAAGGAGTAGTATACACACACGAATGTTGTATTGGTCAAATAAAGTGAGAATATAAGTGGTTATGCTCCCTGTGGTCACTTCAGTACTGCCGACAATGTGCCGAAACAATGAAAACTTGTGTACTTTGTAAAAATAACATTGACGAAAAGTAGTCGAGTATTACGATTAAATGAAGTTGAATTAATAAATGTCTAGCAGTTGACCCTTCCTGCGCCTATATCTCTATATATAAAATATGAATATTTATATGTAAAAATAGAAAAAGATGAATGGAGAAAGTTAAAAAATGAAAGTGTCCCGATCATCCAGAATAAAGTTCAAAAAGGGGTAAAATACTTTTGAGCTACCCTCGGGTAGTACGTCTGAAGCCAAATCGGGAGGGAATAACCGATCACCCAGAGGAGAAGTATAGGACGACCTTCCGGATAGGTTTGCCGAGTTGAGAAGCTACTGTGGTAAGGCTGATCACCTTACCGTTGCAGTAGTGGATCAATGAAGCCGTTTTTGTATTTCAAATTTGGGGGTAGGCGAAGAATTCTCGAGGAGGCAGAATGAAAAGCGCGCGTGTAAAGAATAACCAAAAGAATAAACAAAGAAAATAAGAAAGGACAACAACGAAGAAATGATTAACGAGCTCGAATGAAGGATAGATAAAACCTGAAAGAACAGAACGATCACGAAGCCGGCAGGAAAATGTATTAACAAACCGATGATTATCGATCCGTATTAAGGAGACGAATCTTAATCGTAATAATGGCCAAGTCGAATGTGAGAGACAGGTATTAACGGAACCTGATCTCAACTTGGATTAACGAAACGTGTGCTAACAACAAAACTCGGTCCATTCGCATTACTTCAGCTCAGACTGACTCCGTACTACAGAACATTGGTTCATTCGCATTACTTCAGCTGAGACTGACTTCGCATTACAGGACATTGATTCATTCGCATTACTTCGGCTGAGACTGACTTCGT
This sequence comes from Schmidtea mediterranea, assembly GCA_022537955.1. Classification (NCBI taxonomy): domain Eukaryota; kingdom Metazoa; phylum Platyhelminthes; order Tricladida; family Dugesiidae; genus Schmidtea; species Schmidtea mediterranea. The sequence goes on from CM039679.1 coordinate 260,681,952, forward strand.
ATTACAGAACATTAGTTCATTCGCATTACTTCAGCTCAGACCGACTTCGTATTATAAAACTCGGTCCATTCGCATTACTTCAGCTCAGACTGACTCCGTACTACAGAACATTGGTTCATTCGCATTACTTCAGCTGAGACTGACTTCGCATTACAGGACATTGATTCATTCGCATTACTTCAGCATAGTCTGACTTCGCATTAATAGAACATAGTTCTATCGTACTAGGTTAGCACAGGCTCGATTCGTAATAATAGGACATAGTCCGATCGTGTAAATGAGCAGAGTCTCAAATCGTACTAAAGGAGCATAGGTCTCAACGAAATAACGAAGCATAGTTTAGACTAGGTTAAAGAACGTAGTCCTCAAATAAAGAAGATAATTAAAGGAAAATTGGATGAAGAAATCGAAGAAATTATTGAAATAAAGAATAAGAAAATACCCGTGCACGAGGAATTGAATATATTGTGTAAAAGCTATAGCAGATAACGATGTTAAAGATAAAAGAGTAGGAAAGCAGAAAACGATGTAATGATGATAATTATTGACAAGAAATAACGAAAAACGGAAATATAGAATAAAAAAAAAAAACGAAATGATAAGACAAAAGATGAAATTGGGATAAACCAGAGGAGGTTAAAACAAAGTGATATAAATAAAACAATGAAAGATAAATGAGAAAGGGGATAAATAAAAGGGGAATGCGAAACGCAAAATGAATGAAAATAAAATACGATGGGTAATAGAACTTGGGGAACGGCGTGGTCAAACGAATTGTTAAAAATAAATAATTATTACGACTATATAGATAATTGTTACTACCCCACATAGATAATTAAAAATCGACGCAAAACAAAATCAAAGAGATAAAGAATACTGATGGGAATTATAATAAAAAATGTGACGAAGCCTGGGGAATACGAATTATCATAAGTACGAGTAATATAACCGAGATAATTCTGAGAAACAGACAATATGGGAATCCTGAGGAACGAGTATAAGTTAATATCGATAAAAAGACAAATGAGTAAAGAAAATTTAGATGAAATAGAAGATGGTTAAACGCAATTATTAAAAATAAAAATAAAAAAAAAAAAAAAAAAAAAAAAAAACTTTGGTTGGAATTAAAATTAATAACGCAAGAAAAACGAACAGTAAAATGCTATGCTATGTAATCATTGTAATGTACGATTCATAGATGTTTAATAAACAGTGGAGGGGTGATATTTTTCTATTCAGGTAAATCAATCAAACAAGACAACAATTCAGTGTCAACAACAACCAAGCCAACAAATCAGTATCGATAGCAACCAAGTCAATAATCTAGTATCAATAGTAACAAAGAGAATAACCCCGTATCGACAACAACCAAGCCAAGCAAGAAATAAAGCAGCAAGACAAGATTCGTAAAAGACGATGAATAACGAGAATTCTGAGAAATATTGTGAGTACTACCAAAGACCAGGCCACAGATCTAGTAAACATCATGGGCAAATAGCATGTTGGAATTGTGGAAAATTAGGACATACCGCAACAAGATGTAGAATACCCAAAATAAGTTTCCAATGTTGGCAAGAGAATCACCTCCCAACTGCATATCGAACAAGAAGAAATCATGATCAAAATAACAACACCGAAACGCCAGAAAGCAAGTCAACCGAGATGCAGAATGAGATAAACATCCTTACAAGAATGCGTAGCTATGTGGCCGATAACCAACCACACATGGAAATCAATCAACAATCAGAAATAAATGTACTACAAGATATATCAACGAAACAACAGATAAAATGTGACCCAATAAAACATCAGCAAGACTGGAACATGTTGAAGATTACCGAAGCATTAGAAGCAGAAAAACGGTATAGCGAGATAGGAACACTTCAAGCACGTATAGAAGGGGAAAGTTGGAGAAGAAAGAAAGAGGAGTTGCCGAAAGCTGACATAATCAAATTAACGGCCAATGATAGCCAAGTAAAAAAGATTAACGAAATGTGGGAAAAACGAATAAATGGGGTACAAAGAATCAATATGATGCGAGCAATTACAAAAAAGGAACCAAGCGTACAAAGAATTCCACAAATAAGGATTGAAAGCGAGATAATCGAAAGAATAGAAAACGTGAATTTGAATAATGAGGATCACAATGAACCGGCAATGGGAAGTGATGTAAATCGAAATATCGAAACAAGAAATCAATTCGGAAATACAATGTTTCAAAAGAACTATAAATCACTAGTAAACGAGGAAAATGAAAAGAAAGCGAACACCAATGAAGATTATGCAAAACGAATAAACGAAACTACTGAAATCAGAAGAATAAACCAAACTAGGAAAGACAGAAGGAGTGAAGGAAAATCCAAACAAGGATATAAAACTTATGATAACGCTATCAGATACTGTAATAAATGCCGACAACAAGGTCACAATGAAAGCGAATGTTATAGAAAGAACATAAGTCCGACTTATCAAAGAAATCGATACACGAAAAATCAACACTATCGCGCAAAGTTATGTTATGAATGCAGTGAAGTAGGGCATTTAGCAAACAGCTGCCCAAATATGAAAGATAAATTGGGAAACCAACTCCAAAGAAATAATGGAGAACAGAGCAATCAAATGTATGTAAAGAGAAGAATGTATCAGTCAGACACAAGGAAGTATCAACCAACGGTAATAACAAGGCAAAAATATACGAATAAAGAAGAGAAAAAGAACGAACCAAACAAACAACTAGATATAAACTCATACCAAGTATTGAAAAGACAATGTATCGAACAAATTAGGATAATAAGGGAATTGATTGTAAAAGTAACTAAACAAGATGAAAAAATTATAATGTGGGAGCAAGTAGCAGAAAATAAATCAAGAGAGAGTGAAACACTAATGACAACAGTACTCAGACTAAAAGAAGAGGTAATGTTAGCAGAATTAAAAATAAACGAAATGAAGGAGGAGCAAGATAAACATGAGATGTTGATTAGATGTACAAGATTGGTAGAAATGAGGAAGACTAAAAGTAATATAGAGAATAAAATGGAGATAAACAGCGAAGTGTAGACGAAAAAGTCAAAAAGGATATGTATATAATTAAAAGTAGTATCGATGTATATGTAGAATTTGATGTATAAGTGGATAAAATAAAAGTAGCAAAACAAAAATAGGTGTATATTTAGACTTTAATGTAAATATTACTAAGTATCAATAAATATGTAGTTTAGAAAAAAAAAAAAAAAAAAAAAAAAAAAAATGACGAAGCAGTTTTAACCAGAGATAGAATGTTAAAAACATAAAAATTTGATAAGAAAATCAATGTCGAGGACGACATTTTTGCGAAGACCGAGGAAGATACGCCTAATGATGAAGACAATGACAATCAACAATAAAACAACGACGAAAAGGAAACACCGAAAAGAAAGAAATCGGCAAGGAAAAGAAAGATGAAGACAATTACAATCAACAATAAAACAACGACGAAAAGGAAACAACGAAAAGAAAGGAAATGGCAAGGAAAAGAAAGCTAACGGATATAACAACATTAAAAACTATAGAAACAACAAAAACGAAAACTAAAAGACGAAATATGGAAAACGCACTGTATGCCTACCATAAATAGAAATAAATTTGAAAAATAATATTACGACGTTACCAATAATACCAACAACTTGGAGATTAACCTTAGCTCCACAGCGAGTAACAATCAATAAGAGAGAAAGAGAAAGTATACGAATAAATAAAGCAAATGAATATAACAAATATCAACGGTCAGACAATAAATCAAATATGCATAGCAAGAATTAAACGAGATGAATAAACTATCGTAATAAGGAAGCGACTTTGTATGAGAGAAATGTCATCAAAACCAAAGTATTACAATATCACTTCTGCGAACGCAAAAAGGATCATCGAAATAAAACAAATAACCTAACTTCAAAAACAAAATATTAAGTATGTGACAAACAGGATGATGATAAAAATGCAATAACAAGATAACCAATCATAGAAAACAGCGAAACAACTGAATATATATATATATATATGTGTATATATATGTATATGTGTGTATATATATATGTGTGTGTGTATGTATGTGTTATATGGGTATATATTTGTGTATGTGTAGGTATATATATATGTGTGTGTATATATATCACGAACTTGGAAAAAAAAAAAAAAAAAAACCACAACAAAAAGGGAAACAGACGAATCAACAAAAATGGAAACGATCAAACAAGAAAATGAACTGAGAAAACAAAAGTGGTGTAGTGAGGTGATTCAGAAAGTCAGAACCTCACCTAAATTATAACGAATATAGATAAAGGGAATATGAGTGTATATAATGTATAAAATATATGTATAAAAGTATTATAAAGCGTTATGTATAGTATATAACCCCTCCAAAAATTTTGTTAACGTTTAAAATTAGACGAGAAAGTGAATAATGAGTATAAAATTAAGATAAATGAATCAAAACTATCAGGAAGGCCTAAACGTTCACGGAGATGTGGAAACGGCATAGAATTATGTTAACGAATACAGTAAACCCAGCACAATACAGTGAGCTGACAGCCAAATGATGCTGCAAAATACGAATAATTATTATATGTCGATCATTGAAGAACAACAGAGAAGAATTATTAGAATGGGAAGATAAATTGAAACGCTAAAAATACAGAATCAGTAACAAAGAAACGAACTGCAAGGGCAAACGCAACCAGTAGAAGTAGATCAGCAAGAGGAATGGACAGATAGTCTGCTGAATCAAGTAGAAGAAACACAAGAACCGGACTCCTCTAGTAGCGTGAAAGAAAATGACAAGAAATGTACTTGTGTAGAAAGATTAACTGTAGAAATGTAGAAAAAAAATTCAAAATCAAAAATATGTAAAATTCGATATATAAAAGTAAAAAGAAATCAAAATTACTTAAAAGAATAAATGGATAAAAGTAGAAAATACAAAGAAAAATATGGTAGAAGATGAATTCAACAAAAGGCATGACGGAAACCAACGAAATTATCAAAATAACCAGGAAACAACCACAAATAAAACTAAAACCAAGATTTGGATGCGGATTACGTACAGAGTTACTAAAAGAGCCGCGACAAACGGAATGCGGATAGAGATTGTGCACCGAGTGCATAATAAACCGAACATCAAACTGTTCAAAGAGATGTCCTGACTATGGAGGTACTAAAATAGAATCCCTTAAAGAAACTCAAGAAGACCGAGCAACCACCAAAGAAATATTATCCATGAGAATAAAATGCCAAAACGAACCGTGCAAGTGGAAAGGGAGAGTCGCGGACGCAGGTGACCATGTGGACAAGTGTGATTGTAGAGGAGAGCCATGTGAAAGATGTCAAAAACCAGTAACAAAAGGTGAGAAAAGTGTCTGTGTAAAAGGGAAAATAAAATTTGAACACTTAAACATGACCGAAATGTGGAAACAAATACAACAAGAACATGTGAATATAGAGGAGGAAAAGGTCGGCTGAAAATTCACACGAATATGTCCAAGTCAATGTGGGTAATAGAAGAAGTAGAGCTAAAATAGCAATTGGAAAGATGCAGCCGTAAGAAAACAGAATGCCCAATGGTAAAAATGGGATTTAAAACAAAAAAAAAAAAAAAATTTTGAAAGAAGAACTGTTACAATAGCCACCGAAGCTCCTAAAATGATGAAGCATGATGTGGAATTATGTGAAAGACAATGTGTTGTTAGTAAATGTATTGGTGGAAAAGACGGGAGCCGGGGGATATCAGATTGAGTACGTCGAGAGTGTAAATTGATTATAAATACATATATGTATATACCGTAAAAGTATGACCCATAAATATTATAAAATCTGTACTGCGTAAAATTAACACGATGAACACCGCAAAAGAAAAATAAACTGATTGTAGAAAATGAATACTGAACAAATGATAATTGAAGTGGAAGTTGATACTCCGACGGTAATGGTGATGAAACTAATGAACAACGAGGTAAATAGAGCAATTTTGACTAAAAACGATGCCGCAGAAAAAATAAATCGAATAAAATCCGAGATGAGAAGACATAAAGTGATGATGAAACAGTTGATAGAACGAACCAAGAACATATACAACCATCAAACAATTAAACTTCACGATAGAGCGAATTGCAAAAAAAAATATACGAGAAAGACATGGCGGAAATGAAGGAAACGATAGAAAGTAAAACGGAAAGCGATGTCGGAGCAGCAAAGAAAAGGTACATTTTGCAACAAACATCAACAGTACAAAAACCGGAAACGGAAAACTATAAATGGCAAGCCGAGTGGTGAGAAAAGAAAACCAAAGAAAAGAACGAACAAGTAAACCAGTTGAACAAAATAAAAGAGTCCAATAAAGATCAAGAAATGAAATTAAAGTATAATAAGGTAATGTTAGAATTGCAAAACCGAAGCAACAGGCAGTTAGAAAACGAAGTATATGAGTAAAGCGAAAAATCGATCAAAAAGATAGACGAATTAGGAACGATGAGAATTGAATATCTTGGACAAGTAGCGGAAACTGCATACTACGAATACCGAGAGAAACAAGCAAATAAGAAGAGAGAGAAACTCGAAACCCAAGTGGAGCAAGTGAGAGGAGAACCACCAGAGAAAATACCAGGAAACCGCAAGAGAGCTGAAGGAATTTCCGCAAAAGTAGACACCTCTGGATGATTGGAAAATATGAGAACAACACAAAGACCAGAGGAAGATTATAAACGAGATGCAAAAGCAATTAAAGAAAACTGAATAAAGAGAAGAGAATTCAAAATTGATCTTAACAATTCGAGAAAACGAGATAACAGTGGCGCAAAGAACATTTAGAACAAAATCAACTGAACAAAATCAACTGAACAAAATCAACTGCAAGCGGAAATAGAGCATACGCGCCTAGAACATGTGGAACGATATGTGGTAGGATATAAGGACATGTGTGAGAAAAGAGACAAATTGAGAAAGTGAGAAAAAGGCAAAATGCACAATGGGAAAATAAGAAGGAGGCACTTGAGACGAAAGTGAGAAACTTGGAAAGTGATGTCGAAAAGCTCAAGGCCCATGAAAATACTACTATGCCAGAAAAGGAAGTAGAAGACCTCACGGTGAAGGTAAACCAACTATCTTATATGTTGGATGGAGAAATGGCTACCACACAAGAATTGCGAGAAAAACTAAAACGAAAATATATATATATATATAATCAAAAAATTTATAAAAACCAGAAAAATGTATAAAACTCATAAAAAGATAAAATTCATAAAAATAGAAAATAAAAACGATAATAAAAATAACAAAAATCATGAATAGTCAGATTGAACTAACAACCATAGAAGTAGAGTCCGGCGAGACCGTTATCAACGAAAGTGTAAATATCAAACTCATCAAAATTGAAGTGGAGAACGAGTTTTCGATACCTATGGAATGTAAAATCGAGGAATCAGAAGAAACGGAAAAAAATAACGAACAAGAGGAGATGATAGACAGTATTACGAAGCAGTGGTTCAGTCTAGAAAAGTGATTACAACGTTAAAAGAGGAATGTCTCATTCTGAATAAACAAAAAAAAAATTGTAGAAGAGGAAAAACGAATTACTCAGACAACAAATGGAAGTGAGTAAAGAATTGGAAGAAAAAGTGGACGAATTAAAAAACGACGAATTAGTAACCAAATGGGCAAGATATGTACTGGAAGAACAGAAACTAATCGAATTCAAAGAAAGTATCAGAGAATGAAAAACAAAATTGAACCGAGCTTATCAAGGACTCGAAAAATATGCAATAAGGCAAAATAACAAGATGCAAAAATTAAAAGAATCAAACACGAGTGTTAACCAAGAATAATAGAGAGTTGAGAATAATATTGGAAGAAAAGGTAAAGTATATTACCAGGATACTTGAAATGACAAATCGATTAATGAGAGCGGAGTTGATACTGATGAATAACCCAACTTCAAATAATCGAGACGAGACCAATCCAGAGTAAAATAATGCGAAAACAAAAAGTGTGTACAAGTGTATATAAACAAAAGCTGAAAACTCTGTAAATAGAAAAATGAACTTACACCCACCAATCTGTACATTCTTAATCGTAATCTTCATCAACAAATCAAACCCAAACCCTCAGAAAAACCAAGAAGCCCTCTACTCAATTAAAACAATCAAATCAGAGCTCACCCGAATGCAAAATTATCTTCTCCGAAAACCCTCATGTAAAAATCTCAATCTACATCTGTTACAGAAAATCAATCAACTCTCACAACTCGAAAACACCCTCTCACAAATATCAATACCGTCATCTCACCCAACTCCTGAAAATCCGAAACCAAATAAATTCGAACCTTTAGAAAATCCAAGAAGCCCTCTACTCAATCCAAACAAGCAAGTCAGAAGTCATCACAACCAAAGAATATCTTCTCCGAAAATCCTTATGCAAAAACCCCAATCCACACCTATCAGAAAATGAACCAACTCTATCTTCTCGAAAACGCCCTCTCGCAAATATCAATACCGCCATCTCACTCAAACCCTGAAAATCCGAAACCAAATAAATTCGAAATTACCATACTCTGTTTGGGAATCGTCTAAATCGTTGTCCTCATCCTTGCAATAATCTGAAAAATCATCCAGACCGCGAAATCCTATCAAAATCTCAAATTAATCGACATCGGAGAAGAAGAGAACAAAACAATCAAACTATTCGTTTCGAAAAAACCCATCAACCCGAATCCGCAATACCAAAATAACTCAATAATAATCGATCAATTCCAACCGCAGTAATCTCACCCAGATCGCGAAATCTTACAGAAGATCCTAAATCAATCAACACCTAAGAAGAAGAAATCGAAACAATCAAACAATTTGCTTCGTAAAGCCTACCAACCCAAATCCTCAATATCAAAATAACTCTGCAACAATCAATCAACTCCAGCTCATCGAATCTCAACCTAAACCAATCAACCAAGACAACGTCCCAGACCCAAGTCACAGACACTAATCACAATGCAATTCGACTGATTCTAACGAACTTCATCTTATGTGTATAAATAAAAACTTACTAACAGTATTGATTTATGTAGAAACATCCCATCACCTTAAGTGATGTCTGCTTATACCTTGTAAATTGACATTTCATCTGTATAACCTTTTTCTTGCGTTGTATAAAAGTATTGTTAATGGAATGAGAATGTGTTGATGAGAAATTGCGGGGCGCAATTTAAACGGCCCCGGGAGTGGTCTGTTGGGCTTAGAGCCAAAATTAAAACAAAAATTACAAAACCAATTTAAACAAAAAGGTGAAAATTGTATAAGTTAGAACAAAATGATTACTGTAGTTTTGAAATTGTCAATATGGCTGCCGTAACATAAACACGCACCGCAAGAAGAGACCAAAAATAAAAAAAAAACATATTAAGTAAAACAAATTAAAAATATAACAAAAATTAAATAAAACAAATAATTAATTAAAATTCGGAAAAATGCCTACAGATGCAGAAAGAAACATACGAAAAATAAAATAAACTGCCAAAACCTTGCAAAATAAGGTTTAGAAAAAACACAGGCAGAAGAGGCGACCAGAAAACAAAATATTGGGGTTTAAAAATAATATTTTAAGAAAACAATAATAAAAATAAAATCCAACAATAAAATATTAATATATCAAAAAATAAAGAAAAATATATAAAAAATTACAAAAATATTTTGAAATTAATAAAATAATTAAAAAACCCTAAAAATGGCGAAAAATCGCCCATTGGTCGCACACAGGCACAAAAATACTATATATACGGCAGTCATTTTCATAATTTCTAACCAAATTTTAGACAAAATTTTAGACTGTCTTAGACATTTTTTCAGTCAGGTGACTAATAGAAAAATTTTTAGACATTTTTAGACTAGCAGTGAATCATTCTTAGACCAAATTTTGTATGCCAATTTATGCCAATTTTTCAAATCTGGTTGCATGACTGTGGATTGTAAGTACTGTTATTTTTTGTATAAATATATATTTCGAAGTCTTGTTACTTTGATTTTATTCTGGATGGTCGTGGAATCTTTTGGTGCCACTGACAAATCCCCCTAAAATCTTATTTATAATAAGTATTTCAATAGATGGTCCATGGGACGGATCTCGGGCTAACTAGTGGGTGAAAACCCTTAGTTGGGCTCGCGGGTCATGCCTCGTGGACCCCTCGGCAGTCCGCAGTCGGTTCTGGTGATAATGCACAGGACCGCCACGCAGGGCGCCGCTGTATACTCGGGCGGCTTCTGAAATATGTGGCCGGAACGAGTCGAAATAAAATTCGGGAAGTGCGACTTTAGTTAAGCGGGAATAAAGTTTTGTAGGGAAAACTTAAAACTTTGTCAGAAAATAAATCAGAAAATCAAATAGGAAAGGATAGGATAGGCTAGGAATGTAAAATTGAAAGTATTTTTCCAATAGTTGAATGATATGACCTGACAGAAGAGAGTAGCGTTTATTGAAGTGATCGCAGAGGGTTGTAACTACTTAAAATCATGGGAAATGTACCGGGAGTTAAAGAATTATTAATCAAATTTTAATATAGAGAAAGATAAAGGTAAATTAGGAAAAACGTAGTCGATTCCATGATTGAATAAATGAAATAAGAAATTTGCCGAAAAATAAGGGAGGAACGCTGCCCAAATTTTTGAAGGATATTTTTATAAATAGTGGGTAATTATGATAAATAAGTATGGAAATTGTAGGAATAGACGAGTAAGGACCAGGATATGGAAAGAAGAAGACGTAAGACCTTCCATCGGCAGTCCAGAACCCGAATGTGAAAATATCATGAGGAGTAGTTCTAGTAATGGAGCTCACCTGCTCATGAATTTTCAACCTCTATGTACACTACCAACATGGCACTCACCATGGGTACATAGGAGGGATAGAATAATAATCTTGCTGGCGTTTAGGGGGGTAGATACACAAAAACCCTAGAAAAAATAAATAAAAAACCAACCCTATTCGCCAACAAATGTATTCCATTGACTGGTTACCAGTAAAATGTGAGTTATATTGCCATGACTGCTAATATCCTTGTATGACTCTGGGTTCAAGAGCTACCATAGAAGGTTTCCTACTCAATTTCAATTAGTGCCCCTTTATTTACTACTGCTGGGAACTGATGGGTAATAAAAATGTTGTTGAAGCTTAAGGGTTAACTACTTCCAACTCAGCGCTTGCATAAGAAGTTTAACAGCTAGCAACCCGTCAAAAATTGACGTTGGTACTGTGTGCTAGTGGGTTGAATATTAGAAAAGGGTGAGCCACTTTTCAAAGACTGCCAGTGCCCTAATATTCAGTTGGGTTCACGAGCTGTCGTAGAAGACATCATGCTCTGATTTCAATGGTCCCCATCTCAATTGCTTAACTGTTTCAAAACTTTTAATCACAAAATCAACATTAAACACAGATAAGATTATTATTAATAATATTGGGCAAAAACTGATTAAGCACATATTTGTTTGACCAGCACGATAACGCCTGTGTGTTTCTGAGCAGAAAACTTAAATTTAGAAAAAATGGAAAATTTAAAGAAAAATAAAATAAATTAAAATAAAATTTAAATTTTTGTACACAAAAATATAAAACTTTAATTTTAAATCGAAAGGAATTAAAGAATTTTAATTTTGGAATATTCTGGAAAATTCCTTGTTTTACCATATCAAAACACACACACGAACAATCGTGATATATAAGGCGATGCTGGTCGAGCAAAAATCACTCTTCTATCTCTCACTACTTCTTAGTTTTATTTTATTGCTAATCATATTTACGTAAATCGAAAAAACCATTTTGTGTTTTTATATTTCTGGAACGGAAAGAATCAAGTAAATTTTTTTGTATTATTATAATGTTGTTATGTTTATTTAATTTTATGGCAAACCTTATTTAGTTTTATAACAAAGTTATTTTGAAAAATAAAATTTAGTTTAAAATAATTTTTGTTATTTTATTTTATTTTTATTTATTAAGACATTAATTCCATTCAAAATGTTCTTATTTTCGAACCTCCATCATGAGGATTTAACTTAAATTATTTTTTTTGTGCTTGAACGTTATTTGGTTTCTACACACCATAACATACATACACACAAGATAATAAAATGATATTTTTGTTACCCCGGATCAAACTGGTGTATAGGGAGGAACCCGTGGTAAAGGCAGTAGCTGGAGCCGCTCAGTATTCTCCCTTCCTAAATCCTATCGCCCAACCCTCGAAAGAGTAGTGTTGAGGTCCTGTGAAAGGTTTAAATACAAAGACTAACATATTACTATGAAAAACACATATAGAAGTACATTTAGAAGAAACGACTAAGATTCAAAGTTAGAGCGAATTACAAACAAAACGCCACTCACCAATTCACATGAAATTAGGTTACAGAAATAATCAAAAAATTGCGAATTTTAACGTATAGTTCTCACGATTGACCACAAAGAACCATATCGGACAGAGTTCCACTTAAAAAAACCATCGATTATGCATTCGTTTAGACCATAATCGGATTTTTATATTGTCATTAATTGTGTTACTATCAATATTTCTCGACATTATTACCCTAAATTCTGTATAAGATTCGAAATTTCACATTTACCCTGTCAATTAGACCACCTTATTTTGATTCTATATTGATATCAGCACAATACTGTAAATTTTTACAAAAATTAATATTATTACCACCACTGATCGGAATATAATTATTGTCATCATCACCATCGTTATTATTATTTAATATTATTATTATTGTTGGGCCAGAACACAAACGGCCTTGTAAATGTTTAAATGAATCGGTAACACACATGCAAATATAACATGCAAATTTAAAATCAAACCTATTAAAACACCAATTAACCCTATCAAAATATGAGAGAGAAAACAATAAAATATAAAACAATAAAAAAAACAATAAAAGCAACAAGATCTGCACGAAATAAAAATAAACATAACACGAAAACCCAATAATTTTGACCAAATTTGACAATTTAATAAAAAATGAGAAATTTCATGAAAATGAAATAAAAATGAAATAATTTGAATTAGAAATAATTTAATTAAAAATCTAAAGAAAAAATTGTCAAATAAAATCTCAAAATAATAAAATTAAAGATTAGAATATACCAGAAAATTCCAAGGTCCAAATTTGTTTTACTAAATCAAAAAGAACACGCAAGGTTAAGGTCATACAATAGGTATATATACCGATTCATTTTTACACAATTTTAATCATTAAATCAGTTTTTGAAACTTGAAAATTATTCTTAGTTTTATTACGAAGTGAGTGAGAGTTTTGTTTATTTCAAAGCTCTCTCCACGTCGCATCCTCGTAACCTCGATTGAGTTCTGCTTGGGTGTCGGCGTGGGGAGAGTGATGTTTTATGATAAATTTGTTATGCTTGGATTGGGTAATGTATATTGTTATTTTAATAAAATTTATAATGCATAAAAACTTTATTTTCTATTTGTCGAAATTTTTCCGGCTCACAGCCAAAGACACATCACAAATTAATAAAATCCGACATATTATCCGAAATCGTGTGAGTGCGTGGAATATCGCCAATGATTCGTGCCCGTGAAGACTCCGGCGTGCGGAACGCAGGGATCGGAACGTCAATATTATCCCGTATAGAAGAAAGGAGTGATAAGGAAGTGGTCTTTTGGCTACTTCCTCGTCTCTCGATTTCTTTAAACTCGACCTAAATTATCTTACACACGGCTCAAAATCACCACACGAGTAGTCCAGTGGGCACTCATTAACTATAAAATGAACACAACGCGCCTAAAGTCAACCAAGGGGAAGGTGAGAAAATGAAATCGTTGTTGCGAACCAAAATTAATTATGAATTCGAACCACTACTATAAATAATTTTAAATTTCAAGATATTAATATGGATTTAAAACGATCCTAAATATCACGCGATAACCATGAATTTATAATAATTAAATCACATTAATCTAGATTGCAGTAAATTATAGATTCACATAGTTGTCATGAACTCCATAGGTATACTCTTAGGAAAATGAAGCATAAATTTTTAGTTATTGCCTTATACTTACATCGATAGAATAATCATCTATGTACCTTTAGTATCTGTAGATTTTACTGCTGCATAGGTAGTTCAAATCATCTGAGGTAACCAAAATTTTCTGTGACAACTATAAATTTCTAACGACACATCGAGGAACAATATTAATACTTAGATAAACGTAGGTGAAGGCAATTAATTTAAACCATTTGATACAGTGATATTAAATAGCATTGTTAAAAGATAAGATAAATTAGCGCAACCATACAGTAAATAAATTAACGTAACAAAAGTCCAAACCAGGGAAATTTAGAAGACGAAAATCAATACTCGCCCAAATTATTTAATTTTTCTCGTAAACAAACTCAACTTACAGAATTCCGATTCCCAACACGAACTTCAATCCCACTGACAAACTAATATATTAGGAGACACTCATGAACCTTCTGAATTAAACAGAAAACTCCCCATGATTTAAATAAGTATGAAATAAGAGAAAAGAAAAACCCATATCGATTTGCCATAATCATAATAGACAATCACCAGAATACCCTAAAAAATATACCAAAATCGGCATAAGCAAGTAAATCCATAATCCAGAAAATCGTTAAAATAATTCCATTTGTGAGACCACGGCATTCCCCAGTTGAGTCTGAGGGTTGAGTTGGCAAAGGAGGCATTGCGTTTTTGATGAATGGAAAACTGAACTCCCAGGAAAAATCTACACAACGACGATCAGCTAAAAATTAACATATAAATCAAGTTAATCAGAACGAGCCAAAAACCTTACCGAATCTACCAAAACACAAAAAAGAGAATTTGTATATAGGGAACAGCAATATTGATCCGACGAGCCAGCTACAAGTAGCACGCCAACGTGTCGCACACAGACCATGACATTTTAAAAGGAAAGGAGAGGAATCAATAAATTGGTTTACACACACACCCGGTAAAACCAATTAGTGTGACGCCCACCCACAGCCTGTTTAATAAAACCACACTAGCAACCCGAACAATTAAAATTTTTTAGATAATATTGGAAACATGATTCCACAACAAGTTTTGAACAAGGAGGATGCCTCGACTAGAACATCTAGCGAAGGAATGGCGTTAAATCCCGATTCACCAATAGAAGGTAAAAATTTCATGCGACATTTTTTTTGGGTTCTAAATAATAATGTTCAAACAGTTATGTAAATAAGTAGAAGTTTTTAATAAATAAAATTAATAACTTAGATTTTCCAAGTGTTATAAACGCGATATTTAATGATGAACTTTGGTTTTTCCTAAAAATTAACTATTTTAGAACTTGATTTTTAAATTGGTGGTAAAAGGAGTATAAGACCTTCTGATTTATGACGGAAATATTTCTAGTTAGGCTTAATCAGCACCGGTTTATACACAAGTCATCTTTTTTTAGATAAAATCTTTTTTTAAGACAATTATGTACCCATTTTCGCCTTATTAATTTTCTTCTCATTTATCCCATAGTTCTAGAATGTTGATTTGAAATTCCAACCTTCGCCAATCAAACAACCCAATACGTAAAAAATTCTTAACATAATATAAAAAATTAATACCTTATGTTTCTCGTTACTTAATGGTAGAAATAAATGTGAAATATAAAGCGAAACGGAAGAATTTATCACAGATACGTTTATCCATTCTAAATTCTTAATATCGCGTGGAAATTTTGTAATTTATGGGGCACGCGTAAGTAACCGGCATGATAACATTAGGAAGTTATAATTGCGTTTCCAGATAGAGAATGTTAGAAAGATAGGCCTACACTAAGAGTCAGAATGTAAATTCTTTTTATTTTCAATAGTATTTTAAGAACTATAATGAGGATTTTTGTTTTCTTCAAACATTATTTCCTCCAGGGAAGACGACAAGCCTATTGATTGCGTTTTTATTCAGAAAGATCAGGAGCTATCATCCGTGTCCCCACGCACGTTGCCGACGAGTGGCGACAAGCCTGGCAACGAGCCTGGCAACGAGATACGGCGAAGAGCCCCAAACAGGAGGGCCTAAGTGGGACGTCTCGCGATCGTTGAAAGGAGATAAACTGCCGTATCCATCGGCAAAAGGAAGGTGCAGCCGGAACCCGGCCCAGAAAGTTTACCTCAGGCCCGGTTCCTCCTCTCTCAACTCGAGGATCACCAGAGCCAACTCAACATCCAAGTAGCCAAAGCCAAGCTTATGAACGTGGAAGAAGATATAGCAGCTGGCAAAATCGCCGACACTGATGACTATACGCCACTGCACAGCCCCACGTCCGGTCGTGCTGGCGGAAGAATGAATATTCGCAATGGAGATCATCCGATGCCCCGAGCTAGTCGCATTCGAAACACGAAACGGCCCGTCTTCGTGTACCCAGGCTACTCTGCCGACGAAAGGGTGGAGAGATGCTTCAACGACCTCTGATCCCATTGCTCGGTGGACTGTGGATTCCTTAACCTCGTCCGCCACATTAACAGACTTGAAATTCAACTTAATAAATAATTTGTTGTTTGAGATTTTCAATTTCTTTCTTTTCTTAGTGGAACATTTGCAAATTTATGTTTATTCAAATTTATGTTAATAATTCTGGATTAGTAACAAAAAAGTTAATTTTCGTTAATTATAGAAATGGAACCCCTGCAGATATAACAGACGGAACTAGCGCACGCGTGAAAACCAATAAAAGCTTTTAAGACCAAATTGTCCAGCTGTCCCGTGAGATTCAACAGACAAAAGCCACGTGGGTCGACCCAAAGAGGGCCAGGTCAATGTATCAAAGGCTTACAGCAGCCCAAAAGGGATGGGCAGATGAAAAACAATTAAACCAGAGCCTCAGAACACAGATAAGGGGACTGGAAGTTGCACTATCTGCCTGTCAAGAGGGGGCAGCTGTAACTTATCCCTTCGTCTTTGCTCCTGCCCAATTAGCCTATCGAGAGGCGGTAGCAACTCCAAAAACGACACCAACAACGAAAAGTTATCGTCCTGAACGCAAGGAGCGGGTCAAACGCCGAGCCGCTCGACTGCTAAATACCACTCAGCCGATTAACTGAAATTATATTACTTCTCTTATGAAATATGTATTCACTATTTTTGTTTTAATATATATTGATTAATATTTTTTAATCGTTGACTAAAGAGTTCAATGGATGCGATTGATAAAATCTATGGCATAAAGGGGACCTAATAAGCTAAAGCGAGCACAAGTCTTCTAACGACGGCTCGCTGAACCCAGAGATCGTTCGGGCAATTACAGCATTAGTAATAACGCTCACTTTTTGCGGACGATCTACCCACTCGAACACAGTTCCAACGTTGCTTAGCATTGGGTGCCGAGTGGCAGCAAAGAAATGTTTATATGACGTTACCTGGGTAACCAAAGTAAGATTAAAACAAACATCAACACCCAGTAACCCACCATTATTATTATTATTGTTGGGCCAGTTCAAGATTTTGTTTAAATGGATTGGAAACAGCACGCAAACATAACATGCAAAATTCAAAATCGGACCCATAAACATCAAGTAACTACCTAAAAATGCGAGAAAACACATAATTAAAATATAAAATAAAAAAACATAGAAGTAAATTAAAATATTAACAAAGGCACCAAGATATGCACGAATTAACATAGAAATAGCATAATAACAAAAGATTTGACCAAAAATTGACAATTTACGGAAAAAGAAAAGACTTCATGAATAAAGTGAATAAAAATAAAAGAAATTTAGTCAGAAATGATTAAAATTAAAAGTTAATGATTAAATTGTCAAATAAATAGAGAAAATAATAAAAATTAGAAATAACTTAGACACATAATATCAAGGTCAAATTTTGTTTTAACGCATAAAATTAACACGCATTGTTAGGGTCACAAAACAGGTATATATACCAATCCATTTTCACAAAATTTTAATGCTTTTTCACTCAGTCAATAATTACTATTCAACAGAGCTCTTTGTCTAATAGAAACAACTCTCGGCAACTATTTCCACATCATGAATGCGAGTATCTTACAGGTAAGCTCTACTGGCTCGTGCATGTGGGAATTCTTTGTCGTGCGATTTTGAATGATTGAAATGAGACGATGGTCAACTATGATATAATTGTAATGAATCAATATATATATTCGAAAGATGAATTTTTTAATGCGTCGAAATTTTTCTGGCCCACAGCCATACAACATACAAGACAGTAAAATCAAACACAACTAGTCACACTGTGTAAGTGCGGTTTCTCCGCCTACAGTGTGTGCCCGTGAGAGTTCTGTCGTGCGTAACGACGGTCTCGAACGTAAAAATTCCATTCATTATAGGGGCGGTGGGAAGATCGAGAACTAGTCTTTTGGCTGGCTCTCTTTCACCCATCTCCGGAAAAATCGACCTAAATTTCCAAACTACAAATCGGCTAAAATGATAACACCAGTGGACACTCGTAAAATCCAATATAAACACAAGAACTTTAGGACTAAAATTACGGCTCGGGAAGTGGGGACTTGATATCGATGTGATGTAAAGAAATTAAATGATTTAATTAAAATATCGATGTGATGTAAAGAGATTAAATGATTTAATTAAAATATCGATGTGATGTAGAGATTAAATGATTTAATTAAAATATCGATGTGATGTAAAGAAAATAAATAAATAATAACTAAAATGTCGAAAGCTGATAAAAGAACATTAAATATCATAATGCGAATCATAATTTAAAATATCGAAAACTGATATCAAGGAATTAAAATATCACTAATTGATCAAGATTAACTAAATTCGTAATAGGACGTAAGGTAACGAAAATCATTTTTCAAACGGTTAACAATTAAAATGGCTTTTAATTAATCCAGAATAATGAAATTCATGAGTAAAATATCGAAGTTGAGGAAAAGAAATCAAATCTCATTGAATGCTTGACAACTAAATTGTCAATAATTGAGCAAAAGTATCTAAATTCATGAGTAAAATATCGATGTGAGATAGAGCAATTAAATTTTGTAGAATGATTAAAGTAGTGGCAATTGATAGATAGATAACTAAATTAATGACTGAATCTGATTTTATAACCTGATTAAGGAGAAATATGCGGTTAATCGATTAAAAAGATAAATTAATGAATAAATTAGTTAAAATAATTAACAATTAGACGGTAGTTAATAAATACAAGGTAACTAAAATAAAGTTTTAAAGACCGAAACTGATGTGAATATATCAACTATCATAATAGGAATGATAATAACAATGCGGTAAAATTAAAAACGTGATCCACAATTAAATAATAAAAGGATTAGTTGTCCTAGACCAACGGATGGAATCGAACACCGTACACTGATAATAAATAATAAGATACCTTAAAATGATAAAAGTGATAAATAAAAACCCCGATTAAATTGGCGAAAATAATTAAATATTGCAAGCGACAACAAATATATTAGATTGCATCAAAATCCAAATGTTGAAAGTCATTACATTATTAGCAGATTCTTCGTCAAAATACAGATATCGAGTTATCATGTATAATGGTTGTCCTTAGGACAAATATGTATAGTTGAATAGTCCCGTCAGGCATATCCTTCGAACAATCGGAACCCGAAGCAGATAGAGTTTGTTCTGAATGAACTGATCGCAAATATGGAAAGTTAATCCAGTGATGAAACAGTAGAGGAGTCCATTCTATGAGTTGACTATAACATTGGCAAACTAATACACATTGAAATCAACGAAGAAAAAATCTGATTAAATAATGAAGATATCTATATGTAAACCATAGACGGATCATCAGTCAGTCCTTGACAAGGTAAACAGACTTAGATATGAACGTGAATAATGATTCACTGACATCGACCCAATACCAGACGTCTAATGTTAAATAAATAACTGTCAAAAATCAAATTATTTACTGACTAACGAATCGATATATGATTATAATTAAAATGCAAGATCATCGACGTCGGTGACCGCTTCAAAGGAATTGAACCGAATTAATTAAACATCAGTGACCCTTTGTAAATAATAATAACTATTTTTCTGACTTTCTGACTTTGCCACGTCATTGTAAGCCTGGACTCCTGCCTATAAAAGCACTAATAAAATCTTAAGAGTCATACTAAACTTCCACAATGAACCCTCGATTAATGAATGCCGAGCGTAGTCACAAGCGAACAAGTGCTTCTATACAAAGACGCACCCCAAACAATGATACCCTTATGTTGAATGAGGAAGGACAACGAGGTAATTTTCGTGATTTCACTCTTGTCAATTCACGTTAAAATCAACCCATGTAGTAACGCGTAATTAACCTAATTTATTTTCATTAAACGTAATTCCCTTGCCTCATGAATAGGTTTTACAGATACAATTTTATAATTAAACTATTTGCTAATTCAGATCACTGAGACCCTCACGGAGGATGGAGTGTTGACTCCCGGATAACACTCCAAATCTCGAACGCTTCTGCCACTCGGTATCGCCGGGCGTTATGGGACAACGGATATGCCTTGTTCACTTATGGAGAATCAAGCTGGCCTCGACGATCCAAAGACCGAGGAGACGAAGTGGAGATACTCATACCCATGAACCTAAGTGAACGCGACAATTAATTGTGATTAATTTGTATTTCGTAATAAATGTTAATGTTTTATCAGTTATTTAATTTTAGTTCTTATTGACACAATAATTGCAATAGTATAAATAAATAATATGAGTTTTCGACTATTTTCAGTAAATTATAAATCCATGATATAAACGATAAATGAGGTGAAAAGCGAGTCACAAATTCCGACTAAATAAATTAGACCAACAATACAGAATACCGAGATTCCTGGAATTAACAACAGACCATGTTTGGCCATCATGATAATTGAGAAAAGGGCCGACAAAATTCTAATCAATGTTAATGATAATAAAGTTTAAGTATTTTAATTTAGAAATGGAAGCAACGAGAATACTCAACCGGGAACTGAAAGAGCTTAGACGAGAAAATGCACATTTACACCATCAACTCCTCCAACAAAGCCAGGAGATTCAAAGACTAAAAGCCACTTGGGCGGAGCCGACAAAAATGAAAGAGATATACCAGCGCCTTACTGCAGCACAACAAGTCTGGAAAAATAAAAGAGTACTAAATCCAGCATAACGGACGCAAATCAAAGGATTGGAGGTCGCCCTGTCAGCGTGCCAGGAGGGTAGTGCAGTAACTTACCCTCTGGTATTTGCACCGGCACAACTAGCCTATCGCGACCAAGATAAACCTCAATCTCCCAACAAGAAAACTCGTCCACATGACAGACCTGGTCGAACCGAACGATTACGTCGACGTTCCCAAGGAGTGCCTCAATGAACTCGCAAGTTAGTGTTTTTTAAATTCAATCCATTTAGTTGAATATAAATAAAATAGTCTTAGTTCATTATGTTGTTATTTGCGAGTGAATATAGTAAAGGAGCATAAAAATGAGAAAGTAACAAAGGGACCTGAAATAAAAGACGGACATAGGCCTTCTAACGGCAGTCTGCTGAACCCGACATAGGACTAAACCTTAGCAGTTCTGATATCGGAACTCACCTTTGGAGGTCCTGTGACCAGTGGTTACAGTTCCAACGTTGCCTAGCAACGGGTAACCATTGGCGGGCGTAAAAATATTTTGTATGTAATGGGGTGAAGGTCATCTACACCACGAACCCCACATTATTATTATTATTATTATTATTATTATTATTATTATTATTATTATTATTATTATTATTATTATTATTATTATTATTATTATTATTATTATTATTATTATTATTATTATTATTATTATTATTATTATTATTATTATTATTATTATTATTATTATTATTATTATTATTATTATTATTATTATTATTATTATTATTATTATTATTATTATTATTATTATTATTATTATTATTATTATTATTATTATGTGGGGTTAGTGGTATTCGTGACCTTGACCCCATTACAAACAATATTTCGCGCCCGCCAATGGTTACCCGTTGCTAGGCAACGTTGGTCACAGGACGGCCAAATGGTTGAGTTCAGATGTCGGAACTGCTAAGGTCTGGTCCAATGTCGGGTTCAGCGGGCTGCCGTTAGAAGGCCTCTGCCCGTCTTATCCTTTAGGTCCTTTAAATATTTCTTCATTATTTTCTCGTGTACATTAATTATCAATAATAAACAAAATATCAAAACACCATTTTATTGTATTATCGTCAAATTTAAACTTGAATTAATCATTTATTTATTTCCGCCTTGTGCGCGTCTTCGTAATCGTTCAGTCCTGCCTGGCCTGGCATACGGATAGGACCGTTTGTTGGGATGTTTTGCTGGGTCCTGGTCGCGATAGGCCAGCTGTGCCGGGGCGAAGACCAAGGGGTATGTCATCGCACTCCCCTCCTGGAACGCTGACAGAGCAACTTCCACGCCTTTTATTTGTGTCCGTTTGGCTTGGTTGAGCATCTTTTCGTCCTTCCAGCCTTGTTGGGACGCAGTGAGACGTTGGTACACCTCTTTCATCTTTGCCGATTCTGCCCAAGTGACTTTTATTTGCTGAATTTCTCGGCTTTGTTGTAGAAGCTGTCAATGGAGATTCAGATTTTCTCGTCCAAGATCCTTCAGTTCTCGGCTGAGAACTATTGTCACCTCCATTCCTAAATTAAAAATATTTGAACAGCTATCATTAACATTGTTGGTTTCGACACTTTACTAAATTTCATCCACCCTTGTCCTACGTAATTTTGTGAGTAATGTCAGTTTCAACAAAGCCTTTACGACCTATCTCCTGTCGCCTCATTTATTTAAATTAATCTGAATCGTTTGCCTAAACTTCAATACTTTCCTACTCTGTCGTATTTATATTTTATATCACTAAGTCATGCTTTTCTAACTAAAACAATTCGAACTCATTTTTCACTTTTTATTATGATAGGTTTTATTTCATTTAATAGAACAAATTGAACAGTCTAAGATTAATTATTAACTTTTATTCAAAAAATACAAATTTGATTATTTTCCGAGTCCGTCACGACCCTTGGGTTGAACGTTTCGGCGAAAACGACTGGCGAAAGTCCATTGTGGATGTCTGCTGGCGTATGCATGGGATACTTTAACCTCTCCTTTTAAAAAAAATAATACTAAAGAGAATATTCATAAAACAGAATTATTTAAGAATGATGCAAATTTAAAAACTAAAAAGGTAAACTATATTAATATACTTTTTGAGCAATTAACTAAAATAACTGACCTTTTCTTTAGCAACTTAGAATTTTATTTTAATAAAAAACTACTTAATAAAAAACAACTTCACACGTTTTTAAAAATTTTTTTATTTATAATTAAAATCAAAAGTTTCAATTTAATCAATAAGAAAAATAATAATAAAATAGAC
The DNA here is from genome assembly GCA_022537955.1 of Schmidtea mediterranea. Lineage (NCBI taxonomy): Eukaryota > Metazoa > Platyhelminthes > Tricladida > Dugesiidae > Schmidtea > Schmidtea mediterranea. The sequence goes on from CM039679.1 coordinate 260,705,398, forward strand.
TTAAAACCAAACAATGAATTTGATAACCTTACTAATACTTATTTTTTCAATCTAAATGAAATTATTTTAAAATTTTATAAAATATATAACTTTAATTCACTTGAATTTTTTAATAACTTTTTTTATATTTTCATAATTAAACTAAATAAAATCTTGTTTAAATATTCTAATTTAAAACCAGTTAATTTATATTTTAAGCATGAAAAAAATTTATGCATGGTCAAATCCATTGTCTTGGTCCAAGTCGACTGCGAAGAACTGGCTGGACTAATTTCTCCGGCAGAATCAACTTTGTTGGTGCGGTCATCTGTAGCAGTCTCGGGTCATCCAGTTCGAACGAAACCCCATAGTCTGGAGCGAATCCGTCAGTACTGGGGATCAGACCGCTCGCGATGTCTTGGTTTACGCGTGCTAATCGTTGTGTTGGGCCAGAACGTAAACGGCCTTGAGGAATGTTTTAATGGATCAGTAACACACATGCAAACATAACATGCAGATTTAAATAAACCTAGAAACACCAATTAAACCCTATAAAAAAATGAGAAAAAAGGGGAATTAAATATAAAATAATAAACATAAAAATAAATTAAAATAATAACAAAACGCACCAAGATTCGCACGATACCTACACAAACATAACAAGAAAACACAACAAATTCGACAAAATTGAAAAAATTAATAAAAGTTCATTAAGATGAAAATTAAATCGGAAAATTTGAATTAGTAATAATTCAATAAAAATCCTAAATAAAAAATTATAAAAATAAATCAAAAAATAATAAAATTTAAAGAATAGAATTTGCTAGAAAATAACAAGGTCGAATTTTGTTTTACTGCATCAAATTTCACATGCGAGAAAAATAGGTATATATACTGATCCATTTTCACAATTAACTTAACCATTTTAAAAACCAGTTTTAACCAGTTTTAAAAATCTTAAAAACCATTTTCAAAACTATTCTGAGAATCATTTTGAAACTAATTTTGAATTCATTCTTTAGAAACTATTCAACTGATTTTTAGGTGAGAAATATTTATGTAGGAACCCTCTTTCCACGTCACGTCCATTGCATCTCGGTAGAGCTCTGCTTGGCGTCGACGTGGGGAGAGAGGCATTTATGTTATTTTATGCTATTGTATGCAAATTTTTGGAATGGTTATGAAGGGTAATTATGTTATTTTTGTTTATAGTTAATAAATATTATTAATATACATAAATTGTTTTATATTTCATAAATTAAACTGTCGAAATTTTTCCGGCCCACAGCCAACACATAACGCAAGAAAGCAAAATCTACATAGTACAGATGCATGTAAGTGCGTGGAAAATCGCCAATGATATGTACCCGTGAGGACTCAGCGTGCGCAACGCAGCGGTCGTAACGTCAATATTTATCCCTATAGCGGAAAAGAGAAATAAGGAAGAAGTCTCTGGCTGCTTCCTCGTTTCTCATTTCTGTAAAATCGACCTAAATTTATATTACATACGGCTCAAAATCATCACACCGAGTAGTCCAGTGGGCACTCAATAAATATAACGTAAACACAACTGCGCCTAAGATCTATTAAAGGGAAAGGGCACGGGAATAAATTGATTTGAAATCGTTGGCATAATTAAAATGGATTAAAATTTAGAAATAAATTAATCATTAGTACACTAAATCGAATCTACATCTAGAAATAAAGTACCAAAAATCATAAGTAGGTTATTGAGTTAAATTAATCCATCGGTTTAAATGATTATCGAATAAAAATAAATATCTCCTTGATTAAATTAGATTAATTAAAATAAATTCCGAGCAAATTGAAAGTGATTCTTGGATTAAATTAACTCATTGATTCAGAATTAAAGTAATTTGGGTAACAATAAAATAAGTTTTGATTAAAATCACGTAATTCTTGTGTAAAACGGAAGTAAAACTTGGAGCTAGTAATTTAAAAATTAAAACCATTCATTAAATGAACGTAGTTTATTTATCGATTTGAGATAGATTAATGATAAAGAACTCCATTATAAGATTTAAAGTAGCTAGCAAGTGAAAGCGGAGTGATTTAGTTATTAAATTAATTCAGTCACCTGTGGTTAAAACTAAGCAATTCTTCACTTAACAATGAAGTGGTCCACTAATCAAAACTGAAATAATGTATGGGAAAAGTGAGGTGAATCTGCGATTAAAACCAAGATGTTCGTTGACGAGTTACAGTAATTTGTTAGTAAAAGTGCAACCACGTAAGGACAAAGAATTAAAATAATTAGTTAGGTAAAACAAGGTGGTACACCTAATTAAACCTCAAACCCGAGTGCGTTTATCAATTGAAATAGAAGTAATACCTTTCCAACCTCCCACATAAATAAGAGACGATCAGCCTAAAACCCAAGAAATTGATTAACTCCAGAACGAAATTAGATTAGCGTAAATAATTCAATAGGAAATCGGAAAACATAAAACACTAATAAGACAGAGGAAAATTTATTGTACTGAATCCAAGCGATTACCAGCTCCGAACGAGAAATCAACCGGCTAACTTAACAATTCACTTGTCTTTAATTTCTTTGATTTCATCTCGGTGACAACTGACGATATGGATTTCCACTGATTAACCTTCACGGCACGATTAGAATTCATGTAAGTGCGAAATCGAAAACAGCAAATGATCAATCACATCCAAATAATTGCCACAAGTAACTCCCCAAACGCTATAGCTCCTTAGACCTAGGATAATAAACTGATCAATATGTAAAATCAAATTAGCTAACTCCATAGAGCAAACAATGAATCCATGATATAACCGCAACGACTCCAAATAATATAAGGACCATCCAGCAAAAACATAAATGTACAAAACTAGACCCAATTCGAACAAATACCTACGATAATTCCAATTTCAACCTCTGAAAAGATAGATGGTTTAAATTTTAATAACAGATTAATAAATTTGAATCGTGATTAATAATGAACCCGTTAAAATCAAATACACCGGTACAAAGTGCGAACGGATATCGCAACTGTGTAGGAATAAGCAGGTTCAAAATCACTCCGAATGTCGATGGTGATGTCATGACCGAACATCCGGTTCGACATTGAACGATCACGGGAAACTCACAAAGTGATGAAATGCGCAAATAATCAATTCAAGTTGATAAATAATTAAAATTATACATTAGCGAGAGTCGAATACAGATCGATACCTATCAGGAATCAAGACCCATTGTATGATAAACGCAGGTAGATGCTCACCCGAAACGATGACATTTTAAAGAATGAACGACCTCGATCTAACATAGCTAGGCCGTGTAGGAAGATTTCTTTTGCTATATAAATTATACATGGTTCAACCCAAACCTGACAAGGTCAGACTAATTAGGAATCTCTTTTATATATACTGTATCTTCTGATTCCATAACCTTTCATCAACGTGGAGAAATCATAAAAATCGCCCAAACACAAATTCATACATCTCATCGCCATAAATCTCATAACCCCAGTTCAGATACCAGGTTCCCCGGACGTTAAGTTAACTGACCAATGTACCCCTGAAATTAACCGGCGATTTAAGATTTTCTGAGTCTATGATTGTTGACAAACGTCCATATGTCTCGTAAACTATTGTGAGATTTCATTATATTACACTCATTTCAGAAGAACTCATGCTCCCAGAATGGATATCAGCACAAGAGGCCGATGAATGGCGTCGAGCCTGGAAACGGGCGCGCCCGTCAATGACTCTCGAGGAGCCACGTCCCAAACGATCTTGTCCATCTCTATGGCAAATCCTAGGCCGAGAGAATGACCCCCGCAGGCCAAATGAAGAACAGTACCCTGCCGAGGAGATCCTCGACCACGCGCGAAGCCTTCTTGCTCAGTGGGAGAAGATTCAGGAACAGGTTGATTTGAACGTAGTAAAGGCGAGGATGTACCTCGCCAACGTTGAAGAGGACATCCTCGTCGGGCGCATTGCGGAGACATACCCGACTCGACCGGCCCGCAACACTCGACGCCCAGTGCCCATCATCCCCGGTTACTCTCTGGAAGAAGGGGTCAAGAAGTTTTTTGAAGAGTCATGAATCTCCGGACAAAGACATAAATAACAATTTGCTTTAGTGATGTTGTCAATATCAAAATTGCCATGAGTTGTTCGTCTTAATTATTTTTATAAACAGATTTCCCTTTATAACTACGTTTGTAACAATCGGAATTTTTTTATTAACTCATAAAGATAACCTGAATGTTTTCTTTATAGCAATGTCGGTCCTGAAATTGATGCAAAGCGAACTAGACCGCGCTAGGCAGACAAACGCGGAGCTACTCAGTCAGATACTGCAATTAACTCGCGAGGTGCAGCAGGTCAAAGCGACCTGGTCCGACCCCAAAAGGACGAAGATACTCTATCTCCGACTCACTGCAGCTCAAAAGGGCTGGGCGGAGGAGCGCCAGCTCAATCAGAGTCTTCGCACACAGATCAGGGGCTTAGAAGTTGCCCTAGCAGCCTGTCGGGAAGGGGAAGCGGTAACGTATCCGCTCATCTTCGCCCCTTCCCAACTACCGAGTCGACGTACCCTTGATAGCGTCGCACCAATCTCGAAGTCGACAGCCATTCAACCAACCATCCGCCGGCCGGGACGTAAAAAACGTGCCCGACGCCGAGCCGCGCAATCGTCAAGTCAATCGAATTAACTTACAGCTATTATGCATGTCATTTTGTTTCAATAAATAAATCTGTACTTATGATTAACCTAAACCCGAGTGTCCAGTCATAGTGGGTTGGATTCGAAATCACCTACCCAATCAGTCTAAATTTAACTCGCACTTTCACATATAAGGGACAGAGCAAAGCGAGCATAGGTCTTCTATCGACAGCTCGTGAACCCGAGGATTGTCCGAGCAATTATAGTATTAGCAATAACACTCACTTTTTGCGGGCAATCCACCACTTGAACACATTACCAACGTTGCCTAGCAACGGGTGCCAAGTGGCGGTTAGCATCATTTTGTATGGCGTTACTGGGACGACCATGAAGATAAGCAAATGACGAAACACTGTAACCCACCAGTTGCCTGGCCAGATTCGCTTTCTTGTGATATTTTCTTTCCATATTTTCCATCTTCATCAAGGTGAATTCCTCTCGTTGACGAGCTTCCCGTGGCGGATTTCTACCCGGTTCTCGTTTGATTGCTATACTGGGTAATTCGATTTCGTCTCCGCGATCGTTTGGTCGTCGGGGCCAACTAGATTCTCCATAAGTGGCCAAGGTGTAACCTTGATCCCATAGTGCTTGTCTGTATTGGGCGGCAGAATTGATCGGTGCTTGTAACGTTAGTCGGGAGTCATCAATCCATCCTCCATGTGGATCTCTACGGTCTAAATAAGCTAGATGATTAATATTAAATTACAAAGTTTTATTATTAGAATTATTTATTGAATGTGGGGTGGTCGTGAAAACACGTTCTATCGCCGCCTGTCTTGTGGGTGAACATAGTTTGTATTTATACGGTAAATTGGTGATTACAAAAACGTAATACCTCGTTGAAGTTCAAAAGTGTCGTTCATAGTCGCGTCATTGGGCGATAATCGGTTCTGAGCTCGATCTCTCAGTCGTCCCTTTGCGTAGCGTCTGCTGTCGGTATGTGGGTGACGAGGATTAGACATAATTAGTAGTTATGAAATTTTAGGTTTTCAACTTCAATGAATAACTGTTTTTATGATTCGCTCTGCTAAACCATTCGATTGATGTTGGTATGTGAACTTAATTCTTGTTTTATACCAAATTTCTCCATCCAATCACGAAACATTGATCCTTCAAAAATTCTTCCTCTATGTCTAAGAATGCTTTCAGGTTTACCAAAACGATATATCCAGTTATTCAAAATGACATTCAAAATTGTTGCTTCATTCTGTGTACTTGCTGCTGATAAACTGACCAATTTACTAAAACTATTTATTATCACAATCATGTATTTCTTACTTTCTTTTGTCTCCATATATGCAATATTCACTACTATCTGTTCTAAAATTGTTCTCCTGTTCTTGGCAATAAGATTTCTTTTGTTATTCCTTGATCAATCTTTCTACTAGCACAAATCTTGCATTTATTAAAAAACTCTGTAATAATCTGATTCATGGATGGCCAAAAGAAAAAGTCCTTTAAATAAAATAAGGTTTTCTTGATACCCAGATGGCAGAGTTCAATATGAAAATAATTTACTAAAGATTTTAAAGACGAGTCGGGTATAACCACTGGAAGCTTTTCGTTTGTATTAATCATCAATACGTCATCTTGTATCTGTAATATTTTCAAATACTTGAAAATACTGCTACTTATTGTTTCATAAAATATGTGAGCTTCATTTAAATTAAGATGTGATATAATTTCTGAAGTAACCCTGTCTTCGTTTTGCTTCTGTTTAATAATTTTCATAATATTTGAACTTCTTTGTAAACTGTTGATGTACCGAGTTCAACATTTCGCTTCTTTGACATCTTTGTGTTCCATCTGACAATGAGAGCATATGGTACTATTTAAACGAGACATACCATCAGCATTTCCATGTTCTTCTCCCTTTCTATATTGAAACGCAAAACCGTATTCGAATAAATATTCCATCCACGTCTGAAATTGTGAGCTTATTGGTTTGTTTGTTGTAGTCATAAATGCCAATGCCTTATGATCCGTTCTGACTACAAATCTTCTCCCATTTAAATATTGTCTAAAATGTACACTAAATTCGTGATTTCACTAACAAATTGCAACTTCTAAATGAATGACCTTCCTTACCACATATTAAGCACTTATCCTTCAATGAACAGTCAAATCGTATATCGTCATTTTGTCCATAACAAAAGCATTGACAAGGTTTTAACCTTTCTTCGCTGGTTCTGGTAAACCACAACATCTATTATAAATCTTCCGTGCGATATGTTTCATTGAAACTAAAGGTGGTGGTCTACGCTCCGTAGTTGTGCTATCATTATATTGTTCTGCCACGGGTTTTACTTAATCCAATTGTCTTTCATTTCTTTGATTTCTATTTTGGTAAATTATTTCTGTTGGACGATTTGTGTATATTTTTTTATTTAAAGATTTTTGAATTCATTGCTTCTGTTTATCTTGAGTAACATTTGCATAAGCCGATTTAACTACTGCTTGGACTTTTCCAGATCGTTCTTTCGTATCGTAATCTTCTCGTGCTTTATATACTTTTTCTAATTTCTAATTTCTTCTCTTGTAATATTAGCATTCGTCGATATATTTCCTTTCAAACGGTCATTCCGAACTCTGTTGCATAAAATCAGTTTGACAATATTTACTTTTGAAATTCCACTGTCATAAACTTCATCAACGAGTTTCTTTACTCGAATTTCAAATGTAGCGAATCTTTCAACTTGATTTTGTCTCACTGATAATAATTCACAAATTTTATCCATAATGGACATCTTTTTGTAAATGTGTCGTTAAACCATTCACGAGAATTTTCACTAGTCGTGAAGATGTCTTTAAATTCTTTCCAAAGGATAGACGCCTTCAGACAATAATAAGTCAAAAATACTTACTAAATATAAATCATTAAGAAAGTTCCAATCTTCAATGTCTTTGAGCCATTGCTCTGCTACTGTCGTGTTCGGCCATTGAATCTTCTGACATTGAAATTTAAAATGTCTTTCTCCTGTTTCGGCAAAGATTCCATAACCAGCTTCCGATGCTGAAATCTTGTTACTGCGTGAATCGGTTCGATTTCTTCGGCGAAGTCGCCAGTTACAATCTCTTCAAAAGTGTTGGGGTTATAACAAATTATGAATAAAAATAATAAAATTTTAAAATTATCAAAATCAATTAAAATTAATTAAAATTTTGAAAAAAGTAAAAATCAATATTTTTCGGGGGGGAAAAAGTGGTAACCGGTGGCAAATTTGATTGAGAAGACGAATAAAATATTATTAGACTGAGATAAGGTATATGGAAGGGTCGGAAGCCCAAAAACAAATTAATTAATTAATTAAATTATTTATCGACGAACCCTTTAATCAAGGGCCGCCGAGCTGAACGTCAGCTTAATCTGGTTCCCGGCATTAGTGAAACGAGCAATAAATTGTCCGAAATGGAAAATTGTTTTTCAATAGTAATCCAGATTTATGGGAATCCAAAAACTATCAAAGCAACTGACAACAAAATAAGTTGCCAGTTGGTCGGAGCGCGAAATAACGAGTCGAAGGAAATGAGTGAATAGTCGTAAATCGATAAAGTTAATCAGATTGCAGTTGAATTTACATCGTGATACGCTTAGGGTTTATACGATACATAAATTATTGTGTATCGTGGTGAAAATAACTGCAGTATATATACTAGTTTCGTGCTTGGGTGTCACCAATCGAGAATTTTGAGCCTTTTTGGTTATTTTTCGGGGGTTTTTATTGCTTTTATTTTATTTTTAATATTTTATTTTTGTCTTTATTTCTCATTATTTTTTGATATTATTTTCTCAATTTTTCTTAAATTTTTCTGTTTTTATTATTTTACCATTCTCTTTGATTGCTTCTCTTTTTACTCTTTAATATTTAAACTTATTGTCGCCAATTCTGCCTATGTATTTTCTAAGTCTTCTTTTGTAAGGGTTTTGGTTTTGTATTTCTTTCTGCATCTAAGGCATTTCATTGATTTTAATTATTATTTGTTTTATTTAATGTTTTATTTTATTTTTGATTTCTGCTTGCAGTGTGTGCTTGTTACAGCAGCCATATTGCTAATTTACAACGACATTAATTTAATTAATTATTTTGTTTTAATTTAATCATTATTTGTTTAAATAATGGCTTATAGCCTAACATTAATCAAGAAATATAATTAGTATAATTAAGAATTGGTAAGACCCTCGAAAACAAAGTTCTTGAGAAATCTGATTTAGCCAAATATCCAAAAGATCGAGCGATAAAATCTACAAAAAAAAACTGATAAAAATCGATTGAAACAAGAAATTTTGATCTATTTCTATAAAGGAATTACCTGCTTCAACACCTAAACTCGTGTTGAGTACTGAATTTTAATTTCCTTGTCCCATTTTTTGATTATTAATCTCAGGAATTCTCCTATCTGTGCGGATTGATAACAATCAAAAGTATGCCTATGTTGGGCTCAGAGCCAAAATTAAAACAAAATTACAAAAACCAATTTAAACAAAAATGTGAAAATTGTATAAGTTAAAACAAAATAATTAATGTCGTTTGGAAATTGTCAATATGGCTGCTGTAACATAAGCACTCACCGCAAGAAGAAACCAAAAATAAAATAAAACATATTAATTAAAACAAATTAAAAATATAACAAAAATTAAATAAAACAAATAATTAATTAAAATTCGGAAAAATGCCTACAGATGCAAAAAGAAACATATGAAAAATAAAATAAACTGCCAAAACCTTGCAAAATAAGGTTTAGAAAAAACACAGGCAGAAGAGGCGACCAGAAAACAAAATATTGGGGTTTAAAAATAATATTTTAAGAAAACAATAATAAAAATAAAATCCAACAATAAAATATTAATATATCAAAAAATAAAGAAAAATATATAAAAAATTACAAAAATATTTTGAAATTAATAAAATAATTAAAAAACCCTAAAAATGGCGAAAAATCGCCCATTGGTCGCACACAGGCACAAAAATACTATATATACGGCAGTCATTTTCATAATTTCTAACAAAATTTAGACCGAATTTTAACAGACTTAGAAATTTTAGTCCGGCAGAAAATTTTTAGAAAATTTGTAGAAATTTTTAGACTAGCAGTGAATCATTCTTAGCCAAAATTTTGTATGCCAATTCATGTCAATTTTTCCAATCTGGTTGTAAGTATTGTTTTCTTGTATAAATATATATTTCGAAGTCTTGTTACTTTGATTTTATTCTGGATGGTCGTGGAATCTTTTGGTGCCACTGACAAATCCCCTAAAATCTTATTTATAATAAGTATTTCAATAGATGGTCCATGGGACGGATCTCGGGCCGGCTAGTGGGTGAAAACCCTTAGTTGAGCTCGTGGGTCATGCCTCGTGGATCCCTCGGCAGTCCGCAGTCGGGTCTGGCGAATAAATGCACAGGACCGCTACGCAGGGCGCCGTTGTATACTCGGGGCGGCTTCTGAAATATGTGGCCGGAACGAGTCGGAATAAAATTCGGGAAGTGCGACTTTAGTTAAGCGGGAATAAAGTTTTGTAGGGAAAATTTAAAACTTTGTCAGAAAATAAATCAGAAAATCAAATAGGAAAGGATAGGATAGGTTAGGAATGTAAATTTGAAAGTAGTTTTCCAAAAGTTGAATGATGTAATCTAACAGAAGAAGAGTAGCGTTTATTGAAGTGATCGCAGAGGGTTGTAATTACTTAAAATCATGGGAAACGCACCGGGAATTAAGGAATTGTTGATAAAAATTCTAATATAGGGAAAGATAAAGGTAAATTAGGAAAAATGTAGTCGATTCCGTGATTAAACAAATGAAATAGGAAATTTACCTAAAAATAAGGGAGGAACGCTGCCCAAATTTTTGAAGGATACATTTATAAATAACGCGTAAAGATGACAAATAAGTATGGAAATTGTGGGAATAGACGAGTAAGGACCAGAATATAGAAAAAGAAAGACGTAAGACCTTCCATCGGCAGTCCAGAACCCGAAAGTGAAAATATCGTGAGGAGTAGTTCTAGAAATGGAGCTCACCTGCTCATGAATTTTCAACCCTTATGTACATTACCAACATGGAAATCACCATGGGTACATAGATGGGACAGAATAATAATCGTGATGGCGTTTAGGGGGTAGATGCACAAAAACCCTAGAAAAAATAAATAAAAACCAACCCTATTCGCCAACACCTAAATCAGTTCATTATTATTATTTGTATACAGAACATCAAGTTTATGTTTCGGGAATCTCCACACTTAAACAAGGGATTAACAGTTCATATTAGGTGCTCTAATGTTTTGCGGGCATTCCACCAGTTTGATGTATAACCAACGTTGCTTAGCAACGCTTACTAAATGGTTAGATCGATAAATATTGTAGATAGTCTTCGCTGGAAACAGTTTTAATGGCTCATAAAATGACCCTGCAGCCCACCGATAGATTACCGGAAATTATGGAAAATTTTAGAAAAAACATTTTTAGGTATTCAGAAATTGATAAAAAATATTGGTCGAACTCACTGAACTGGGAGAAAATTACTGCAATAACATAAAAAAAAATTTGTATCTAAATAAAAACATAATGAAAATAAATCTTAAGTGACCTGAAATTCATAGTAAATTCGACAGATTAATTTCTTAAAAAATATTATCAACATTTACAAATTAACAATGTTTTAAATAACTTTAAAACTCATTTGATTCTTTTCTTGTCTTAGTGCACTGGATAATTTGGAGTAATATTTTTACCTTTGTTATTTATCATCTTTTCTGATCGATATAAGAAATATCGTTTACTCAATAATCTAATATTTGAATGTGTTCTTTAATCGGAAACTTCTCCAAATATCAAAGTCGTAGAAATATAAAGAAATATTTCAAAAGTTCTATCAAACACAAAGAGAAATTGTCAAAGGCCAGTCAAGACAAGAATACTGCAGATTGCAGGCAGCAGGAAAATGGAGACCAAGATGACTTCAATAAGATTTATTTTACAAATTGCCATCCAGTCAAGGTTTGTTATAATTGCAACAAGCCAAAGGTTGTCAGCAAATGTGTTTCACTGAAGAAATACAAAAGTAATGACAAGTCTTACAAATATTTCATGAATAAACGATTTGGCAAGATGTTAGTTTCAAAGAAAAACGAGATTCGAAAGAAATATAAATATAAATTCCGAAAGCACATGAAACGGTTTCGGTTCTTATTAAAAATTGATCAACTGGACGATAAAACTAAAAAACTTGTTAAATATCATAAAATGTACAAAGAATCCAAACAGAACCTCACATCAAGACTTCAAAACAACTCCATTGACCGTCGCATACGGGTCATTGAATATGCTCTAAAATGTTCCATGTTTTTCCCCGGAAGCCTCCAGAAAATTCGCTATAAAGGAATGAAGTGCATCAAACTGGCCATTGAGGCCAGTTCTACAGAAGCAATAAAAAAAGCATTAAATCTGATAAAGACCGAGATTCCGATGATGTATAAGGAATGCATTTTCCACCAAAAACTTTATCCGGGCAAACCAGATTTTAATCTGCAATCCCTTTCTCAGAACTCTGTTAATAAACAATTGGTAATCAACCGTCCAAGAGAATATGTGTTAAAAAAGTGTAAAGCTAAAAAGTAAAATTTATTTGTCCTCTTTTTGGTCATTTTGCAAATAATAATTCCATGATTTAGAAATATGTTGGTAAAATTCAATATTAACTTAATATTAAAACATGATATATAAATAATATGTAATAATATTTGGGACATGAGGCTTGAAACTCCTATAATATAAAGACGCCAACTCACAGCTGATTGTGAATGAATTCTTTAATTAGGTCTTTGCTCTCATTGGTAAGTGATAAATGTTTTAAACTTGAGGTCCATCACGTTGGCAAGCCTCCCAAAAAGGTGATCAGTCTCACTCCGGCTGCTTACCAACGTTTGCGAATTGGCCTTCCATTTCTTTTCTAAGTAGGGTTGATCAAGGTTTCCCTCGGGTGAGCGTACTATCGTTTTGATAGGTCAGATTATCACTTTTCCTCATCTTATCTCAATATAATACAAATAAAAGACACAAAAAATATCTATTGGTCGTCGAAATTTTTCCGTCCAAATATGCGGTCCTTTCAGATTCCGCTACTTTTTTTGTCTCTATGCATGTATTTTAATTTTTCCCTAATTCGGCTTTCGTATGTTGATTTTATTTCACTCGTTGCTACTTTATTCGCTGCTATTTAATAACTAATCGTTTATGGACAATACACATTTATTGCATGATATTACAACAATTTTTCAGTTCATGGATAGAACACTGTTATTCTACCCTTTTTTTCCGTCACATAACATACAGTGCGACTCCTGTGCACATCCTTGGCAAAAACTCAAATGCCCACATGGTATTACTGTGAGGTTTTTGGGTATGATGTCATCGTCCTTGACCCCATATGAAAATTATTATCTTTCCCCTAATGGTTACCCTTTGCCAAGCAACGTTGGCAATGTAACCACTGGTTATGGAATCGCCAAAGGTGAGCGCCATCTAGGAATTGCTAAGGCCCAATCCCATAGCGTGTTCAACGCACTACCGATAGAAGGTATGTGTGCGATTTCTATCTCTGGTCCCCTTCGTTTACAAGTACGACTAGTCGTCTCTCTTTCTTGGGTTGAATCTTTATTAGCTTACATAACTTATTCTTAGCCATGATTAATAAATTTAACAAAGGTGCAGACATTTTAACTAAAACGTTTATTTGTTATGACATTTTCTCATTTTTGTTGTTCCGCCGATCTCATCGCCCATCGTTTCGCCCTCTCGATTTTTCCCGGACGACGTTGAGGTGGTTTTACCGCCGGTTTGGTTGCGCTTGTCGCGTCGCGATACGCCAGCTGGGCCGGTGCGAAAACTAGGGGATATGTGACAGCTTGGCCTTCTTGGCAGGCCGCTAGCGCCACTTCTAGTCCGCGAATCTGCGTCTTTATGGCCTGCGTCAATCGCCTCTTTTCAGCCCATCCACGCTGGACGGCGGTTACTCGTTGATATAGGACTTTTGCCTTTGACGGCTCTATCCACGTTGATTTTATACGATGGATTTCCTTGGTTAATTCCAGTATCTGTCGGTGGAGATCTGTATTCTCCTTTCGGGCACTTTTGAGAGCCGTATTTAATGTTTCACCAGGATTCATCTCTGCAATAAAATGGGTCATTAATAGATTCCTCGGACTATTATAAAATTAATCTATCATTAATTTAGTATTTCTGATGCGTTAAAAATTATCTACAGGATGTACGATATGTGAAAAACAGTTTAAGGCGGATAGATGTAAGTATGAAAACAATAAACTCCGAATAATTTATTTCACTAAATTCAGTTAAATGTGATCGTGAATAACAATTTTTCGAATTTGGTCTTGTTGTCCTTCGTGCATAGGAATGATCCCATTCTGATCCATGTTCCCTTGCTTCTGATCTCATTTCCCTTGGAAGAGGTTTCTTCTCCACGGATACAGTCATTGGCGGAATTGGTCGGTTCACTCTAGGATCATCGAGCTCGAATGAGATGCCGTATGAAGGGGCATACCCATCCGTGCTCGGAATCAGTCCAGCCGCGATATCTTCGTTGATTTGATTTAGTTGTTGACGAGCTCTCTCTACTTGCTTGTTGGTCCTCCTTTGATGGGCTTCCAGGCGTGCCAAGAGTTCTTCCACCTGACTTCGGAGCTCGCGAGCCAGATTTCGTCCAGGCAGTTCGACGTCCTCCGTTATACCTTGCATCCCGAATCTCGATTCTCTTACTGGGGAAATCGAGTATCCCGTATCCCACATCGCCTGTCTGCATCTTGCGGCGGCGTGAGATGGGAATCTTATTGTAATTCGAGATTCGTCCAACCATGAGTCTGTCAAAATGAATGTTATTAGTATTGACATGAAAAAATCGTGAAACTAAATAAATGATCTCATGCGTACGTGTAGAGTGATATATGCGATTTGGTACATACTTTCGGTGACAACGAAAAACTTCGGATTAGTTCTCAATTCCGCGTGGTTGGGTGTTCTCGAGTTGTATGTACGTTCGTGGAAGTCATTTATGGGGTGATGAGTAAACGGTGTGAAGGGATGGATTATTGGAATTTCCTTAGCGTAGAGTAAGGTCGATCTAGTATTCATTTTTCTGAGGGGTCCTTTATGCGTATGTTTCGCTGGCGTTTTTATTTAATTCTAATACTTTCTGGAGTCGGTTTTTGTGGCGATAGGAATGAAAAAAATAGGCTCCGATCGTTCATTCTAGTAAAAGACATTAATGGTGACTTTCAGGGTAAGGCACTATGGAAATATCGCTCCTTGTTTGTCTGGATTTATGATTCAACGAATTTCTCAGTTGATTTTGATATAATACGTGATGCTGTTCGTGGTTCGAACTTTTGCAATTAATCACTTGGGTTTAATGTTCTGTTGGGCCAGAACACAAACGGCCTTGTAAATGTTTAAATGAATCGGTAACACATGCAAATATAACATGCAGATTTAAAATCAAACCTATTAAAACATCAATTAACCCCATCAAAATACGAGAAAGAAAACAATCACATATAAAATTACAAACACAAAAATAAATTAAAATAATAACAAAGCGCAACAAGATCCGCACGAAACAAATATAAACATAACACGAAAACCCAACGATTTTGACCGAAATTTGACAATTTATAAAAATGCGAGATTTCATGAAAATGAAATAAAAATCAAATAATTTGAATTAGAAATAGTTCAATTAAAAATCTAAAGAAAAAAATTGTCAAATAAAATCTCAAAATAATAAAATTAAAGACTAGAATATACCAGAAAATTCCAAGGTCAAAATTTGTTTTACTAAATCAAAAAGAACACGCAAGGTTAGGGTCGTACAATAGGTATAATTACCGATTCATTTTTACATAATTTTAATCGTTTTTAATCGTAAAAATTCAGTTTTTTAAACTTGAAATCATTTTTTCAGCTATGTAAGTGAGAGTTTTTATTTGACAAATCTCTCCACGTCACATCCTCGCAACCTCAATTGAGCTCTGCTTGCGTGTTGGCATGGGGAGTGTGGTGTATTTATGATTTTTGGATTTTGTAATTAATGTAATGGGTAATTTATAATTTTCTGTTAATAAACTATTTTGATAGCATAAATTTGTTTTATATTGTCTAAATTTTTCCGGCCCACAGCCAAAGACACACTACAAGTTATTAAAATCTAACATACTATTCGAATTCGTGTAAGTGCGTGGAATATCGCCAATGATTCGTGCCCGTGAAGACTCCTGCGTGCGGAACGTCAATATTATTCCGTATAAGGGAAGAGAGGGGTAAGGAAGTGGTCTTTTGGCTATTTCCTCGTCTCTCAATTTCGATAAACTCGACCTAAACTATATTTACATACGGCTCAAAATCTTCACACGAGTAGTCCAGTGGGAACTCATTAATTATAATATGAACACAATGCGTCTAAGATCAACCAAGGGAAAGGTAACGGGGAACTATAAAAGGTTGCGGCGATTAATTTAACAATTTAATGTTCTAGTAAGCTTCGAAAAAATTATTTGGAAAAAGATAAAATAGCGTAGCTACTGTAACCACGAAGGTGAATATGTTAACTCAATAAAATCCGAACTAGGAAAATATAAAATCAGAATAAAAATGAGATAAAAGGTTTCCCCAGTATGACCGGACTAAAATACTACCTTTAAGATAAGGGAACGGAATTTTTTTTGTTGGAAATAAACAGTTGATAAAAATTTAAAGGAAACGAGAACAAAATTTTATTCCGACATTAAATAAAATCGCCAACCGACGGATTAAGGCAAGAGAAGTTAGGTCTTGAGCAGCCAAGAATAAGTTAAACGTTGAAATGCTCGGATTAAATAAAATTGGGTTCCAAAATTTCTATCTCTATTAAACGTAATCAGCCACCGAATTAAAACCGCAAAAATAATAAATACCCTACGAGAGTATTTAAATCGAGGATTAATAGGAGAATGATATTTATAAAATCTACTCCTGGAGCGAAAACTAATTGCCAAAGAAATTCTTCACCCTTCCCCAAACAAAATAAAATAATAAAACGTAAATCATGTAAAAGGAAATAAAGTCAATATTTTACCCATCATATATACAATTAGTCAAACGATATAACAACAGAGTATTTCCAATAGATGAGTCAAATTCCAACACATTTTTCCGAGCGAGAAAATACCTCGCGGATCATCATCGTTTCGATTTGAGATTGGAATAATTTGAAGGCTCATTTTGCAGGGAGTTCGAAGCTACCAAATTCCCGATCCGAATAACCACGACCTCCGAACGCACTTCACGACCATATTTTGATTAGTTAGCCATCAACGTGACGACTAGAAACATATAAGCTTATATCTACGTCTAACAAATAATTTACCTCGAAAATAAATGACATGGGGAAAGAAGGATTGTCATCAATAATCCATGAAATGAATAGCATTACAAAATTTTGTATCCATCCGATATATAACATAAACAAAATCGACGAATTTCCAAAATATATAATATAGAACGTGACATTTCGCGAGAATGTCACGATCGATGAATCTCGAATAGACACGCACACCCGTTTTTTTCCTATCTATGCCCAAGCTATATAAGAGATTTGATCGGCTGAAACTGATAGAAAATCTTTGGAAAAAGTCAAAATGTATGAACAATTTGATCCTACTGACGAAATTACAACAACCAGGATACCCGAGGAGGATAGGGGTATGAATATGGGGTCTCACAATTTGGGTAAGTTTTGTTTCCTTTTGAATCAATTTGCCTTATTCTTTGTATTAATTATTAGATGATAATTAAATTTAGATTTTAAATTTGTTCAATAAGTAGTTTTATTGACTGTTAATAATTTCTTAATATATTGTTAATTACCTTTTGATAACCATTTAGAAATCGTATAGAGGAGGACCTAAATATCTCCCCAAAAATTCATGCAAAGAACTCCCAAATTAGTTGGCCATTTAGATATTGTTTTGGACTTTGAAATAATTTACAACTTTAGATGTTATTCTTTAAATTCGCTTATTTATGGAGAAGTAATTTTGTGTCAATTAATAATATTTTTACACTGATACTTCAATAACTACTGTTATTTTGAAATCTTTGTTTCATTTGAAATATAATTATTCGATTTTTGCTTACATGAATAAACATATATCGCCATTAAAATTGTTTTCCATTAAATTTTTAACTTAAAAGTACATGTTTTCCTTCTGTTTGGAAATTAACCATGAAAGATTCCAATCAACGTTTACATTCATTATTTAGGTGATCCGATTTAGACAATAAGAAAATAATTTTTTGTTTAATTAAATGAATTCAACAATGAATAAATATGGAATTGGGAAAGGGTTACTAATTAGAACTTTAGGATAATTATTATTGCGTAAATTAAATCAGACTTTTGAGCAACCATCCAATGGTCAACAAGAGTGGACCACATATTTATGGCCATTGCTTGAAAAATAAAAAATCATTTTGAAAGGAACCAAAAGACGACCAACTCATCTAAAATAATGAAAGGATTATCAAAATAACAACACTTTAAGCAATTATGAAGACAGAATAGGACGTCGGTAGAATTGACGTAAGGCGAGGAACCTGATAATTGCTGCACAGAAAATTTAAACGAGTTAACTTAATCAAACTAATTTAGATGAATCCAGCTCCATCATCCGTGTCCCCACGCAAGTTGCCAATCAGTGGCGGCAAGCCTGGCAACGAGTCTGGCGAGAAAAGTACAGCGATGTGCCCCAACCGAGAGAGCGCCAATGGAACGCCTTACAATCGATGGAAGATAATGGGAGACCGTTTGGGTCGAGCAGACGAAAAAGCGATCAGAGTCCGGCCCTAGAAATTCGTGATCAAGCCCGATCTCTCCTTGCACGCCTCGAGGACTACCAGCGACAGGTCAACTTCCATGTGATCAGGGCCAGACAATATCTGGCGAATGTGGAAGACGATATCGCGGCCTGTAGGATCGCGGACACTTACAATTATATGCCGCCACCCAGCCCCAACCGCACGAGAAACACGAAGCGACCGGTATTCGTATATCGGGAGCGCTTGGATGCTCAGCGGACCTCAGAAGAACATTAATGATCTAATTACGCTGAGTACACTCAAACCGCGTTTTAAATAAATGATTTACTGTCATCAAAAATTGTTTTCCCTTTTATAAATTTTTCATTGTCCTACAATATTAACATTTGTTTGAGAAATTAAATAACATGAGACTTGTAGTCGAAGGTTAATTTTCGTTGTCGCAGAGATGGAATCCCTGAAAATACTACAGAAAGAATTAGAGCACGCGCAGAAAATCAATAAGAATTTCCACGAACAGATCATCCAGCTATCAATGGAAGTTAAACAAACAAAGGCCGCCTGGATGGAGCCCAGGAAAGCAAGGGCGCTTTATCAAATGCTTACAGCGGCCCAGAAGAGATGGGCGGACGAAAAACAGTTAAACCAAAGCCTAAGAACACAGATAAGAGGACTGGAGGTCGCATTGTCGGCCTGCCAGGAAGAGGCATCAGTAATATACCCCCTTGTCTTTGCCCCCGCCCAGCTGGCCTACCGAGAGACAGTAGCGACCTTGAAAACTACTCCAACAACAAGCAGCTATCGACCCGTACGGAAGGAGCGGGCCAAGCGCCGAGCCGCTCGAATATTAAACCAAACGCAGCCGACTTATTAAAAATGCATCGCTTCTTTCATAAAATATGTAGCCACTTGTTTTGTTTTTAATATATATTTGTCGATATTTTGAACGTTGTTTAAAGAATACAATAGACTCGAACAATAATGATTACGACATGAGGGAACCTGATATTCAAAGCGAGCACAAGTCTTCTATCGACAGCTCGTTGAATCCAGAGATCGTTCGGGCAATTATAGCATTAGTAATAGCGCTCACTTTTTGCGGAAGATCTACCCACTCGAACACAGTTCCAACGTTGCATAGCAACGGGTGCCGAGTGATAAGCAAAGAAAATATTTATATGGCGTTACCGGGGAAACCACAACATAATTTATACAAACATCAACACCCAGTAACCCACCAGTTCTATGGTGCGGACGCTTGCCTTTTATTCATTCGTGTAGAGTTATACGAAAATTGGATTTAAATGAATACGACAATTTAGAATGTTTTTATTTAAATCATTATCATTGTGATTAGGTCTTTTGGTTGTCTCAACTTCTCTTTATTCTGGAGATATTCTAGTCCTGTCTAAATTGATATCTTCGAGCGGGATGTGCCGAGCTGTTGTCATGGTTGGCCGGAATTTATGAAAATTAATTATTGTTAGAAAAATGTAATTAAGTAAATAGTATCCCTTACTTTCTTGGGCGCCCGTTCGACGCTCCATCGTAATTTCTTCGTTGTCTCTAGAATGGGAAGAACGTCCTTGGGTTCCCACATTGCATTTTCTATTGAAATTGGTGTTATAACTCATCTTGATTGACTAAAATTACCAACACTAGTTAATCTATTTATATTCCCTCGCCTACTATGTAGGTGTGCCCATATTTGTGACCAAGCTATTTCTTGCTGACGTGGAATTTATTGATCTGAAATCGATTTTAGTCATGTTCTCGCCACGTCTACCAGTTATTCGTGATCGTATGGATTTTATTTCTCTGCCTTTAATTTATTTAACGATCGATTCATTATTCACTATCATTTTCCGGGATTGCATTTTTACGGCCAAAATTTCGGTTAAAATTTTTTTTTTCATTTTGTTAAACTAATAAATCTTATTCATGACTTAGAGAATTGATTTACAATCCTGATGAGTTTGCAAGTATCCACTGTCTTACAAAGATGACAAATTTGCCTTCCTCCTACTTGTTTGGACGTTATTCATTGTGGGATTGTAATTAATGCCGGATGCTGTTGTTGTGATTTGAATGCGTACACATCTCCCTTTTATTGTTCTCGTTGGTTATTATTATTATGATTAATGGACGTGAATTCTCAATTTGAACGGTCGTATACAAGTTTAAATGTATGCCTTTCATCTAGTCGTAATTGTAGTTTACTTCCTAATTTGTCTACCTGTGCATTAATTGGATTCTCTATGATGGGGGAAAGTCATGTATCCTATGTGCAGATTTATGGTCTTATGGTATGTCTAAATGAAATATTAGAAACTATTAACACGATTTTTATTTAATTTGTCGCTGATTTTTGGGGTTATGCTATCTCATTATCTTTTATTATTCTGACTGGTGGTCGGGTCACACTTTGGGAAATTATTTTTATAATAATATATCCGTGGTTTTGAGTGATTTTATGAATTTCGAACAGATTGATTTAGTCAACGCGTGAAGTAGCTATAGTGAAAATCAGCCCCAGGCAAACTGATAATACAATTTCTTATTAAAGGGTTCATAGAATAATATGTTTACTCAGATTAATTTTTCTCGTTAGGCGTTTGGCGACATTATTATTTGGCAATTGTATTAATTTATAATGGGGCCCCTATGTTTATATCATTAGTTCTCAATCTCCGTCCTGATCTATAATTTTTTGTCATATTAATTAGTGAAATTTACGTAGTTGATTTTATTTAAAATTGAGTTAGAACATTGTTTTGACATAACAATTATTTCCGAATGTATTCCCGACTTCCTTCCCTCTGAGTTGACCTTAGGATAATTGTATTCATATTATGATTTTAAGAGTGCTCACCAAGCTACTCAATGTTTATGATTTTTAGCCGTTGTGTTTACAGATTTTGGGTCGAAATTATGGAAAAATGAGTGGCGGAGAAGCAGCCAAAATACTACCTCCCCTCCTCTCAATTTCCCCTATAACGGATATAATTGACTTTTGGGCCCTACGTTATTCACGCCGGAACCTTCACGGGCACAGGCTATTGGCAGATAAACTGTACCTACACAGCCTGAATTTTGTGTTGATTTTATTGACTTGCGATGCGTGAGTGGCTGTGGGCCGGAAATATTTCGACTTGGATAGAATTCAATTGTTATTTAAAACGTTTATTTTTCATATAATACACTATGTTTATCATAGCCATTAGTTGTACATCAAAACCCTATCCCCACGCCGACGTCCAAGCAGAGCTCCTTCGAGGTTGCAAGGATGCGACGTGGAAAGAGTTATCCACATTCCTTCACTCACATTTTCAAAATTTTTCGAGTTCCGCAAATTAAAATCGATTAATACTGGTTTAAACTATAATTTCGATTCAAAATTCGATTAAAATTATGTGAAAATGAATCGGTATATATATCTTTTGTACGACCCTAACCTTGCGTGTTAATTTTGATTTAGTAAAACAATATTTGACCTTGTGATTTTCTAGAATATTCTATTCTTAATTTTATTATTTTGTAATTTAATTTGACAATTTTCTTTTTAACTTTTAAATTGAATTTTTTCCAATTCAAATTATTTGATTTTTATTCCATTTTCATGGATTTTCGCATTTTTTGTTAAATTGTCAAATTTCGGTCAAATTGTTAGGTTTTCGTGTTATTTTTATGTTTATTTCGTGCGGATCTTGTTGCACTTTGTTATTATTTTAATTTAATTTTATGTTTCTTGATTTTATATTTAATTGTTCTCTTTCTCAAATTTTAGCAGGGTTATTTGATGTTTTATAGGTCTGATTTTAAATCTGCATGTTATATTTGCGTGTGTATTACCGATTCATTTAAACAATCTTCAAGGCCATTTGTGTTCTGGCCCAACATTACTATTACTCGTACTTCCTCTGGACGACATGCATAACATTTTCGATAAGCCTTGATCTACTTTTCCTTCATTCGCGTTATTTCTTCTTCAATTGTTTCTCCTCATTTTATGCTCCATTCCTTGCCAAATTCGATTATCTCCAATCTCATATACAGAATTTCATATATTCTTTTAATGATTACTTCTTCATCAATGTCGATTAATTTTATTAATGTACATAATTCATCCAGGTAGAGGTTCGAAATCGTTGCAACCATTTTTCTGATCTTTTTCATTAATTATTTATTTATTTATTAATTATTAATTTATTTATTAACTCTTCTAGATTCTTAGTTTCAGTCGTTAGAAATTTCCTCAGTTTCTCTATCATTTGTTTAGCTAGTTCCATCTATCAATAAAACATTAATCAATTTAGTTATTATACTATTTTATGATTATTTATTCTACTATAGTCTTTTTTCTCCCTGTTTGCTTATCATTTCTTTTAATTTTTGTTGGTTCCCCCCGTTTAAATCTCGTTTAATTCTCCTTTGTGGGGTTAGTGGTTTCTAACCTTGACCCCTTTACATACAATGCTTTCCGCCCTCCGATGGTTACCCGTTGTTAGGCAACGTTGGAACTGTAACCACTGGTTATGAGACCGTCAAAGGTGAGCTCTACTGGAGAACTGCTAAGACCCAACCTCATGGTGGGTCCGACGCACTACCGATAGAAGGTCTATGTGCAATTTCTTACTTCGGTCCCTTCCGTCTGTATTTGATGTTTTCGAGGATTAATTCTTACGCGAACCCCACTCACATAATTCCAATTAAACAGCTTTATTTGCCAAATTAAATAATTATCAAAACAAAACAAACGAAAGAAATAGCGAGAATAATTTATTTATCTGCACGCCAATAAATGGTTAAGCCAGTCAAGCTCAATTTTTGTCTCCAAATTGCTGCGTACGACGTTTCACAAGTTCCACCTTCCCTGGGCGTCGCTGGGAGCGTCGTGCGAATTATGTACAATGCCCTGATTTGACGAGCAATGCTTTCAAAACATCTCCACGAAACAAGCACCAAAAAGCCAAATCGAAAGGAAGGTCAAACTCCCATAAGAGCTTCAATTATGTCGAAAAAATATTAAATAAAAAGAATAATTTTGTTTTCTCTCATACCATACTATATAGAGTATCAAACCTTCACTTGAAAACAAAACCCCGTCCAGAATCTATAAATTATCTAACGGGAGATGATTTCGTCGCATAAATTTGTAATAATTCTAAAATCTTCTATGCATAAACATCATGCTATGAATCAAGGAATCCTATACATAAGATCTAAGTCAACATATCCTATAATATTGGTTGAAAATACAGTTGTATTATGGCTCGCCACGACATTAATCAAGAACCCGAAATTAACCGCGATCATCTTCCTATTGTACAGTTTTCACGAATTCGGAAAATAAATAAGTTAAATGAGGTCTAAAGACGAGGTCGACCAAAGTTTTAACACATAATTCGTGTAAATCTCCGCCATTCGTTACTCCTAGATAGAGGTATCCTAATAGCCAAATCGAATCACCATAGACTCAAATCGCCAGAATACCTTTACAAGACACCGCTAATCAGATGTAGGAAAGTTTCAAGCATCACGATATTTTTTCCCCAACACAATCGCGAAATTTACAAAAATTCGCATGAAAGCCACCGCAAATTTTAATAATTTTAAAAATCATGTGTATAATCCTGTATATTGTAATTCCTATTGCAGATGAATCTCGGATCGATGCGTCCCGAATTACGGTGCGTTTCCCAGCACGAACGGCTGCCAGATGCCAACAGGCTATGTGAGACGCAGAATTTTTGATTTCCCCTTTGAGAGAATTCAGAGAGGGTCATCTCAACGATTGCGAGGAAGTAGATCTACCGTATGTAGCCATCAAGAGGGAGCCAGGCCGCAATCTAGCCCGCGAAGTCAGACAACGTGCGGAATTCACTCTGGCTCGACTCGAAATTCATCAACAACAAACGAAATGGCAGGTGACCATGGCCAGAAGGCACTTAACCAGGATAAACTCAGACATTGCCACCGGAAGAATTCCCAGTGTTGGGATCAGAGCCACAATTTAAACAAAAATGATAATAAGAATTAAAACAAAACTAAAGGTAATGAAATGGGCAATGTACATAAGCACGCACCATAAGAAGATACTAAAAATTAATAAAAACATATTAATTAAAACAAATTAAAAATATATCAAAAGTAAATAAAAACAAATAATCAATTAAAATCGCTAAAAAGCCTACAGCTACAGAGAAAGACATATGAAAAATAAAATAAACTGCCAAAGCCTTACAAAATAAGGTTTAGAAAAAACAAAGGCAGAAGCGGCGACCAGGAAACAAAATTTTGGGCTAAAAAATAATATTATAAGAATATAATAATAAAAATAAAATTCAAATATAGTAAAAATTATATATCAAAAAATAGAGAAAAATGCACAAAAAATAATAAAAATAGTTTAAAATTAATTAAATAATTAAAAAGCCCTAAAAATGGCGAAAAATCGCTCATTGGTCGCACACACGCACAAAAATAGTATATATACAGTGACAAATTTCATTATTTTAACTTTTATGCTTTGCAACTTATATTAATTTCACTCTAATTCCAACATTTCAAATTCACGAAGCACTTTAGAACGTAAGGATTTTTATATTTTGTCATTTTCGAATGTTAATTAAGTTATTTCCCTTGAATGTTCATGAATTAATTGTAAATTTTCTAACTGTTTACAATGTCAGTAGTGGGATGTGTCACATCCAGCACAGTACCCCCTCCCCCCGGCTGATAGAAAATTTTTCTAAGTCCAAAAGTACAAAAAATGACTCATTCAAGGTCATTGAAACAAAAACCATGACTCATTCAAGGTCATTGTATGACTCATCATATTTTTTCAAGGTCATTTAAACAAAGACCATGACTCACTCAAGGTTATTGGATGACTCATCATATTTTTTCAAGGTCATTCAAAATTTCTCAAGGTCATATTATTTTTAAACATTTTTTAATTTTAATTTACTACTTATTTTTTATAAGTAGTATATATTTTGTAAATTTATTTTATTTTTATTATTATTATTATTACTTATTATTATTATTATTATTATTACTATTACATGTTTTAATTTTTAATACAAGTTTTATTTATTAAGATTATAATTTTTATTATTATTTTTTTTTATTAATATTATTATTACATGTTTTAATTTTTATTACAAGTTTTATTTATTAAGATTATAATTTTTTATTATTATTATTACATGTTTTAATTTTTATTACAAGTTTTATTTATTATTCTTTTTATTATTATTATAAATATTATTATCATTATTTTTATTACTTTTTATTAATAATACATATATATATATATATATATATATAATAAAACAAATACATAAAAACAACTATATAAAAAACATCTATATAAAAACAACTATATATAAAAAACAACAACTTCATAAAAAATAAATCAATTAATAATAATACAATTAGACAAATATAAAGTTTTATTTCACGTTTCTTCACGCTTGGCATTTGATTATGAAAATATTATAAATAAATAAAAATAAATAAAAAACACATAAATTATAACAAATGAAAATACCAAAGAGAAATTTTCACAATTTTTATTTTTCGAATATTTACAAGTTAATAAATATCAATAACATTGTCAAATATCTCATCAAATTGCTGATTGCGAACTGCTGGATCGGTTTCAGGCATTATTATATTACCGCCAACACCAAGGACATCAACCCCTCTATAATGACCATATGCAAAACTCGAGTTTTTCCCTACCCAAGCTCTCTTATCGTCATGATTATTTAATGCTATTTTAGAATTTTTAAAAGTGAACAGCTGGTGATTTCGGGTTCCTATCCTAGTTTGATGTACCGACATAATAGTATTGTTATTATAACAATTCAAATATGATTGGTGTTTAATGTCGGTACCCGATAATTTTACACCCTTAGCTCGCATTGTTGATTTATTTCCTAGCAAGCTATAACATTTAGAGCGCAAGAAAACCCATTCGCTATATCCTAACCCTTTACTCTCATCCTTGAACTTGCCAATAACCGAGTCAAGTCGTCTAGAATATAAAGGATGAGAAGGATCATAATTTGATGTATCTAAC
Source organism: Schmidtea mediterranea (assembly GCA_022537955.1). Lineage (NCBI taxonomy): Eukaryota > Metazoa > Platyhelminthes > Tricladida > Dugesiidae > Schmidtea > Schmidtea mediterranea. Next base: position 260,732,042 of record CM039679.1, read on the forward strand.
AGGTCATCCGAAATCATCGCTTTTAATAAAATTTCTAATTTTAAATTTTTTATCTCCAAAAAGAAACTATCTGTATCACCCGCTACTAGATTGATATCACAATTATAAATATCACGATATTTTTGTAACTCAACATACTGTAACTGGTACATCTGTAGTTTGGATAATCTAGAACTGATTGACCGATATAACTAGGTCTATCCAAACATATTGAGTCCTTCTTAAGATGAGCGGCAAAAAGATCATCAGTAATCTCTATTGTTTTTCTAAATGCCGGTTTTGACGAATATGTAATTAACTTTTCAGCTGAATTACATAATCGCAAATTCATCCTCTTTTTAAGGTTCTCAACAGATTTACCATACAGACTGTTGTTATACAATTTAAATAAATCTCTATATAATTCACTAACTGCATTTGCACGCAAGTTAGTGTTTTTATCGATATAATGTTTAAAAATAGGAGCTTGCTTGTATTTAATAGCTCTATGTATATATGTAACCTTAGCCCCGAGAGAAAGATAAAGCCTGAGAAGCCTCCAATGAAAAACATAGTTCTTCTTAGGATAATACGTTAGCATTAACTTCTCAACTTTTGAATTTGGTGGGCACATCTTTTCCGGTCCAATCGGAAAGTCATTTAGAAAATCATGTAAATTATCTGGAATCTCGATATCAACTTCCATAGTATATCCATATGGAAGGATTTCAATATCCACAACATTCGCACATTCATTCAAAACCTCATCCAAACCATCATACACCCAAGTAAAATCAGCGTAAGGAAGACTTTGGCTGAGAGCCCAACCATACAGATTATTTATATCTATGTACAATAATTCTGTATCCTCCGAAGCAGCAATGTAATGTTTGTTAACAAATGTTAACCCACCCCGTATTCCACCTTCGTAAAAATTGAACATTTCCATGTCCTGTAAAATTCAATGGGTTCCGTTAATGTCATAAGCGCTGAAGCCCATGACATACCCGGAATGCCATAAAAGTTTAGAGGTTCAAGACCATTGTAAACAATAGCCTTGGCACGGAATTGTTGAAAATAGTCCGCAAGGAGGAATACATCAAGTTTAAGGTAAATTAACATATAATCACGCAAAGTCCTACAGTTTTGCTGCGTCCAGATTAGTTGTGCCCTATCGTACTCATCTTCACTTACGCCCTCCCAAATTGGAGGCAACTCATAAGTAGTCTCAAGAACTTCCTCCGAAACAGCAAAATTATATGGAAAAATACCTTTACAGTCGACTATAGAACCTTGAAAGACAGACGAAGTCAATGGAAGAGAAGTTAGCGTTTTCACAGCCTTAGCTAACGAACAATTAACAAATTGCATACTGTCAATAAAGCGAACAGCCAATTTGTTAATGTGAACAATTAACGAAATAAATTTTTCTGTAGAGGTCGGTATGATATCTAAATTCCATGAAGGAAAGCGATCGAGACCATATTTTAAAATATGGTGAAGCTCATACCCTCTTAAATTATGAAAGACTATAGGTAGTAATCGATAAATCCTACGAGCTATATTACATTTTCGGCAAGCTGCCCTTAGATAATTACCAGTAAAATGGCAATGATCTCTAACCGGATGTACAATCGGTTTTTTACATAAATAACAGGTTCGACAAGATTTAAACTGTCGAACCTCACTGAAAGACATAAGCCTTATCAATTTATCACCTTCCGAATCATAGTACGGAATAGCAATTTCAGTTGCAATTTCCTCAATTTTCTTAAGAAAATCAGGAATGCAATCAAGACTATAAAAGTAATAATATGATTTTGTGTTAGTATAATTATTAATTAATAAAAGGCCTGCTGCAATAGGCATATGAATTTGATGATGTCTATCATCAGGAGGTAAAACCGATTCAAAATCGGCATAAATCACAAAAGGTGGGGTGATATGTTTAGAATAATTTAGGAATTCTAAATTTTTATTTGTGGGGAGCGTGTATAGGGTTGTACCAGTCTGATTTTTGGCGCATAATGCAACATGTGTATTGAATGCATTATCTAATCTAAACCCATTAAGGCAATGTGGACACCAACGGCATCTAATTTGAATGTTACAGTCAGGGGTTTGATGGCAATTCATTAACCTATCAATATTGGTCACTGCGGTAAAATGATATCTATCATTATTTTCAAGTAATAATAAATAAATAGGGTTTCCGTCAGTGACTTTGTTTCTATGGATCAAACTTAAATGAGGATGGTGTAATACATAATTATCTGGAACCTCATCAATTATAACAGTTGGTGTGTACGAAAACACATTTATTGCTAATTTTAAAGTCGAATTTTTCTTTTCGAACTTTGGGATGTTTATTAATTTCATGGGACAATCCGTGATCTCATCGTACTCTAATTCGTCTAAAAACTCTGTATATTTAGAGACTCTTTGGGGGTTTTCACCAATTATATCTTTCTTTAATAAATAAAGAATAGAGTAAAGAAAGCACTTGTCGTCATTGTTTGTTATATTTACTATAGCTCCTTTATTTTTCAATGCAGAAGGGGTTTTAATATATTTATGTCCAGACAAACGATTAATAGGAGCATATTTTGTTAAAATAAAGTGAATTTCCATAATATTAATAACACGCCATCCACTGCCTAAATGGGTGAATTGTTCTATTTTTTCATTAAGCTTATTAACCCCTTCGCTTAAGAAGTTATCTGAAAATGTCTCCGCATTATTCGAAAAATAATTGTCACGGATCTCACCATCTTTTTCAAATTTAATTAATATTGCAAATTGAATTTTATTTATCTCAAAAATTAATTTATTACTGATTCGCTCAGTTAAAGTTACTATAATTAGTTGCGCGTTAGATATATCAAAACGTAAAGTTTTGATAGCGCCATTTAAATTTACTGAAATGTTCGGCTCATTCTCTAATACAGAACCTCCGAATTGTATAATATTATTTATAATAGGTATATTACTTATAATATTTTCATTATTTATAGTAGGTATAGTATTTTCATTAATTATAATAGGTATATTATTTATAATATTTTCATTATTTATAGTATTTTCATTATTTATAATAGGTATATTATTTATAATATTTTCATTATTTATAGTATTTTCATTATTTATAATAGGTATATTATTTATAATATTTTCATTATTTATATTATTTATAATATTAGAGTCATCATCATCATTGATTTCGATGACTTCTTTTTTAATTATTTTATTTGGGATATTAATTTTAATAGGTGCAGCAGTCTTTATTCTTTATATTTGATGTTTTTTATTTTGTAGTATATTCAAAATATCGACGTTATTTTTATTAATTTTCTTAAACATATTTATTTTACTCGACTTGAAAGAATTTAAATGAACCGCATGTTCCCTATAAAATTCTTTATATTTAATGTTCTGGGATGTTTTGCATATGGCGCAGATAAAAAAGTTGATGCCATTAAATCTATGGCGGTAATATTTTTTCATTTCTTCATGGCAACTTTCATTATGTTGCAATGATGAGATGCAATATCTCGGATAAAAAGTGCCTAATAAAAATAATAAATTAAAAACCTATATAAAGTAACTAATAATTCTAACTATGATATAAAATATCTAATAATTCTAACAAATAAAACCTTAAATAGAATAATATTTGCATGCTCACTGCAAACTATTAAATATGATATAAAATATCTATTAAAATAATTCCTATATAATTCATATATAATTCAATCACGTAAGATCTATAATAAAAAATGCCTATATAATTCAAAAAATATTTGTTCAACTATATTTGTTTATAATTTATTATGTTAATATATGTTTCAGTAATAATACTTTTTTTTAATATATTATAAATTAATGATATTTGAAGTAGTATTAAAATAATACTTTAAATTTCATCAATTTAAAAATATATTTATCATAAAACCTTTGAAATAAATAGATCCTTATTATAAATTTATTATAAATTATTATAAATTATTATAAATTATTGATATTTGATGTATTATTTTAATAATACTTCAAATATCATTAACTTAATTTCTATAAATAAAAATAAATAAAAAACTAACATTTATCTCCTGATTCCGACGAATCATCATCCTCTATAGAAGAGAGGTCCTCCATATCTTCCCCAGTAACGGGGGCATCTCCAGAAACGGTGGCATTATGATGAGCATTTTCTTCCCCAGAAATGGGGGCATCTCCAGAAACGGTGGCATTATGATGAGCATCTGCATCCAAATCAACTAAAATTTTTTTTTTAATATATAATAAAATTAAATTAAAATTTACCATCTTCGATAATATCGTCTTCGCTATCGCTGATAACAATTGTATCTTCGATTAAAATAACTTCTAAAATAATTTATAAATAAAAAATATATAAAATTAAAATTTACCATCATCTTCGATAATAATAACATCATTTTCACGATCTAACTGATCTTGTATTTCTGTTAATGTATACCAATCTAGAAAAATATAATAATAAAATTAAAAATTAATAAAAAATCTTTACCAGTTTCATTCTCGAGAATACTTCTTAAAATATTATTGTTCATTTTTTGAAAATTTTTGAAAATAGCGCTTCAGAAATTTTTGAAATAATTGTGACAAATTCTACTTTTGTCAATGTTTATAAAGAGAATAATATTTTCAGGATTTAGTCAATCACATTTTAGCAATACACACATAAAAGTGAGAGATTTTTACGCATGCAATCTATACCGTGTAGGCATGCTTTCTTTGTAAATCACATACATACTTTTGTTTGTATGTGTTTTCTTTATTCAGTCTTCAGTGTGTATGCATGCACTAATCATGTGATGATCACGCACTTATCATGCACTGTCTTTATGATCACGCACTTATCATGTGATGATCATGCATTAGCTTATCTTTAATTAAACACATAATAATAATATTTATAATAAAAATAATATTAATAAAAATAAAATAATAATAATAATAATGATATTAATAAAACATAGCAATAAAACATAACAATATCAATAAAACATTTATTAAACATCAAATCGTTTGGATAATAACCAAGCTAAACAATGTTGACCACATGTTAAGGTCCATGGTTTTTGATACATAGTTTTATTATACACAATAGGTTTACCCATTTTTTGAAGTTTCGAAACCATTAAAACCGGATAATGGAAGCCCATAGGATCAAATACAAATATCTTGCTAGGTTTCATATATATTGCTAACCAATGTTCTCCACCGAGATGAAACGATTGAGTATTGACGATTATAGCTTGATTATTACGTAAATATGGAATTTTATCAAGAGGAAATACCCCTAAAAATTCATGTCCTAGTATTTGTTTTCCAATTCGATAGACCTGAACAGAACTACATCAATAATATTACTATTACATAAAAAACTTACTCCATGACAAATTATCTATACATTTATACCACTCAAACCAACATTTTCAAACCACTAATGGTCGTTCAACCCAACAATGGTTGAACTCTGTTCAAACTAGTACTGTTCTGTTTGCAGTTATTTGAACCTCATTTTTAAATACGCCATATATTACAACATGTACCAGTTCAGTTGTAGCTTTAGCGAACTTTATATCTAATCGTAAATTTCCATTTTGAGGTAATTGACTCTGATTTAAATCAAAATCGGGTGCCAAAACAAATGTGAAGAATATATATTTGCTTATAAAATCTTCAAGAGTTATAACACAATTAAGGTTTTTATCCAAATAACCCATATTTCTTACTATACTCTGCATATATGTAGCACAATAATTATCATTATCGAAATCTTAGATATATGTTTCTCTGTAATCACTATTTTTCGATAAAGTTAGCGATGTTACACGAAAATTTTTGAAAATTGAGCTCGATGTTAAGTAGATCCATTATATTGAGATTCACTTTGTAATGTTACCAATATAAAGTTGGGCATTCTTCTATCTCCAAATATTTGTTCCTTATAGAAAGAAGCTGAACCTTTAGCAATTGCAAATTGAACAATTTCCTTTGTTTTCAATGGATATATTGCATGCTTAGAAATTAAGCCCCAGTTGATGACCGCCTAATACAGAAGGCTCAACACGAACTCTTCTCACCAATAATTTTGCATCAACTAATTGAAGAATTGGTTCTGTGGTGGCACTTGTTAGTGATAATGCCGAATCAGATCTTTTCAATCTAATGTGTACACCTGGGAGTAAATATTTCGGTTGATCCATAAAATGGAGTTGTAATGATGAGCACATTGTAAATATTTTCGAGCCTTTAATCCACTTTTTCTTATCATCATCACTACCATAACCCATAGGAGTTAAACATGTATTTTTAGTATTGCTATTGTAATTGATAATAGTTTCTATTAGAGCTTTGTGAATATATGTACTGTTACCACCCTCAATCTTGATATTATTAAATCCGAGAACTGCATCTTTAAAAAGCGTATGAAACAAGAAATTGTTTGGTATTACATAACTAGGTTCACCCAACGGTTTTCTATCTTTATCTAGAACTTTGATCTGAACAGTTAACAATGTATCATTCAAATCTAAATATTCAGTTTGGGAACCGTTAATATAAAATTCAATATCAGTTCTACTATCCATAATAGAATTCATCAGGAATACATCTTCAAAGGCCCCCATTTCAATTACTGCTTGGGGAGATGGTCTATCAAATAAGCACAATTCAGATTTACTGCAAACCATTTTTGAAATATAGTTCCATGTCCTTTCATTCGTTTTTTTATATGTTTATGAGGTCTTTTACGTTTTTGAGCTGGTGCTGGTGCTGGTTCCTATTTTTGAAACATACCTGCAACACTAGGTAGAACTTTCCTTAACTCGGATAATGCATTTGATTTCAGCGATGGTAATATTTTCTGCTCATTCATTATCACATCTTTAGCAGTTTTCATACCAAAACTACCAAGGCGTTTAAGAATAGGAAGTGCAAATCTACCAATTGTTCTCAACCATCCAGATCCATACTGTTTACCAATAAAATATGGTAATTCGCCACCACTTTGGCTACCACTATACATACTAATAATATCGTTATTGGCCATCTTATTTACGAAAATGTAATGTCAAATGAGTTTTTGTATCTTTAAAAAATTCAATAAATTTACCGCTATCATCACGAATATTTATTTCTATATTGTTTATACATGATGTTGATACAGGTAAGTACATGGGATTATCGATATTTATATTGACAACTTCATCCTGATCATGTTTATCAACCCAAACAGATTTCAATAGAGGAACCAAAGAATCACCAACAATTATAGGATCGATGATGTTAGTATATATGAACATTTGCCTATGAAGTTTTATTATTTTTGGTTTGCGTACACCAAAAGCACTTGCCCTATATGTTTGCTTATCTAATCCCAATGTATTAGCCAAATTTTTATCAAATGTAATTTCACAAATGTTATTATTCAGACTGAATTTGCATATTCCATCTTTAACAAATTCAACAGTTTTAAATATATGTAAACAATTGAATGAAATATATTTATGTAATTCTTCAAGTGTTTCAATATATAAATCATTAGTAAATGTAAATGTCTCTTCAACCTCATTAATATATGATACTGATATTTTGATGTTTTCGATTGTTACACTTTTCTCATCAAATGTTTTGAAACGTATTAGGTATTCAGTACCAGGAACAACAATGCTAAGCTTATCATCCCCGTTCACTTGGCATCCTCAATACTTTCAAACTTTATTGTAAATGGACTATAATCACAACTAACATTCAATCCATCTTTGAAAAACATACCACAATTTTCATCTAAAATTTTGATTTGGAATATGACAATATCGTTCAAAATTATTGATTGAGAAAATACCACTACAGGTCTTGAGTACACGTTTCTTGTAACTTATTTTACAATGACTATAAAATGGGAATGTATTGTACACAAATGTAAAGTCTTGCAAAGCAACTTCCCAATTTCCATGTAAATAAATGGGATTTTGAAGATCAACCATAAATTTACTTGCTTGATTTTCCGGATGGAATAGTGGGCAACTATTACTCGGTAAAATTGTATAGAAACTCATTTTACTAGGTCTTTTGATGATATCCATGAGGGTTTTTGATATCCATGCCATTTGACATAGTATTGTTTATCCTTACCCACCATTTTAGTTTTCAATATTTTCTGAATTCTGAACACTGTAGGTTTGGAAATAACTTGTAATTCCTGTTCATAGAATTTCCTTTGCATTACATTGTTATCACTATCTTTAATAACATACATTACAGGACTCTGTTTAGTATTAATTTTAATAATTTGAAATACCTCATCACTCCAATTACTATCGAAATTTTTGATGAAAGGTGAAGCAGATATTTTACTAATTCTAACGTGATCACCAACTTTATATTTTGGTTTTGTAATAGCAACTGTTTTAGACCGTACTGATTTATCTAATGTTTTCGAGCTGATATCTACGGGCCTCAAACCATTCAGACCTCGATGTGATGAATTATTATAACTAACAAGTATTTTCGGTAATACATTTATCCATATTTTATTACCTTGATGCACGAAATATTTCTTCAATCTATCCCTCAATGTCCGGTTAAATCTTTCAACATGTGCGGCTTTGTATTGAGAATGTACAGAGTAATGATTTATTTTGAGACGATCCAGGATTTGCTTAACCTTACTATTGTAAATCTCCTTGCCTATAATAATAATAATAATAATAATAATAATAATAATAATAATAATAATAATAATAATACCTAAATCGGTTTGCAAATTGTCTGGATGTCCATTTTTAAACATTGAGTTAATTGCTTTAGATATTTCCTCTGCAGATTTTGTCTTTGTTGGTACACCACGAGCAAAACGACTGAAGACATCAATACACGTTAGAATATATTTATAACCCTTGTTAATCTTCGAATACGGTATCATCTCCATCAAATCCATTTGCCATAAATCATTAATACCGAATGTCTTATAAGCTCTCGTTGGAAATCTTTTCCGCATCGGTTTGTTTAAACTGTACGCAAGCTGATCTGACAACCACTTTTGCGTTTCATTTTTTGATTTTAGGACTCTTTTCTTTAACTTTGCCACTCCACCGAAACCTGCTTCGTCTTCTGGGTTCGTCCAAATCTTCTCCATTACAACAAGATGATTTAAATTTTAATTTAACATTAGGTAATGATTGCCCCATCGTTTATTGTGATAATAATGATAATGCTAATGGTAACATTGCTCCGATAAAACCACCTTGTTGTTTATATATGATTTTTCTCATTTGCTGACGATTTTTATTATTTACTAGCGATAACAAAGGCTTACGATGTTTATTCAATACTAGTTTTTTAGAATTACTGATTTTAATTTTACCTCTAACTACTTTTAATAGAATTTTGAGTAAATCATCGACAACAAAAGTTGGAAATGATTGTAAAATAGACATTCTTTTCATACTCGAAGCCTTTAACAATGCATTAAAATATTGGAAACTTCTATGATTTTTTACAATTTTAACAACTTTTTCTTACTCGTTTTAATAATGTTTTTCGAAATTAGATTCATTGCAGGGTAATTCTCGGTTATTAGTTTTTTAGGTGGTGTATAACTGGTTTTTGGTGGAACTTTATTTTTCTTTTTAATACTTTGTCTAAGTTTTCGGATATTTTTAAGTCTGGATTTCATAAACATTTTTACAAGTTAAAGTTTTCAACTTTTTTTATATACCATGGCACCTTCTTTATTGAAAATATCGGTTTTTACCCGTAAATCATCATTGCATTGTTGTGTGAAATCAAGAAATATATATCCATGTGGTGATTTTGTAGCATCTTGAAATGCGCTGATGAGAAAATTACGATTATTAAGGTATGCTTGTCGATCAAGAAAATCAATAACTGTTGCATCTCTAGGATTCTTGAAAATAACTAAATATTGAACATTTAAATTCCTTGTTCAATGTGCGCCACCCTGATGAAATAGATTTTGAGTGATAAAGATCACAGTAACACCAACATGTCTACTGATTTTTGTGAATAAATTATTAAAATCCTTTTCTTTATTAGCTTCCTGATACAAATCATCAATAATGATGACATCACCTTTCCTTAAACGACTTGACCAGATTTTATCGAAACCCTTTACTATTTTCATGTTTTTCAATTTACAGTAATTATCCTGAGTTAATCCATGTTCTTCATCTGCACCCTTATGCCAATAAATCTTGTTGAATTTTGTTTGAAATAAATTAGATTTCAGTAATTTACACACAAACATAGTTTTACTACTACCACTTGGGCCGACGATTTGATATACAGCATCATTTCTTAATTCCATTATTAATTTGTATAATTATAGGATTTTGTTTATATTATATGATTTAATGAACTCTTCCTAAAAATCATATATATAGCTTAATATTTCTTTATTGTTTAATTATGTTATCAAATATAAATTATAAAGGAACTTTCGATGTATCAAAAATGATATTTCCAATTGGTAAACCCCAGCAAATTGTTGATAGGAGTGAAAAATACCCTATAATATTTTTCAAATCCGGCAAATGCAGAATCATGGGATGCAAGAAACCTTTAGATGTCAATAAATTACAATATAGAATAAAGGAAATTAAAATACAGTCAATTACTGTTACCATGGATATGGGTCAAACTATCAATCTATACAACATGTCAACAAAATGTCTTTGTATGTTCGAATCAGAATTATTTCCTGCACTGAGGCTTTTAAAATACAACCCAATGTGTGTTAACGTGTTTTCTAGTGGCAAAATAGTTATATTCAGGGTGCGAAATCTAGAATACAAAAATATTGTTTGTGACATACAAAATGAAATCATCGGATTGGTCGATATCTGATTGGCTAATGATTGATTAAAACAACTTGCTTATTCATTTCATTTCATTTTTAAAATGGAAACTACACCGAAGAAAAATATGCAGAAGAAAAATACCAGTCAATATGGTAAATTTATTATTTATTTATTTTCTTTTATTATTATTTATTTAGATACATATGCCCCTATGGTGATTGAAAGAATTATTTATTATTATCCGCAAATGAACGAAATTTTGAAGATAAAGGAGCCTGCAATAATAGAAGCTGCAATATATGAAGAAACCAGAATTACTATTTCCGAGCTGATTAAGCAAGCTCTTTGGGACAATAAAATAAACCGAATGGTCAAGGAAATGGAAACGGAATACCCTTGTATTCTGGGGTGCAGCTGCTGTGATCTCCGGTATCAACGCTATGTGGAATGGAATATTACAAATTCAATAAGAAATTTGCAAAAAATGAGACTTTTAAGAAAATAAATGTTTGGTATTTTATTTTTGTTTTGTTTTGGTAGTTTTATTTTTGTGGTGGTAACAATAAATGTTTTGTATTTTATTTTTGTATTTTTATTTTGGTTGTTGTAACAATAATAATAATAATATTTATAATAATAATAATAATAATAATAATAATAATAATAATAATAATAATAATAATAATAATAATAATAATAAATGTTTTGTATTTTATTTTGGTATTTTTATTTGGTAGTAATAATAATAATAAATGTTTTATATTTTATTTTGGTAGTTTTATTTTTGTGGTGGTAACAATAATAATATTTATAAAAATAATAATAATAATAATAAAATTTTTATAAGTAATAAGTATATTAATAATATTAATAAAAGTTTTTAAAAGTATTAATAATAAAAATAATGATAATTAAACTAATAATAATAATGCATTTTATATAGATGATGTGTGTAAAATCATATACAAACTCAATGGGTTAATTCACATACAGTTTTATTTATTTTTGCAGTCACGCACTTATCTTGCACTTATCATGCACTTATCATGCATTGTCTTTGTTATAATAATATGCATGATTCTTATTGGTTAATCATTATCTGTCAAGGGTATAAAAGCGCGTCACCACCTTATAAAGATCATAAATCAAACATGATCAAGAAAATAAGTGTCCAACCAGTTCAGATGTTCCACAATTATAAAATGTATTTTTAAATGAGCCTATCAATATGCAATTGGCAAATCTGGTCAAACTCAATAAAACGCAATTTCAATCTCTTGCGGGTACTCTCTAAATGTTAGATATCAAGGATATTGATCAAAAAGATCAATTCCAATTTAAAATGCAATGAAAATGCTTTCTTCACGAGTCAATATACCAGATATTATGATGCATTTACAGAAATTGGATTCAAAGAACAGGAAAACTGGTATATAACAATAACAATCCAAGAATATAAAGCTGATCAAAATGATGTGCTTTCTCCAATATGAAAAATTGTTACTGCTAGACTTTCACAGTTATTTTAATGTATAGTGTTTAGTGTTTAGTAGTAGGATGTGAGCCCGTCAGATACAAACCCCCTTGGCTTACGTAATTATTACGTAACATTTGACCTCTGCACGCGCTTTTGCTACCTGGAGATTGACCTTTGTCCACTAGTTGTTACCTAGTAATTGACCTTTGGACAGTGACCTCATTATTACGGCACTTGACCACTGGTCACTTGTCACGTCACTGGTCACTTATTACGTCACTGGTCACACTTATTACGTCACTGGTCACTACTCGGAGACTGTTACCTAACTGTTATTATGTCACGTAGTTGTGGACCAGCACACCTACCTTCTAGAACCTTCCACAAACCTACCAACTTCCACACACATACCTTCTAGAACCTTCGACACACCTACCTTCTAGAACCTTTGGTTCTTAAACATTTCACACACACACCCATCCGCAAAGATCCACACAGATCCGCATAGATCCGACTAAGTCGTAGACTTAGCAAAATCACTCACTAGTACTATTGGTATTATTATTATACTTTTTACTTCATATAAACGTAAGAGTTTCGTTTACCTCATAGATTCACGTTACTTGCATGTGATATATTAAAAAATTATATTTAAATGAAATTTTTAATTGTTAATTAAATTATTACATAAAAAATTATAAAATAATCATTAAACATAATAAATTAACATCAAACTCGTCTTAAAGTAAATGTTCAATCCTAAATTATTTAGCTTACTGACTATTTTGTTAGTAGTATATTACATAACAATTTTATCAAAATAATCATAAAACTTTAATAATTTTCATGAAAATTTAAGTTTAAAAGCACTATAGTATATTGATAGTTTATTTAATTAAAATCAAGTCACTCAAAACTTAAATTTTATCACTGGATTTACAATATTTTAAGAAAATAATTCAACAAGTTTAAAATTTCAACTTAACTAAATATAAAAAATTATACAAGATTTACTTTACCAATTTTTATAAAATTTTAAATTTACATCAAATAAAATATATAGATTTATATTCTATTAAAAAATTTAATTTTGAAAATAAAAAATAATTCGCCCACGATAGGAGTTGAACCCCCAAACGAATTATTACCGACACCACTGATGTAAGAATTTTGAAAATAACTCATTCAAGATAGGATTTAAACATTGGATTAGTTTATGAAAATAATTAATAGGATTATTTACATGTAAATACTTAACCAAATTCTTTAAATTTATAGCAAATATAGTGTTTCTAATGAAAATTCAATATTTTGATAATAATTCACCGAGTTAGTCGGATACTAATTTACAAGTTCATTCGACTCTATAAATTATTAGCGATACCATCAACTAAATTCGTTGTGTTTTCAGTGTTTTTATGAAAATAAGTCACTGGGTTTACAAATGAAAGTCTCACTATATAAATTGATAAAGAACCCATGAGTTTTATATCAATATTTTTTAAAAATTCACGCATACTGGATTAATTAATGCTAATAATAATACTATTGATAATAATAATTTAATTTTCACAATTAAAAAGATAATTTTTCACACGTAAATTTATTACAAACACGTATTACATTATCAATATTAGTCATGTGGATACTATTGATATCTAAATAAACTTTTGTTTTTAATAAGAGCTTTGATCTAAATACTTATTACGTCACTGGTCACTTATTACGTCACTGGTCACACTTATTACATCACTGGTCACTACTCGGAGACTGTTACCTAACTGTTATTATGTCACGTAGTTGTGGACCAGCACACCTACCTTCTAGAACGTTCCACACACCTACCTTCTAGAACCTTCCACACACCTACCTTCTAGAACCTTTGGTTCTTAAACATTTCACACACACACACCCATCCGCACCCATCCGCACCCATCCATACCCATCCATACCCATCCATACCCATCCATACCCATCCATACCCACCCATACCCATCCATACCCATCCATACCCATCCATACCCATCCGTACCAATCCGAACCAATCCGTACCAATCCGTACCAATCCGTACCCATCAGCGCCCAACACGCCTACGACTAAGTCGTAGACTTAGCAAAATCACTCATATAAAATTTATTAATATAACAATTTTGAATTTTTCATATCGGACACAGCTCTACAAGGAGCTTGCCGTTCTGAGACTCTCCAAAAGCAAAAGATCCGATTGAGTTTCGATATTTCATCATATTGTTGAGGAACTCTTGACGCAGTTGCAATCGAATTTTCTCTAAATTGTCCTCGTCTCTGATTCTCTTTCATCGGCATTTTCATCCGGCATTGAATCTCCATTGGCTTTTGATGCAGCACCTTTGCAGTGGAAGCTGATCACAAATCTAAGACATCAAAGTAGATTCGGTCATTGGAATTCAGCATTTGATTATCGCCTTCTGACATCTGCCCAGATTTATTATTGATAATTGACATTGATTGTTGAGGTCCATTTCTTTATCGAATATTGAATCTTTATCTGCTTTTATTTCCATCCTTCAGAACTAAGTTTTCAGCAGATTTGGGAAAAAATACCATCAGGCTTCTGCATTCTAGATTAATTTGCTACTAAGTGTAGACAGAGAGTTTAATTTTATGCAAAGTTAAACCTTTCCCTGGAAGAGGGTGGAATTCATTAATTAACACAATAAATACCAAGTCGCGGGACCAACTACAAAGTTCAAAGAATCAAGGTTAACTTTTCTCGCAAATTCACAATTAGAAGTAAAAAGTCGGAAAAAGTGTGTTATTGTCTGTGTGTGGTATTCGTCAAGTAGGTCAACACAGTTTGCCCCTCCGTTTTCAGTTGAATTATAAAAATAACATACTTCCGAGTGGTCAGGCAAAGACATCATTTTCCTAAAACAATTTCTTAATTGGCTAGTGATGTTTACAGTCAGATTATTGTTGGCATTGGATTTTGCTAGTGCACTTGTTTTAATTCCTCGTGTTCTAAAAGGAAATACTAAACGAGAATGTAAAAAGATTTTGTACGCTTTCAGTTTTTGCCATCCAAGTAAGTCAGAGTCAGCAATTTTCCTAGTATCAGAAACAACTTTCTTAAGAATGTCATATGGACTCTGATCGGTTTCTTCACCCACAGGCACTCCAAGATATTGGTAGAATTCACTTGAAGCTAATCTTTTAATTTTAATGTCATTTATAAGAATTTGACTTTCTGTTTCGATAAGAGGAAGTTCGATATAACCGCATTTTTCAGGACGGTATTCAAAGCCAATTTCAGATGCAATTACAACAGCAATGTTTGTTACTCTCTGTAATTCGTAAGCAGACTTTGATACAAGAGCAATGTCATCAGCGTACGCAAGGATTTTAACTGCAGATTCACCAATCATAAATGGTTCACATTTAGATCGGGATACCGCTTCAAGAACTGGATTAATTGCTAAAGCAAACAATATCATAGAGATAGGACATCCTTGCTTAACACCTTGTCTGATTGCAATATTTGGAGTCAAGATAGGACCACAACTATAGAAAGTACTTGTATCGGAATACATCCTCTCAAGAATAGTCACAAATTCCTCATCAATCCCAACAAATCGAAGTAAAGACCACATGTAGGCATGAGGAACACTCCCAAAAGCATCCTTAATGTCAAGCCAAGCAATAGCAAGTTGAGAGTTCTTGCTGTATTTAGAGTGCTCTAAAGCTGACGAAAGAATTGAATTGTGTTCCACACATCCATCGTGTCTAGAGCCACCTTTCTGACCGATATGCAACAGATTGTTCTTATTTATCCAAAATGTTAAACGATTAGCTAAACAAGAGGCAAACAGTTTGTAGATAACTGAAAGTAGTGCAATTGGACGCCAAGACGACACACTATCATATTTATCACCTTTACCGGGTTTTGGAATTAGCAATGTTTTAAAGGATTTCCAGCTATCTGGTATAACCTTTTTAGAAATAATTTTATTAAATAAAAAAGTTAGTAGTTTACCCTCGGGATCCAGCATCACCAGGTCTCGATATTTTATACTATCAACACCAGGATAAATATTTAAGTTTAAGTTTTTTATCAGAACGATTACAAAATTTAAACACCTTATCCCAAGTTCGGTCTAAAGGAATTTTGTGCTCAAAATTCGTCATAATGTTTTCATATTTAGGTCTAACCTCCACATCTACATCATTAATGATCGTGTTTACAGTAGTTTTCATGTCACTGTTGAAATTTTTAATTAAATTACTTTTATTAATTTGAGATTCTACTCTTTCTATATTGCCCAAGTAAGGTTTGTGTGTTGGCACAGTTTTAATAGAAATTTGATCCAAAATTACATCGACGATTTCATCAAAATTCATTTTAAATACTTTTATTAAAAGTTGATCAATTTTATTTTTCGTTCTTTTAAATTTTCACTTTCTTTATGATTTTCATTAATTATATTATTTTTTAAGGATTTAACTTTTTTTATTTCACTAACTATTGGAAGGAAGGAGCTTACCACATTACCAATTTGTCTTAAATTCAAACCAACTAAAGGCAAATCATTGGCATAATTTGACATGTAAGAACAAAACAGAATTTTGCTTACTAAACCTGAACCACGAATATCATGTGGGCATTCACCAAGATTTAATACACGATTAGGTGATTCTCTAATTTCATTAATTTTATTTCTTAGAATCTTACAAGTAGACAAATAATTATCATTTCCTAAAAAAGTTGTTGGGTTTAAAAGGTAATATTCATCAGTGTTGTAGTCTATGATAAAAAGAATTTCACGAAATTTTGGAGGTTCTACAATGGCGAATATAACTTGTGCTTTGATAATATTATCATAGTTTAAAAAATCATTTAAATAGCGAGTGCAATCATCCATAATAGCAGTGCACATTGCTGAATTTAGGAATATAAAATTGCTGGGTAAATTTAAATTTTTAAAATATTTTGTGATAATTTCATCATTAATTGAAAAATTAATTAAATTTAAGTTTTTACAGATCTCATTTGTTATTTGTAGTTTAAATGATTTTAAAGTTTTATTGATTTTAGTAAATGAAAGGATATTACCAAAGAAGAATCTCTCGAGAAATTCAATAAACGCAGAAGCAAAAAAATCTGGATCTTCCGATCTAAACGAGAAGTGAGTCTAGTTATGATTAACAATAAAATTGACTTTCGCAGTAGAAATGAAGAATTTATTCAGATAATCAGTCATGCTTTCACCAATACTGACAAGTCTCTCATTTAAGACTCTGCCTTGAAAGTTTAAGATGTAGCTGCGCTCGAATACAGGGGAAAATATATACAGACACCAGTGTGGGTTGTTTGGAATGACAGCAATTACATACTTTACTCTCGTAAATTGCCTAAATGTGACGTTTTCTCTTATAAATTGATTATTATGTGCAATAAGATTCAACGTCAATTCAGGAGACAATACGGTTATATAATTTTAATTACTAAACCATTTTTTTATTAAAGAAGGTACACAGGAATTCTCATTTTGGAGAGAAGCTTTATAAGGAAGTGCTACTTTTGGTCGTCTTGTTACATTTTGGAAGCGTTTAAAAATAGGCAGTGTCGTTATACCACCCCCAGAGACTTTTGGTGGATTCTGAAATTTAGTAGTTTGGAATCGATGGACATTTTTACGTGTTGTTTCAATAAAGTAGTTGGGAAATGTTTTCCATTCTTGGCTTATCAGCATAGCATACGCGCAGATGTAAGGTCCACAATCGTAATTATTATCCTGGTAAACAAGGTTATCATGGGGGTGAAAGGTTACAGCAGCTTTGAGATCAAAAAGATTATTTAAAGCCATCGTGATTTTAAGTGCACTTGACTTATTAATAAGGTTATGCCGTTTACGGAGAATTGGGTCAACAAAATAGGGAATTTTAGTCAATTTACAGTAAACAAAAAGGATCCAATGAGATCCATTGATGTTAAGAGGGCATAATATTATTTGCGCTTTAAAAAGATTATCTGGCATTGGAAATATTTCGTCTTTGCAATTCGAACTTAAAATTTCGACGATAAAACATTTGACCGGTGCAAAGTTTGGATTACCGATGTGACTCTCAAGATAATAGTCAATATCATCATCGGTAAACCAGATTTTGGGGTCGCGTTCAGGAAAAAAGTAATTAATTATAGTGCTATCTGCATCAGTCTCTTCAGAGATTGGAACAGATATTGAAACTGATGCTGGCACTTCCCTTCATTTAGATTTTTGTGCCTTGGGTTTTACAGATTGTTTTGATGTTATTTTTTTCAGAGGTTTATCTATAGAAACTGGCTCAGTTTCGTCAATGTCTGTTGGAAAGTATCCAACTGACCAACTATAACTGTGTCAGGAGTGGGATTGACCGGTTCCGCTATTAAGATATTTAAGTTTTCATTAGGAGATGCGTCTATATTATTGTCTACAACTGCTTCTCGCACTTCAAAAAGTTCATTTGACTGAATGAGTTTAGTTATGAAATCACTCATTTTTAGTGTACAAATTTTTCTACAATTGAAGGGTATGCGATAGTTAAAATTATCTTTATTTAGAAATTGTTTTTTGCCCCTAATAATAAAATAAAGCATTCTCTTTGCTTTAACCAAATCATCTACATCATTGTCGATTTCTATGTTATTAATTTTTTCACCTAAACTAGTTAGAAATTTCAGTTGGTCGGATTTGGTAGTATAAGATTGGTCAATCACCTCAAGAAAGTTATTGATTTCAATTATAGTTTCAGGACAAATGATATTGTGGATTCTGTCAATTTCACCAGACAATTTCCATTGTTTGAGCTTCAAAGTTTTTTCTTTACAACTTGAACTATAATGGGAAGAAGAAGGAATCAATTCAATCAATTTTGGAGCCCACAATTCAATATTATCAAGATTTAAGAAAGCACAAGTCTCAAGATCTAGAATTTAGTGCATTAACAAACAATTAACAATATAGTTTTGAACATAATTTTCATAAGTTCCGTTTATTGAAGTATCAAAATTGCCTTTTAAATTTAGGTAATTTAAATGAAAAATTATATCAACCAGTTTCTCTGGAGACTTTGGTTGACATAAAAGAGAATTTAAAATATTATCATATTCAGATAAACCAAAGAGACTAAACAAACCAAGGTTAGACATAATATCGGATTCAGATTCCACTTGTGGAAACTGAGAATCATTTAATTTATCAATCTTAACAAATTTACCCCCCACAAATGAGATCTGTTGAGGAAATGTTTCTTCAATTTTAAATTTATTAATTAAATTAATTAATTTTTCAGGGTTTTCATCTATGGTTTTTTTTCGATGAAAAAAGTTCCTGAATTTCAGGGAATGAGTTAAATAGTTCTTTAATTTGTGAACAGGACAGTTCAGTAATTTTTTGGCCCAACTCACCCTCGATCTCAAAACTATTTAACAAATCCAACATTAAAAAATCACCATCCTTATATTTAATTTGGGATTTAACCAAATAGTCGGGTAGGCTATTTTTAATTTTTAATAAAGTAATTATTTTATTTATTTATTCCTCTCTGACTGTGACATTACTAATATTAGTTGTCTCAGCCAGTTTATCTGAAAGAACAAATAAAAACTTCTTTATCGATAAAGAAGCAGGGATAAATTTATTCGTATTGTAATTTTTAACAATCTTTAAGTTTATTAAAGATGTTTTGATTTTTAAGTTTTTAGTAATTTTAGATTTTACTTTACTACTATTATAAAAATCAATTGTAACACATATATTATTATTTCTAAAAAAGAAATTTTTAAATCCAGCTATATTTAGGGGATTATCTATTTTAGAAATTTTGGTCAACTCGATATTTAATACCTCAGATTTCTTTTCTGATTCTTTACTTTTCAATAAAGCAAATAAATTGGGAAATAGCTTAAAAAACTGTTGCCTCTCTTTGGAATCTAAAACTCTAACAAATAGCGAAAGTTTTACTCTAGAAGTATGCTCTATTGTCTTTTTAGAAATTTTCTTAGAAGGAACAATTTTAGTTGGTATTTTCCTAATCAAATCTTCTTCTGATAACTTAAGACAAGGAACCTTATCTTGGACTAAAAGAGCTGAAGGAAGTTCACTAACAAGATTAGTCTTAACAATTGAAAGAGGTTCCTTAAGAAGACTAGTTTTAAAAATACAATTTAATTTATTATTATTGTAAAACCACCATTCAAACCAGATATAAGATAATTTAAAGTATTAACAATAGAATCCATCTTACCGTTCAGAAGCTCATTACTTCTTTCCAATGCATGAAATCTTTCATTAATCTGGAAAACAGGCATATCTTCAAAAGGCACACAAGAGCCAGGCACTGATTCATTCCGAAATTCCTCTTCTTGATTCGATTTTGCATTAAGTTGTTCGAAAAAACCCTGAAAAAGAGCAGCAAATTCTCCGATTTCGATTTTCATAACGTTAATTTTAAAAATAACTTGCAACTTCTTATGTAATATTCTAAAATCAAAAGGATTATTAGGTAATAAAAAATTTAATTAAGAGTTTGATATAAAAGTTTTTAAAAGTATTAATAATAAAAATAATGATAATTAAACTAATAATAATAATGCATTTTATATAGATGATGTGTGTAAAATCATATACAAACTCAATGGGTTAATTCACATACAGTTTTATTTATTTTTGCAGTCACGCACTTATCTTGCACTTATCATGCACTTATCATGCATTGTCTTTGTTATAATAATATGCATGATTCTTATTGGTTAATCATTATCTGTCAAGAGTATAAAAGCGCGTCACCACCTTATAAAGATCATAAATCAAACATGATCAAGAAAATAAGTGTCCAACCAGTTCAGATGTTCCACAATTATAAAATGTATTTTTAAATGAGCCTATCAATATGCAATTGGCAAATCTGGTCAAACTCAATAAAACGCAATTTCAATCTCTTGCTGGTACTCTCTCAATGTTAGATATCAAGGATATTGATCAAAAAGATCAATTCTAATTTAAAATGCAATGAAAATGCTTTCTTCACGAGTCAATATACCAGATATTATGATGCATTTACAGAAATTGGATTCAAAGAACAGGAAAACTGGTATATAACAATAACAATCCAAGAATATAAAGCTGATCAAAATGATGTGCTTTCTCCAATATGGAAAATTGTTACTGCTAGACTTTCACAGTTATTTTAATGTATAGTGTTTAGTGTTTAGTAGTAGGATGTGAGCCCGTCAGATACAAACCCCCTTGGCTTACGTAATTATTACGTAACACTTGACCTCTGCACGCGCTTTTGCTACCTGGAGATTGACCTTTGTCCACTAGTTGTTACCTAGTAATTGACCTTTGGACAGTGACCTCATTATTACGTCTATTAAGTTTATTAAGGTTATTACGTCATTATTAAGTTTATTGAAAAAGAAAAATTCTAAGACCAAGTTTGATCTTATTAATTATGAACTTTCCTTGATTAATAAATCGAAACTTAATTTTAAAATAAAAGATTGTGATAGTTTATTCTATAGAAATGGAAATCTCTGTATTTCAATCAAGTTAAGTGAAATTAAAAAAACAGATGCTACTAAAAAGATAATTACAAAATCAACAAATTTTCAAAATAAAAATAAAACCATTATTTCGAACCTTATTAATACTGATAATTATTGTTCCAAGCTAATTAAAGCTCCATTAGCAATAAAGAAAATTTTATTTGTCTTTTCACATAAATTAGCCGAAACAGTTTCTATTAAAAACGAACTGCATAAAAGAGCTGTCATTAATAAAACTTTGGATAATTTGAAATTTCAAAAACAATTACCATACTTTCTTGTAAAATCTGACTTAAAATATGCTGATGGTGACTTTATTATGAAGGATCTTTTAACTTCTGAAGATGCTGATAATGAATCTTTTAATATTGGGTCATCTAATTTAACAAGATCGCAGCTTGATAAACTTTATTTTGATTTTCCAGAGATTAAAGAGATGTTCTTTACTGAAGGCATGCACAAAGATTCTGATAAGATAAGTAGTTTAATTAATCACTTAAAGGTAAATAAAGAATTTCCAAAAGATATTTCATTTTCTGGTGGTAAATTCATTACAAATCAAAAATCAAATAAAATAGAACCCGATTAAAGAAATGCTTCTGACGTTATGTTTAATTTTGGATTATTCGACTTATTTAAGATATCTAAAGACGATATAGAACTTGAGAGGCTTATTTCATTACCTGCTTCTTCTAAATAAAATTGTTGAAATAATTTTCCACCTAAATTATTTAAACTTAAAGGGTAATATAAAATATTTTAGTAACATAACATATGGTACTTATGTTTTAAATTATTTCCGTAATGTTTTACTATTACATTCTATTATTGATAGTGAAAAATGCAATTCGTTGATAATTGATACTCTTGAAATATGGGGGTCTGAATTAACTGATCAAATTCCTTCTACTTCCTATTTTAAATTTAGTTGTCAAGAAAAACTAATTAAATATAAAAAGTGGTTACTTAATGGCGAAATTGATAAGTTAAAAAATATAATTTCACCACTTACAATTAAAAGAATAAATAATTTATTTAATTTATTTAATAAAACAATTTCGGAAAAAACTAACCGATTGAGTATGATAGACTCGCTGCTTACTTACATCAATGATTTTCGTCCTGAAAGAGACGATAATGTCACAGTTACGGCAAAAAGATTATTGTATTTTGTTATTAGAGATAAGAAAAAATTTCTACTTAAAAATAGAGACGACTTTCAGATTTCAATGAAATGTCGGAAAAACTGTACTAAGGAAATAAGCTTGATTATTTTCGATCTCATTGAATCTCTAGAAAATTTGATAACTTATGAAGAACATGTTAAATCTGTCGAACTCACCCATAAAATTGATAACTTTAATAAAGGAAGTAGTTCTAACGTAACAAATATCGAAACAAAACTAGTTCTACCTGTTGATATTGACGAAGAAACTGTATCTTCTTTGGAATTAAAAATTACAGAAAATAAAAAAATGATGACTAGACAAAATCTAAAAGTGTCAAAGGCAATGTACAAGTGAAGGTACGTGCCAGCATCAGTCTTAGAATCTGCCACAATCTCTGAAGAGACTGATGCAGAATGCACTAAATTAAAAAATACTAAACTTCGTGATCCAAAAGTGTGGTTTACCGACGATGACATTGACCAATACCTTGAACGGCATATCAGTAATCCTACATTTGCACATTTACCGTGCTTTATTATTAGTATTCTATCTTCAGACATTAAAGAAAATATTATCTCAATTCCAGATGCAGTATTTAAAGCTGAGGTTATTGTTTGTCCGCTAAATATAATCAATGCCCATTGGATTTTATTTGTGTACAGCAAATCGTTGCTTGAGTCATATTTTATTGACCCAATATTTGCAAATAGAAATCTGTTTAAAAATAAACAAGCTACTCTTAAGATTAACATTGCTTTAAATAAGATTTTCAAACTTCAAGTGGCTTCATCTTGTCACCCTTTCCAAAATCAAGAGAACAGTTTTGATTGCGGTCCTTTTATTTGTGCTTATGTAATTCTTATAAGTCAAGGTTTGGACACTTTTCCTAACAATTTTATAGATGGGATAAGACGAGAGGTGCATGACTTTCAAATTTTGGCTCAAACAAAGTATCCCAAGTTATCGGTGGGGGCCTTCCTAAAAATAATTTGATGGGAATCAATTTTAAAAAAGCAATTGCGCTTACTCTTGAAAAACAAAAACGAAACATCAATAACAGTATTAATATTAAACCAAAATTTCAAAAGTCATGTGTGTCATTCCTCTTAAGTAAATGGTTTAAAAGCAATACTAATATACTTGTTCTTTCCCCGGATCTAACTATCAATTTAATAGCCCAAAATAATAATTATATCATTGAGAACGTCAACTTTCGGCAGTTCAAAGACGTTCAACATTTCATTAGCATAATTCCCAATGAAAATTATTGGTGTTTAATTCTCTATTCGACCCGTCGTATGACTTGTAATATTTTCGATTTTCGAAAGACTGATATTTCTGATAGACTAACCGAAATAGGAGGAAACTTTACGGATTATTTAAATAGTTTTTTCTTGAGTATGAAAATAAAATTTCAAATAAATCATCGTATTCTCCACCGCTGCTTCATTTCAGATGATCCAACTTTTCATGCCACTGCTTTCATTGTGTTTTTGGAAAAATTGATTTTAGATCGGGATTTTCAACATGATAAAATATATAAGCTACTTGATGATATCAACACTAAAGAGTGTGTTGAAATTTCATTAAATTTAAACCTAATAAATGGAAAGATTACCGACAGCATTTTAATAAAATATTTTAATAATTTAAGTTTATCAACAGACTTCGTTCTTTTGGGTTTCACAATGTGTACTGCTATTCTTGAAGATTGTACTCATTATTTGAATGAACATTTGAATTATAAGTGCCTCCAAAACGCGAAAGTTGTATTTGCCATTTTTGCTCCACCAAAGTCTCGGGAAACACTAATGGTAATTGATTATAACACTGACGAGCATTACTTTCTGGATCCAACAACACTTGATGTCAGCCTAAACTATACATTTATTTGTAAAGTATTAGTTACTAAAATAAATGAAATAAGAAACTCACGTGGTTGTGCCATTAGAGCAGGCAAATGTCCACATGATGTTCGTGGTTCAGGTTTGCTCAGTAAAATTCTAATATGTGCTTTCATCAACAACTATGCGCATGATATGTCCCTTGAAAACATTAATTTGAGAGAAATAGCAAGAATTATCAACTCTGTTATTCCAATTGTTTCTGAGATCAATAACAAAGATAAAGAGAAAATTTTAACAAAAGCAAAAGAAACAATTAAATTTGACTTACAACAACGTAAAAATAAAGTATTTGAATTAATTATTAGTTTTGAAAATGCTGATGTTAACCAAATAGTAGAAAGCATTATTCGACAAATTCCTCACTTAAATAATTTCACTGAAATTAAATCCCACGAACCATACCTAGGAAGTAAACAAAACTCAAATATAATAAGTAAATATAAAAGTAGATCAGAATTTTAATTAATATGAAATTAACTTTTTATAAAATTATTAATGACTTACCAGTCACTGTCAGGCCTGAAATTCAGGATATTCTGAACCAATTTAGCCACGAGGACCCAGTATCGAATTCATGGAATAAAATTCTTAAAGATTGTCGAAGCACGACAAATGTTCTCAATCTTGTAGATATTTTACCGTTTGAAGTTATTTACGAATTAAAGAGAGCTGATAACACTTCACCGGGTATTGATGGTATTCAATACAAAGATCTTGCTCTTCTTGACCCTGAAGGTATTTTGTTAAGTTTCCTGTTTAATAAAATCATCAGTAGTAAAATCATTCCGACTAGCTGGAAAACCTTCAAGACTATACTAATTCCGAAACCTGATAAGACAGATAATTATGATAAAGTTTCATCTTGGCGACCAATAGCTCTGCTGTCTGTTATTTATAAAGTCTTTGCGTCTATTTTAACTACACGCCTAACATCATGGGTGATTTGTAACGATATTTTGCATATTGGGCAAAAGGGCGGCTCTGTCCATGAAGGTTGTGTCGAGCACAATTCAATACTTTCTTCTGCACTTGAGCATTCGAAATATAGCAAGAATTCCCCATTAGCTATTGCTTGGTTAGATATTAAGGACGCATTTGGAAGTGCTCCTCATCACTACTTGTGGAGTGTTCTGAAAACTATTGGCGTTAGCGAAGAATTTATTACTATGGTCAAATTACTTTACACCGACACTCAATCTTTCTACAGCTGTGGCCCAATTTTAACACCTAATCTTTCAATCAAAAAAGGAGTTAAACAAGGATGTCCTCTTTCAATGATTCTTTTCTCGATTGCCATTAATCCTGTTCTTGAAGCAATAAGTAGATCATATATTGAACCATTTATGATTGGTGATTTGCCCGTTCAAGTTCTAGCTTATGCAGATGACATTGCACTTGTTGCAAACAATGTCGAGAACCTTCAAAAAATTGTTGATGTTGCTGTTAAAGCTGCTACAGAAATAGAATTTGAATACCGACCGGAGAAGTGTGGCTACATGCAGCTTCCCAGAGTTAACATCAATGGTGAGATCTTGATAAATGAAAAGGAAATCAAAAAATTGTTGTCAAAAGAATTTTATCAATATCTTGGTGTTCCAGTAGGTGAGGACAATGATCAAAGTCCCTATGCAATTCTTGATAAAGTTGTTAGTGACACAAATAAAATTGCAGATTCCGGTTTATTTGGTTGGCAAAAACTCAAGGCCTACAAGATTTTTATTCATTCTCGACTAACATTTGCATTCCGAACACGTGAAATTAAAACTATGGCTTTATCAGCTTCTCAAGGAAATACTAATCCCTGTGGCAATAACTCAAGTAAATTGCGTGGCCATCTGAGAAGAATATTGAACTTGCCGCACAATTCTGAGACAGTTTATTTATACAACTCAACTGAAAATGGTGGAGCTTCGTGTGTCGATTTGCTTGATGAATATCATACTCAAACAATTGTGCACTTTTTCCGACTCTTTACTTCCAATTGCGATTACTCGAGAAAAGTTAATATTGACTCTCTAAAGTTTGTAACGGGTCCACGTCTTGGAATCAAAGAGCCTACATTACAACAAAGTTTTGATTGGATTAATGGTGCTGAAACTAAATTGAATCATGGTGGAAGGAAAACGAGATTTCAACGTGCACGTACTTCAATAATTTACTTTAAAAGAGAACACTCAATTTCCGTATCTTTTCATATTGTTAAAGAGCAAGTTTTTTTATATCTGATAACAAAGAGTCATGGAACTTTCATACTTACGACTAAGTTTCGAAAAGCAATTTCTAAGATATTTCACTCTGCATTGTACGACTCATATATGCAAAAGTGGCAACTGAGTAATAAAAGCGACATGATTGCAGCGCCTATAAAATTATCTCCTCAAATAAATAAAGCAATTTTTAAAAGTAAACTTGGCGAATTTGCATGGAACTTTATACATCGAGCGCGAACTAATACACTTAACATCAATGCAAAGCCTAATAGAAAAGGGGATTCTAGACTTTGTAGACGTTGTGAGAAAGAGGATGAAACTATGTCTCATGCCTTACAGTCATGTAAGATTCACCAAATACTGACATTAGAGAGACACAATGACTGTATAAAGATAATAACGAATAATCTAAAAAATCATAATTTTATTGTCGTGGTTGATCATTCTTGTTCTCTTGTCCTGAATTCTAAACAACGCGTCGATCTTATAATAACTGATACTGAAAGAAAAAGAATATTCATGATTGATATTAAGTGTCCAATGGATTCTGTTTCACATTTTGAGTTGACTGATAAGGCAAATATTGAGAAATATAGCTTGCTTCAGAGTGAATTACAGGTAGCCAAACCTGATTATCAGGTAGAGCTTTACACTTGTATTATTGGTGCATTAGGGTCGATTCCTCCATCAACTTATGATCTGATTTGTAAACTTGGCATTGAACCACTTCAAACAGAAGGTCTGCTAAAAGAATGTGCAATGAACAATATCCTGCACTCAGCTAAAATATGGTATTACCATGTTCATGGCATTCTACCAGACTTCTGCAATTAATTTAAAATAATGGATATTTAAACTAACTTAAACTTTTTCATTGAGATCAGAATTATTTTATTTGTTTGAAATGATTCAGACTACATTCGTAATTTATCTTTAAATTCAATATTATTAACCTGACTTTTGTCTTTGTAAAAGTCGTAATTGAATTTAGAAAACTTAGAAAATCAAATCAGAGCTTAGTTCGTAGTATTTATTACTGCATAATTTAAATTTGCAATGCCGGATGACGACGCCGATGAATCCTCATATCAGATCAAGCAAAAGAAAATTCAGAAGACGCCAATTGCAGAAGAGACTGATTGATCAAATACTTGATAACTTACATTTGAATTCATCCTTCTCTACTACGATTGCAGTATGAATTGCATGCTTCATGTTGAGCATATTCTTTTCACTGTGAAACAAACTTGTTATATTTAATAAAATTTTGAATAGTACTAGTGAGTGATTTTGCTAAGTCTACGACTTAGTCGTAGACTTAGTCGTAGACTTAGTCGTAGACGTAGTTGTAGGCGTGTTGGGCGCTGATGGGTACGGATTGTTACGGATTGGTACGGATTGGTACGGGTGGGCATGGATGGGTATGGATGGGTATGGATGGGTATGGATGGGTATGGATGGGTATGGATGGGTATGGATGGGTGCGAATGGGTATGGATGGATATGGATGGGTGCGGATGCGTGCGGATGGGTGCGGATGGGTATGGAACGGTATGGATTGGTACGGATCTATGCGGATCTGTGCGGATCTGTGTGGATGGGTGTGTGTGTGTGTGAAATGTTTAAGAACCAAAGGTTCTAGAAGGTAGGTGTGCTGGTCCACAACTACGTGACATAATAACAGTTAGGTAACAGTCTCCGAGTACTGACCAGTGATGTAATAAGCGACCAGTGACATAATAAGTGACCAGTTACGTAATAAGTGACCAGTGGCCAAGTGACATAATAATGAGGTCACTGACCAAAGCTCAATTACTAGGTAGCAACTAGTGGACAAAGGTCAATCTCCTGGTAGCAAAAGCGCGTGCAGAGGTCAAATGTTACGTAATAATTACGTAAGCCAAAGGGGTTTGTATCTGACGGGCTCACATCCTACTACTGTGTTTAATAAATGTATTTATGTTTTTTTTGTTATTCTATAAACAAAATTATAAGTAGTTTTAAAATAGTTTTAAAAATGATGTCTGAAAAAGGTAAAATATGAAATATAAAATAATTAATTAATTTCGTTTAGAATATTTAATAAACTTTTTGTTTGATAAACTCGAAGAAATAACCGGTGTAAAAATTAGAGATATTTTGACTCAAGTTGAAGCATTGAGTAAAGAAGATTCATGTTGTGATTCTGGATGTTAGAGGGATGATACTGAAATTGTTAATGATTCTGAAGAAATTATTGAAGATACACTTATTAATGATGAAGAAAATATTAATGATACTGAAGATACTAACGAAATTACTAAAGATGAGCCGACTGAATTTAAGACATTTATTGACCATGTTATAGAAAATATTATGATAGAATATTGTGGTGATGAAGACTGTTCATGTAATAATCAATAAATCTTTAAAAATGTAGTTTTTATTAATAATAATAACAAAGAAATATTTATTAAAATCTATGATAAACTTTATTACATAAATATAAAACAGATGCTCCAGTAAATAGTTTTAATAAAAATTTGCAATTTTCGATATAAATATCAGAGCGTTTGGCTTCTGCGGCAACTTGAATAATCGCTGTTCATCCACCGTTTGTTTCTACCCACGGGTCAATTTTTGTTTCTATTACCTAAATAATGATAAATTAATAACAATATAAAGTAATATACCTCTATAGACCATTGGAAATAATTTTCATAGTCGGATCCAGATTTTAATATCATGTGTTTCATATACATTAATCCTACTATTATTCGCATCCATTTATTATTTTCATCGAACATGTAACTAAATAATGATTGGAATGCCTTCTTTCTCTCCAATGGTGGCAAATTGAAAATTTTTTCATAATCAAATGGTATGTCTTCAACGATTTTCTCGGTACGGTTTACCATAAATTTCATGTTTTTAATGATTTCATCTTCTTCACTATTATTAGAGACCAGCTCATTCAATAAAGTTATAAAAAATTTAGTTTCTGGCATTTTATAAAAATATTTTAAAGTGTAAGCGTATTTATACTATTTTCGACCAATCAGAATCATGCAATACTAAGAAAATATGTAAAAATATATAATGGAAATGGCAATGATGATTTGTTGGCACTGTTAACTTCTTTCAAGTTGTTGCCACCACTGTTAACTGGGTGTTGTAATTTCATTATACGATTGAACTGATCAGTTGTTTTATTAGAAAAAAATTTTATACTATATGGAACTTGACATATCATTTTTTCATTAAGTTTATGATTTTCTTTCAATTCTAATATTGATTTTCTTAATTCATTTTTTATAATACCAATGGTCTTATTTAGATATATAATATCATCATATAATTCGTTTTTAGCTCTTTTTAAAGTCTCATATGTATGTTCAAATCGGAATTCTAAATTACTCATTCTTTCAGATAATCTTTTGACTGGAGTTTTCAAATATCTAGGCCTATCTATCATATACAAAATATCCATCAATACTGCTGTATCAGGACATATACATCTTGTTGAATTTTTACCTTGAACGGTTACTACAATTGAATTGACCATATTAAAAACTAATAATATTATTAAAATTTCCTTTATCATTTTCAAAACAATATAAATTAATATTTATTGTTTATAGCTAAAGATTTGTATGTGTGTGTGTGTCTAAATTAGTATAAAAGTAATTGTTATTTCAATTTTATCATTAAAATGGTTGTACCAAGCGCAGTTCAAGCTATGAATGAAATTAAACATTATGGTAATTTATTGTTACTATTATTATTATTACTTGTTTTTTAGATGATTATTTTAAAGTTATTAAAGAACGTCTGGAATTCTATTATCCAGAAATACATGGAATCATGGATAAGCCAGCATCAATAATTCCAGACTTGATATTCAATCATACATCAATATGGATATTTACTGTAATCGATGAGTTCTTATGGGATATCGAACAAAACAATTTGTCAAAAGATATGGAACCCGAATAGACCTGCGGTGATGAATGTCATTGCTGCGCTGCCTGATATCGGAAGTATGTAGAATGGGCTTTGAATAAAGCTCTTCGACAATACTACTATAGTAGAATTTATCTTTTTATAATAAATTTGTTGTATGTCTTGGTTTTTTATTTTATAATATTATTAATAATATTTATTAAATAATAATAAAAATAATAATAAAAATAAAATAAATTTACAAAATATATACTACTTATAAAAACTAAGTAGTAAATTAAAATTAAAAAATGTTTAAAAATAATATGACCTTGAGAAATTTTAAATGACCTTGAAAAAATATGATGAGTCATCCAATGACCTCGAGTGAGTCATGGTCTTTGTTTAAATGACCTTGATAAAATATGACGAGTCATCCAATGACCTTGAGTAAGTCATGGTCTTTGTTTAAATGACCTTGAAAAATATATGATGAGTCATGGTCTTTGTTTAAATGACCTTGGAGAAATATGATGAGTCATCCAATGACCTTGAATGAGTCATGGTCTTTGTTTAAATGACCTTGATAAAATATGATGAGTCGTCCAATGACCTTGAATGAGTCATGTTCTTTGTTTAAATTACCTTGGCGAAATATGATGAGTCATCCAATGACCTTGAATGAGTCATTATCTTTGTCTTAAAATTTTTTTGTACTTTTGGACTTAGAAAAATTTTCTCTCAGCCGGGGGGAGGGGGGTACTGTGCTGTATGTGACATGTGCTGGATGTGACACATCCCACTACTAATGTCTCTAATTATATGTTAATGATGTTATATGTTAATGTTATATTGTTTTATTTATACACATTCGAGTCCCTTAACATTATATATGTATGTAATGCAATAGTCGTCAATGGGACAGATCTCGTGCCGGCTGGTGGATTAAGTTCCCTAGTTGAGCTCGTGGGTCATGCCTCGTTGACACCTCGGTAGTCCGCAGTAGGGTCTTGCAATATGCACAGGACCTCCACGCAGGGCATCGTTGTACAACTCGTAGCGACTGCTAAAAAATGGCCGGGGCTAGTAGGTTATAAAATCATGGGAAGAGCGTCATTTTTACGTAAGGGAATTTAGAAAAATCATGGAATGATTTAGGTGAATAACTTTTCGAAACTCGAATAAAATTAACCAACATGACAGAGCAGAAGGGGTAGATATAGTTGAAGAGTCAAACGAATAGAACACCACAATTAAATCGAAAATAAATAAATAACAGTGTCAGCACTTATATTCAGCCCCGTCATACGACGTGTGACATCACAGGAAGACCAGTAAAGATTTCGTCGGAACCAAGCTCCCACTTGATAAACCAAAATCTGGAAACCCACCACGGCTTGTATCGGTATCAGCATGCATAAGCTCCACTGAATTTTTTCTGGCCAGGCACAAGTTGACCATACTGAATTGTACTTTCCAAATTGACGTTAAATAAATGAGAAACCTCCCGAAAACTAGATCCAATAAGTGTAAACTGACTGCAATATGAATAGGCAGAATTTTTCTTTAACCTTCTACCAGTGATAAGTCGCCTGGACATAAACCACCCCGA
This sequence comes from Schmidtea mediterranea, assembly GCA_022537955.1. Classification (NCBI taxonomy): domain Eukaryota; kingdom Metazoa; phylum Platyhelminthes; order Tricladida; family Dugesiidae; genus Schmidtea; species Schmidtea mediterranea. The sequence continues at coordinate 260,764,751 of CM039679.1, forward strand.
ATCACAAAGCCTCAGTGATATTCAAACATCTAACTCGAATTTCATGAGATGTAGAGTATAGGACCTGTTCCGCCAGTTATAACCCCATCGCTCCGAAACCCCAGACAGAGATATTTTCATCCAGAATTCAGAAATCCACTGTCGTAGAAATCAATACTCCACTACTGAATTTTTTTATAGAAATTACATGAGAATCCCAGGAATTGACTACATAATGCTACTGCACTAACAAGGATTAGAGAAACTTGTGATATCATCCGACACGTCACTACATCTCCCACTACGTTCACACCGATGCACACGTGTTCCAACTCCACTCACATTAATACGGCTGAGTTAGATACAACAAACTCTTCTGGCATAAAGACGAACTCTCACACTCATCTCGCAACACTAGTCAGTATGGCTGTCACAATTAGGTAATAGAGATCGTATTAATACACCGTAATTAATTCTCCTCGCTAATGTTTTGATTACTTTTAATTTTCCGGCAACTTTTAACTTAGAAAATTTTTTAATGACATAAATGACATTTTCAACTTCATCAGTATTCATTACCGATTACGTAATAATTATCACTAATGTAATTAATGTCTCTGATTAGTAAATTATTTATTAGTATATTAATAACTATAATAATGATTATCATTAATTTAATATCATTGTCATTAATCCCTTATCGGTGTTAACCACCGATGTAAATATTAATTTCAAAGGTCGCTCAAAATAATATCGTCATAATTGTTGCCACCCTTACCATTATTGATCAATCTTATTACCGGCCATATCGTTAATATTAACCTAGTGTCCAGAAATCTAACTAAGATGGGAATATCAAACCCACCTGTACCCCACTGCTGTAATAATGTACTCAGGAGCTAGACCTTCATTCGAGCCCTCGTAATGCGAGAAGTACCCGAGCTGTCTGAAATGTGATCAAGCATCTCCTTGACTGAGCTGACAACCGCAAATTCTTATACGTATTAAATCGATTAGGTTATACCTCAACCACTCGCTAGTTGTCGATATCGAGACTCTACCTTCCTTAATCGCTTAGTAAATGGAAGCGACTCAATTCGTTAGCAACACTAAACTCCCCTGATAGATAATACCGGCGCCGAAACCTATTCGACTGTTATCCGACTGGTCACTAACTGATGAATTACCCATCCTACTCTCAGTCACTCCCGACTTTCTAATCCTCTCTATCTACGTTCTAGATATGGATACCAACCGCACAGCAGACCTGAACAACCTTCCCAGGATCCCGCGACTCTCTTAGACGGTGGTCGTCCTCAGACAGGAAATAGAAGAGAAATACAAGACTCAGAAGACTAAGTACGAACGGGTGAAAGGCACCTGGACCTCACCCGAAGCCGCCAAAGGCTTGCACCAAAATATTTTCCGACTGTCTTGCGCCCGAGACGAGCTGGTCACGAAGTCGCGTAGCCAGCGGGTACTAATCAAAGAGCAGAGTTCAACACTCCGCCAAATATTCACGGATGCTGAGCTTCGAGCTCGCATCCCAGGAATTATCTGGGCCCGTCACCTGGGCATTATCCCAGAACATCACTTACCAATAGATGAAATCAGTCTAGCCTCCCCGGCCTCAGTTCCCAAACGATCGAATCACCCCAGGTCCGAACAGCAGAACCCAATGCTAATTCGGCCCGTCGGCGGCCTAACCGAAATCGGCGCCGCCGTGATTGCCGTCGCAGGGAAGCAGACCTGCTTCAAGAAACAGAGCCACTCAGCGCCCCGTACCGGATTGAAGATCTTCCGCCCCCCATACGAGGAGTTCGAAACTCCGGGGCTCGATCCGGATATTCTCTACGCACCCTCGGTAGCGTTTTATTCCCCAGCTCGCTCGATCCACATAAACCTGGTGGACGAGGACCCAAACCCTCGAGAGTTAACCAGGCTCTAGATCATTTAGGTTTGGACCTAAACGAAATTGCAATACTCACCGACGATGTGCCTCAATTTCCCTTCTCATCTGAAGTAGCCGGACCCTCTATACGCGTCGAGGTCATACGTAATCCAAATCCTCCTCTGTATCGACCGGATAAGCGTAGATGTCTCCCGACGGATATCAATGCCTATGAATAAGGCCAGTATAAATCGAATATGCTCCTGGTGAAGCTATGCAGAGATGAATCCTAATGCGAGTGTACTGCTTGTATCGCTATTGTAATGTCATCTTCATGGTATAATATAGTGATATAATCTTACCTTCGTTTGGTAGTTAGAATTTGATGTTTTTCGGATTAATGGAGACAGAATAATAGTAATAGTTAGTGTTGATGTCACCTAACCATTAACAATGGAGGGGTTAAACTTAGATGAACAACTTCTCACGATTCTCTCGACTCAGTTGAATTGAATGCGAAGTAGGCACAGGTAGAACCATAGGATGTGATGCGTAAGCCCTTCTATCGGCAGCAGTAACGGGGAAAGCGAAGGTCCTTCGAGGAGTAGTGCTAGTAATGGCGCTCACCTGCTCGAATGGCATTCGGCTATTGCGTACAGTACCAACATGATTTCGGTCATGGGTACGCAATGGTAATCCAAGTCGCGTGACATATTGGGAAAAGGACCCTAGTATTGAGCGGTGGCAGACATACCATCATAAAGCGGATTGACTTGCGATTAAGTTTTCCCCTACGTCCAACACCAGCACCAATGAATCCGCTCCATCTTACGGAGTGTCCTATGGATTGGATGATCCCACCTGGCAGAACCTAAAATACCCATAGATGTAGTGATACCTAGAAGATTGCTACCCAAAAATATACAGGACTCTGATAGCAGTCCCGCGAGATGGCAAGAGCATTCATATGCCCGGGATCGGCCCAGACCCAATTCGGACTCATCTCGCAGAAATCAAACGAGAAGATAAGAAGCTTGTATCTTAAAATAAATTTTAAATTCGAAAATCTTAGTTCTTTGATTATTAAATATATTTATATAATCCTTAATTCTCGAAAACGGACGAAAAATGGTGAATTACGGCAATTTAAAGAGTACATTTAGTTAGAGACCCAGTAGAGGTTTGAGTAACCCGTCCAGACCAATAATAATATACCGATATAGTAATAATTAATGAGAATTTCATAATCAAAGCTGCGAAATTGTTGAAGAATAATTTCATTGCAGTGTTGGGTCAAAACACAATTTTGTTTAAACGAATCGGTAATAGCACGCAAACACAGCACGTAGATTTAAAATCAGACCTATAAAACATCAATTGACCATGCTAAAATATGAGAAAGAAATAATAAAAATATAAAATTAAAAGACATAAAAATAATTAAAATAATAACAGAACGCAACAAGATCCGCACGAAACAAACACAGAAGTAACACAAAAACACGAAATATTTGACCGAAAAATTGACAATTTACTGAAAGAACAAAAGTTCATTCAAGTTAGAACTGAAATTAAATAATTTGAATTGGAAACAATTAAATTATTTATTAAAAGAACGAATTGTCAAAATAAATCAAAAAATAAGAAATTAAAGTTAGAAAATACAAAGAAATTCCCAAGGTCAAATTTTGTTTTACTACATCAAATTTAACACGCAAGGTTAGGGTCACAGAATAGGTATATATACCGATTCATTTTCACATAATTTTAACACTCGAAACAACCACTCATTTGGTTTTAATAACTCGAATCAATTGGACCAGTTTTTAACGGACAAATCATTTTCTTGAACTAGTTTTGCGAAACTTGACGACACTCGTATTATTCGAATAGATTTAGTGATTAAAAGTAAGCAAGAATGACTTGCTACTGGAGACAATCTTTTGGTTGCCTACCTTTCTACCTACTCCTGAAAAATCGACCTAAAATATTATTACTCAACGGCTAAAATATCAACATCGAGTAGTCCAGTGGGCACTATTAAAATCTAACATCAACATAAAGATTTCCTTGGATCAACTTGAGGTTAATGGAAAAGGGGCTTGCGGAAATCAATGCATCGAGCTTCTAAAAATCTTAAAAAATCTTTTTATTCGTTGTTAATTACGTGAAATAAGTCTGAACTAAACTAATAATATTATAGATCGTTAATGACTAAATAACATAGGATGGGGGTTAAATAAAGAATCTTGTAGACCATTGAATAAATTATTAATAGAACATTAACCGAACAAAACCCCCTAAGTATCAACAATTTAGTACAATTAAATTAGAGCTAATCTAAGAATCCCATAAATTGATCATGATTTAGAAACTAAGACGAAATAATCTATTGATTTAAATAAAATTATGAACAAAACTAAATGAATACCCATAGATTATTACTAGTTGAAAATGGTGTAAGAAATCTTAATTATTTTTCTTTCGTAGGTTATAGCCAGCAAGGGTTCTTTTACAGTCATGATCAAATAGTCAATCCATCCCATATTCTCTTTCGATAAAAAATGATTCTATAAGTTTATTACAGAAGTGATTGAATAATTTAACCGTTCAATAACGAGATACCTTGAATAGATCAAGACAAAGTAAACGACTACCAACCTTGTACACATCATAAAATACAAGTAATTAAAGCTTTATTATATAAAACGTAGATCATCAACTTTTCTGGTTTTGCACCTTGTAGCCGCATGTCGATACTTCCATAAACTGAACGACCCTGCGAGCCATATCTCGTTTCAACCCAAATGGAAATTCATCTAGCCGAAATGTCCGCCAAAGGCTGATTTTCGGTAGAAAATGGTATCGACGCATTAGGTGGAATCATGCGATTAGTAGCTCCACATATTGATAAAGAAGTTCTTCCGAACGCTGGTAAACGGCGAATATTGACTGAGGTTTAGCTGACCGGTTGAGACCAGGCCGATTTCGAAGAATAATTGTCTGAACAGATTGGATGATATAATAATGGGCCGTTGGAATCAACCGTAAAGATCGAAGTGAGACACTGACAATAAAGCCCGAACAATGGCAATTTAAATATCTCCATGACATCCATATTTGACAATTAATTTCCACGTGATCAACTAAATATATCGAAGGGATAGGAAATCTCCACTAATAGAATGGTAGAAAACAGTAAGAAATTTCCAATCGATAATTTGGTAGATCTTTTATATGCCAGAAAATCGGCATACAAATACGTTGCAATGCACACCTGATGACGTGACCCGGCAATTGGGTGAGAAGAAAATCGGAGACACAGTCAGTGTGTGCGCAGACTACTCTGAATAAACGAAGAACACCCGACAATCGCCAGTTCGCGTTGAGAATTTCTGTTCTGCCACGTGGCGACACACACCAATCGATATGGCGTATATATATAGTGAATAGGACTATATCAGCTCTAGAAAATCATGACAGATATTCCGACATTAACAATTTCAATGCGAGAAACTAATTTAGAGAAGACGGGAAAAAATCGCTAACAGAAGATCCCAATCGTCGAATGTCCAAAGTACACGACTCCCGATTATATGCTACTCCTATGCACAGTCATAAAAATAATCATGCGGGAGATGATGCACCAAGTACGGCTATTCTAGCCACAATTTGATTCATAATAAAATTTGTATATGATTCTTTTGCTTCTGTTCCGTCTTAATTACCGTCCAAGATGAAACATGAGCTAGTAAACCAGAATTCCCCTGCATTGGAACAACCAGTTCCCATAGATTAAGCATCACCAAAACTACCGGTAAATTTTAGTTGTGGTATTCCCACCAAATCGTCTAAACAAGATTCCCACCATTCCTGGCCAGTCAAATCTGAAGTAGAAAAATGAAAACTTTATAAGAGGGTAAATGTTTACTGAGCCAATAACCTAACTATCCTCCGGAGATTAATGAATATCTTTTTATTTTATTTTTCAATTAGAGTTATGCTACGATTCATTATATAATCTTGGGTCAAGGTATTTTATCATCTAAATTACTTAGCTAGGAAATTCCTTTTGTTTTTGGCTGTTTAGCCTTTTAGAAGGTCTTAATTTTATTTTTTCTTATTTAGAGTATTTAAGCTCGTGGAAATGCTCCGTATGGTATTATTATTGTGATAGTTAAATTACTAGAAGTATTTATTTTTTTTTTATTTTTTTTGTAAATTGTTAGAATTACTAAATTTCCTTGCGATAAGAACTAGATTACTAATTTGATTAAGTAGATTAATTAGATATTATTTACCCCTTATAATAATTATCATTAGGGTTTTAAATCATTAAGAACGAAATGGTTGCCTGAGGAATGGAAAATTTAGTTTAAATAAATACTGTACTTAACTATAGTCCACTAGGGTTGCAAACCAATTCGTACCTATATAAATTTTGTTAGTTCTTTGATCAATAATTCGGCTCAGAAAATACCCAATATTTCATTATCACTCCTATATTAGCTCATCATGTGGGAGACAATTAATTTAGGTTTGTAACCATTTAACTCATTATCATCATGTACCCAGAGCAGTGATTGGAAGGATGTGGATAGCACCACGCTAACGGTGCCGACAAGATTTGCCGGGAGATATCAGCAGGCATTATGGGCGAATCAAAACGCTAACGAGTCAGGAGAAGATGTCGAACTCCCCAGCATCCTTATCAAGCGGGAGCCGGCACGTGAGATCCACCAAAAAGCAGAAGGTGAGCTCCACCGCCTAGAACAATTAGAGTGGCGATACAGATTTTTGGCGAGACGGCAAAAGGAGTACCTCGACAGGATTAATCGGGACATCGCCAGTGGACGTATTCCCAGCTCGGACCGATACCTGCCCTCCTATAGTGTGTGCTTACGACCATCAGGATCCGGCATTACTGGAGAGTGACGCGCCCATGCACTTCGTGGTCCCGAAAAGCCTCCTCTAACCAGACATTCGAGATATTCTGGAGAATCGGAGCGTTGAGGAGCATACCTATTCGCGGAGGCGATTGTCTAATAAACGACCATACCAAATTAATCGAATCACATTTTGCTCTGTATTTTCAATAAATTAGTTGTTGCGGAAAATGTTTTTTCCCTTTTGTGAATGTAAATAATAAAATTACACGCGAGAAATAAATAAGGTAAGCGATGGACCGGTTTTCTGGAGGTAACAACGCATAGGGTGATAATAGGGTGGTGACTGGAATTTTGTTTATTTTTGCCTTTTAATTTAATTTATCCTATGTCTAATTTATCATTAAGAAAAAACAATGATGACGCCATGAAAAAAATCGGCAGAGAATTAAAGGACCTCCGCAAGGAAAATACAAACTTACATCAGCAGTGCTTGCAATTAAGCCGCGAGCTGCAGCGGATTAGAGCTACGTGGTCCGAGCCGGCTAGAGTGAAGCGGCTTTACCAAAAAATCGACGAAGCGCAAAAGGGCTGGCAGGAGGAAAGAGCCTTGAACCAAGCCCAGAAAGTCCAGATTCGCAGGCTGGAAGTGGCCGTAGCGGCAGGCCAGGAAGGGCAGGCGGTCACTTATCCCCTAGTGTTCGCCCCAGTCCAAGTAACCTACAAGAACGCGGCAAGTTCGATACAACCGCCATTTAAACCTAAGTCTCACGCAAGACCAGGCCGAGCAGAAAGGAGGCGACAAAAACAACAGAAATTACTTTAGGACGATAAGAATTTTGATAAATATAGTATGTTGATAAATAAAAATTCTTGTGCCATTCAATTGTGTTCCAAATAAATAATGCGACTTTGTGAATAAACCTCTCTGAGGATCAGGATAGTGCGATTTGTAGTAGAGTGAGTAAAGGACCTAAGGAAGATAAGACGAGCATAGACCTTTCATCGGTAGCTTGCTGAACCATCTGTAGACCGGGTCTTAGCAGTTTTGGAAACAAAGCTCACCTTTGACGGTCACAGAACCATTGGTTACAGTACCAACGTTGCCTAGCAACTGGTATCCAATGGCAGTCAGATAGGATTATATGGTCGGGGTCAAGGTTAAATCGATCACCTATAACCCCACAGTAAATATGGATTCGCTCAAAACTTTAAGCAAAGAGTTAATCAAATTAAGCAGGGAGAATGTGGAGCCTCACCGCAAATTGCTTCAGATGACACGTGAGATTCAGATGATCCGTGCGTCGTGGGTGGAACCAACCAAAACAAAAGCAATCTACCAACGATTAACCGCCGCACAGCGTGGATGGGCGGAGGAAAGACAACTAGGACAAACTCAGAAATACGCAGTTTGGAAGTGGCACTATCGTCTTGCCAGGAGGGCAACGCTGTAACGTATCCATTAGTGTTCGCGCCGGCCCCACTAGCGTACAGAGAGGCGACAAGCACGGCCAAACCAATGGATAAGAAAAACAACGCCCCACTTGCAAAGATTGGATTTACTAAGGCTGAGATCCAGTCTCTTGCCAGGATAGTAAGCCAAAAAGCGGTGATTGCATGTTATCACATTTACAGGGAACATGTGTCTTACAATGTAAGTACCATGGCCTTACCCTTTAGCGTTACATGAATGTTTGTTGTGCAGCAATTCTGGTAATTATATCGGCGTTGCAGACTTGTGTATGTGTTTAAAAAGCAATAGAACAAAATGCTGAGCACCGCTCGCATATTTTAGCCGAAAGCCACGTATCGTTTAAAAATCAATTTAGAAAAACAGATTTATTGAATCGTACCTTCCCGTTCGTCCTTTTTTCATCCTGTTTGTCCCTCCCTCCTGACTTCGCCTCGTCGATGGATGTGGTTATTCTCCTTTATAATTGGGGTCATAGTAATACTGTCTGTTGGCGCATTCATTTTTCACTTTGTGTTAAATTTTTCTTGTAATCGACTGATTTGTTCTACTTGTGCACGATTATATATATGACCATATCGGCATGTCAATTAACCGAATTAATCGATAAAATTTTCTACTCCTCGTGTAAGTGGCATTTAGATTTTCTCACCACATAATATCTTATTAGACAATGTATTATGTTATGCACTCATTCTTGTGCATTTTTCTCATTATTTGCTGACGTGGCGAGACGTCGATCAATATCTAGTCTCGTGATCAGCGACTCTATTTTTATTTAATCTTACCGGGAATTTTTCATTTAATTAATACATTTTGCTTTTCGATCGTTATTCTACCCGTTGAAAATTCTCGTAAGTATTTTCTTCCTGCTCCCTCAGTCAATTATGACCACTAGGTTCTAGGTTCATGGGATGTCGTGGTCCTCTGCAATCCTACTCTAAATCAAGTTTCTAGGACGTCAACGCACTCGATCTTCTCGTAGGTTCTCAGTGATCAATTCTAGGTGATACGCAGCAAGTTCAGGCCTTCCCACAAAGTCATGGAAAGAGAAACTCTATCGCTTGTATGACGTTTAGTCGGCCAGGATTTAATTGATATTATGCAACAATCCTACTCCCTATTTCTTAACTCAATCATTAGCAGAAATGCAATAATCTATATTTGTGTCTGATGCTTAGATTCATTTCACTAATTACGTATAAGAAAAATTTATGTTCTCTATTATTAATTCTATTATTATGATCTGTATTTAGGTATGGTACAAGGACTTTTATATTACTATGTCTAATGCTGGGCAACTGCATTGATGAGATCTCACTCGTGTTGGTGTTATTGGCATTGTACGATACATTCCTAACTTACCCTATTTTTCGTTATTGTTACCGTGATTAAAGTTTTGCATTATTGATTTTATTTTGCCTCAGGTTAATTGTTCTGTCGAATGTTACTCGATTCGGTTCCACTGTGAATAGTTTATAGATTACATTATTTCCATAATTTCATTTAACCCATCTCTCTGGTTAGATTCGCACTTTAGTAACATGTACGCAAAAGTTTTGGTTATTTAATTAAATACAAGACCCTCAAACCACTTATTGAGATCGTTATATAATACCTTTATTTAAGTTTTATTTACCTTCATTTGGGGATTTAGTGATTCATTTACTTTAATTTTATTGTAGTTGAATGTTTTAGCTTACTACGGCTGATAATTCTAGTCGTTACGTCAGATTATTCATTTTATATTATCACTATCGTTATTAAGGTCTTTAATTCCGAATATTGTTAATTTTTATTATTTACTTTTAAGATTCATTTTCAATGTTAACTTTGTCGATATTAGTGCATTTAATTAAGAGCTTTATTTTTCGATTATTGAATTTTATGATTGATTTTTTTTAAAGTTAACATTATCGATGTTAAGGCTTTTAATTTGGAGTTTCAATTTCAAATTATTCATTATAATGATCGGTTTTCGAAAACGCAACGATTCTCTGCTCTTTTCCCACATTCACCTCCCTTATTTGATCTTAGGGTTAGATATGTTGATATTACGAGTGCCCACTGGACTACTCGGTGTAGATTATTTTGAGCCGACGAGTAACGTGATTTAGGTCGAATTTTCGGGAACTGAATGACGAAGAGGCAGCCAAAAGATTACCTGCCCCCATCTTCCATCTTCCACTATAAGCGGAATGTATTCACGTTTGGGTTCCTGCGTTACGCACGCCGGAACCTTCACGGGCCCGAGATATTGGCATATGGACCGCACTTACACATTTCGATAGGTATATAGATTTCAATGACTTACGGTGATGTTTCGGCTATGGGCCGAAAAAACTTCGACATAGAAGAATGCTTTCTATCGAACTATATATTTCATAAGACATTGTTGGCATCATAGTGACTATCATCATTCATAAAATATTTCCCCATACATGCGTTCAAGTAGAGCTTACTTGAAGTTGCTTGAAACGCAGTATGGAAAAATTATTGATAATTGTAGCCTTGAATTTGCTCACAAAAGTTTGCACACTTTTCCAAAGTTAAATTTCGTTAAAATTCTGTAAAAATGAATTGGTATATATACCTGTTCTGTGACCCTAACCTTGCGTGTTAATTTTAGTGTGATAAAACAACATTTGACCTTGAAATTATTTGTTATCTAACTTTAATTTTTATTATTTTTCTTGATTTAATTTGACAATTTCTTTCTTAAATTTTTAATTGAATTCTTTCCAATTAAAATTATTTTATTTTAATTCAATTTTTCCATTGATTCTTTGCTTTTACGTAAATTGTCATTTTTCGGTCAAATCTTTATGTTAATTTGTTATTTTTATGTTATTTTCATGCTAATCTTGGTGCACTTTGTTATTATTTTAATTTATTTTTATTTTTTTGATTTTATATTTTAATTATATCTTTCTCACATTTTAAGGTTGTTTATTTGATGTTTGATGGGTCTGAATTTAAATCTGCATGTTGTCATTGCGTGTTATTTTTAATTCATTCAAACAAAATCTAGTGCTGGCCCAACCCCTTATTTAGTTTTATTCTCTCAGCTTACCCGTTTCCATTTACCCCATCTTTTACCTTTAATTAGATGTCTTTGTTTTACATGTCCTTGTTATTTATGAACTGTATCGTCGTTGTTGGTTACGTCTATCGTTATTTGCTATGTAGTCAGTTTGATCGTTTTTCATAGTTTGTTATTTTGTCTCCTTCTGAAGTTCGGTAAAATGTTGTCATGGAATGTACTCATTTCGTTAAGGTAGTCTTGTCTCCTCTTGCTTGTTGCTGAGTCCCCAAATTTGTACTTGGTAGCAAGAAATTTGTTTTATTTCATTTTGTAGACAAATCCATTGTTTCATTAGTGTTGGACCAGAACACAAATGGCCTTGAAAATTTTTTAAATGTATCAGTAATATAGCACGAAAATCCAGCACCAAGATAACTTAAAATACAACATAAAACATCAGCTAAACACTCTAAAATTTGAGAGAATATAAATAAATATAAAATCAAAAAACATAAAAGTAAAATAAAATAAATACAAAAGGCATTAAGAACCGCACGAAATTTTTAATAAAAATAACATAATAACAAGAAAATATGACCGAAAAACGACAAGTTATACAAAATTAAAAAAATTAATGAATTAAATGAGTAAAAATAAAATATTTTTGGTTGAATAAATCCAATTAAAATTTTTAAAATAAATTGCCAATTTAAATTAAGAAAATAATAAAAATATAATTTAGATAGCTCAAATAATTTCAAGGTCAAATTTTTTTATCACAATAAAATAACACGCAAGGTTAAGGTCAAATTGTAGATATATATACTGATGTGTTTTGACAAATTTTCAGTCTTACTTTGCACACTTCAATTGCAGTCTTAGTTTCACTCTGATTATTTTAGTTGATGCATATTAACGCACGATTTAAAAATGAAGGTGTATGAATGTATTCACTATGAATTTATTGATTAATAATGATTAAATAACTTGTGATGAAGCGAGTGAATAATGTTTATGCTAATGAACTTCCGATTACTATGTGAGATATGACATGTCGAATAATCAATTTTTTGCATCGAAGCTTTTATCCAACTTATATGGTAACATTTATTTATTATTTTCCGGCCCACAGCCAAAAAATATCGCAAGGTAGTAAAATCAAACACATTGTCGAACTGTGTAAGTGCGGTTTCTCTACCTATAGTCATGCCCGTGAGGGTCTTGTCGTGCGTAACGACGGGCTGGAATGTCAAATCATTGAACTAAATAGCGAAAGAGGGTTGCTTGAGAGTGGAGCTTTTGGCTCAACATTCTTGCACTCAATTTCGATAAAATCGACAAAACATTTTAACATTCAATCGACTCGAAATCACTAGCACCGAGTAGTTCAATGGGCAATCATTAAATACAATGTGAACATAAATAGATCATAAGAACAAAGAAAGGGAAAGGGTAGTGGGGAAAATTGCGAAATCGTTGTAACAGTTAAAATGAAAAGCCATCGGAAAAAGATTAATCCAAATAAATAACATCCTGAAAAGGAATAATTTAAATAATATGTAAGAACTAAACAAATTTTTTGAGTTGAGATGGAAAATATAGGCGGAACTTTGCGCAAATTTTCGGAAATAATTAAAATATTTATCATAAAACTGTAAAATAAGAGCGGAACGCTGCTCAAATCTTCCAAATTAATCAAAATACTCTATCGAAAATTGTAAAATAAAAGTGAAGCACGAATCAATTTTTCCGAAAAATTTCCAAAATAACAAAAATACTTTATCGAAAACTGTAAAATAAGGATGGAGTACGACTAAATTTTTATATAAGTAAAATATTTTCATAAAGTTGAGGAATAAGAACCCATAGTAGTGATAATAGGGATACTGTGAGATACTATGAGGATATTTAACATAATAAAGTGTGTACAATCCATGGTAAAAATCGATAAAACGAACAACAATAAGAAAGACTATGGGAATGGACATAACAATGAATGAAATAGCTGTATAGATTAACATTTGAAAGAAATAAGAGAAGAATGTGACCTAAAAATCGAAATCGAGCACATGCCTTTTATTAGCAGCTCGTTGGACCCATGGATAGTTCGGTCAATTATAGCATTAGTAATAGTGCTCGCTTTTTACGGACGATCCACCCACTCGAACACAGTTCTAACGTTGCTTAGCAACATGTGCCGAGTGGTAAGCGAAAACTTTTGTATGGGGTTGTCTGGGTAACAACCATATAGCTTCAAAATCTCAACACCATAAGCCCACCACTAGTATTGATTCTCATTTTGTAGACAAATACTTCGTTTTTTCATGGTTTTGCTGTTGATCCCTCTTCTCTCATTGAGTCCCCAAATTTGTATGTGGTGGCGAACCATTTGTTTCATCAAAATTGTTTTGTAGACCACTCGCTTGTTTTATATAATTTCTTAAAGAATTTTATTTATTTATTATATCTCCGAAATTTGTCAAAATGTCGTCCCGACATTTTCATTTGATTAACGGATTAACGGATTGTCATTTTTCTTTGTGCTCTTGCATAATAAAATCATATATTTCGGCTGGGAAGGTTCTGACAAATTCTCGGTTATTTTTCATTTCCATTGGCTTTTGCTAATTGTTGTGATATCAATTTCGCTCGATTTTTCCAACAAAACCACTTTCATCCTGGTTGAAGGTGTACTGACAAACTCGCTTTTATTTGTTAACTCGGTTGTTTTGATCTTTCCAAATAACAAAGCTTCTATCCCGGCTGAGCCCAAAAATTTGTATATGGGGTTAGTGACTTGTGGCCTTGACCTCTTTACATACAACATTTCTAGCCCTCCAATGGTTACCCGTTGCTAGGCAACGTTGGAACTGTAACCACTGGTTATAGACCGCCAAAGGTGAGCTCTAACTCTGGAACTGCTAAGACCTGGCCTCATGGTGGGTTCAACACGTTACCGATAGAAGGTCTATGTGCGATTTACGATCTCGGTCCCTTCTGTATGAGCTTAAGCATTAGGCTAATTCTATTTCGAGTGATTATTTCATTATTGATTACGAAAATTATTAATTCTACAATACAGTTTTAATAAATTCATAGATAAGCCTAAGATAATTTATTCAAAAGATAACACAGAAATTGCAAGTCGTTCTTTGATAGATCTATTGTTTCGAGTTTGGTTTCACCGCCTGCTGCGAGAGTCGTTTTGTCTGCTCTGTCTTCCCCGACCGTCACTGATGTCGTTTGAGTATCGCTTGTTTCTTCGTGCGATTCGAGTCTCTGTATGCTATCTGGGCTGAAGCGAATACCAGCGGGTAAGTCACTGCGTTGCATTCCTGACAAGCCGACAGTACTACCTCCAGGCTTCTGATTCGGTTCCGTTGGTTTTGAACCATCTTTTTTCTTCAGTCCATCACTGTTGAGCGGTGGTCAATCTCTGGTAATTCACTTAGGCTCGTGACGACTCCATTCACGTCGCCCTGATTTTCTGTATTTCCCGGCTCATCTGGATTAACTGAGTATGTAGCTCTGCATTTTCCCGACGGGATTATACCAGTTCCTTACTCAATGTCTGGACAGTATTCATATCTATAAATAAAATCCATTTACTAAAGAGCTTTCAAATATGATAATGTTGGGTTATTATTATTGAAAGTAGGTTCCCTCTAACTCCTCGTGTCCTTTTCGAATCAAATAAGCAAACCCAACACAGAATAATTTTATTTGCACTTTATCACAATTACCACTCAATCCGATTTATTTCAATGTTTTGTAATCACTATTTCACTGATTTATTTGCACCCTTCAACCACCGTATAAATTTGATTATCTTAAGGTAGGTTATCCAATGGATAATCACCCTTTCTGATAGATAACATTGACTTTACTTGGGTTTAGTTTCTTTTACTGGCTTGACTACACTACTCGTTTGCTTCGACCACTGGCCATTTCGTGTTTTCCCTTTTCCTTTTATACTCCTGCTCAGACTGTTTTTAGACTATTGTCAACAACATTTGCTACATTATTAAATTATTAAAAATAATTACTTCCCACAGACCACCTTAGCCGACATTTGTCAACAACGTTTGCTCCATTACTAAATTACAAATTAGGAAATAATTACCTCTCCAAAGATCAGTGGCGCCCATTTCATATAGTTTAGGCCATTTTACCCTGTTATATTATTCTGTCTACACGCCGGGTTTTCCTCATCTCTCGGGTTTCCCATTGCCTCGGACTTCCCATTGACTCGGGCTTCCCATTAGTAATTAATTTTTTAAATTAATTTCTTTTTTTGTCTTATATTACTTTCTAGGAACCCCTTACTAAATTTTCATTATTATTTCTGGACTCGTCTTTCAATTTGGCGTTCAACCATACCAATTTACCCCGATCAATACTACTTTCGAATATTTGTAAATTTTTTAATTAATGTTTCATTTTTATCATTTTGGTGTTTTATTGACTTTACTGTGCTTTTTTCGTAATACCCCAACAATATTATTTAATGGAAAACAGTTTGTTTATATAGTTCCGTGTCGTCGACTAAAGAGAGACTTAACTGGCGATTGAAAAATCGGGTCTCGTTTAATTTATCGTATGTTTGTTACTATGATCGATTTTATTTTGTATTGTTGTGTTATCTATTAACCCTATTTCACAAAAGTTCAAAAATCAAAGATTTTTAATTTTATTGATATTAAATTGTTGACTCTTCGGGAAACTTTTATTTTCGTTGTCCATTGTAGTAACGATAATTTATCGGGTCCTTCGGCCTATGACTACAGTAGGAGTGTTCATTGTCCTGAGGCGGTAATCCGACACAAATCATCGCTTCCAATGCCGGGTCATCTAAGTCGTACTAAACCATGTAGTCTGGCGAGTACCAATCAGTGCTTGGAATCTGGTCTGCGGTGATGTCCGCATTGATCCTATCCAAACGACGTCTGGCCATGGCTACCTGCCAGTTCGTTTGTCCTTGGTGCTCTTCTAATTTGGTCAGCGTCCCACATCGCCTGTCGGTACCGTGACGCTGTCCTTGACGGAAATCGGATTGTAATTCTTGAATCATCGTTCCATGATCCGTCAGCAGATGTTGTGTTTCGGGTTAAATAACATAAAGGATATGAGCTATTATTAATAATAGTAGGGGTATCAGAAGAATATTTGGATGATTCCCTTCAACTTGCCAACTCTTAGGCATTGTAATTTACGTGTATTTGTCTTGATCATGTAGTTCAGAAGGTTAATAAATATATTCCTCTTTATTACTTAATAATATAACCTACTAAGCGATTCAAATTAGGTCATCAGATGATGGCATCCGAATTCGTCAGAAATTTGGTTGATTGCTATAATTAGAGTAAATTTTGATTAATTAGCTTTTTATTTCGGAGGGTATTCTAATTCTATATTTATAACTTAACTGCATAGGCTATATTTTATCCATCACCTTCGTTTTGTTACTATATTAGGCTTAATACCTCGATGTTGGGTGGCAGTTTTGATTTTTGGTTACGTCAGCAACGTCGTTATGGTACAAAAACATTGGTCAAAAAACTAATCGATACCTTTAGTCAACGCGTCATTTTTCATTTAGATTTGTAGGCATGCATGGGCTCACCTATTTAAACGGATGTTGGCATATTATGTAACTAATTCAATGAGTCCCATGAACAAATTTTCATAAGTTTAGACTACTATACGGAAGATGATGGCTCCGACCGAAGCATAAATCAAAAGCAAAATAGGAATGGTTTCACGCGGAATCATAGATTCGGATCTATATCTTGGTGACATTGAATTTTCTTTTTGTGATACCTCGTCGTTGATTTGTGGCTCGGATGTGTATCGAGATTTCAGGATGGTTGTCAAATTTTTGCCGACCTCTGCATATTTCCCTCGTCCAAAATTAATTAAAACTGGTTATATATATAAATTTAAGTAATTATCCGTGTGATCCCATTTCTCCTATATTTTCTTTCTGCTTGACTCCTCGTTGTTCTTCGAAGCTGGTCCGTCTCGTATACTCATTGTTCGTTCTTGGGGTCATCAGGATTCCTTCCTTCTCTTTATTTTTCATTTGCATATTCATTTTAGAAAATAAATGATCTACTTTTCATTTACTGACTATTTATAATAGTCTGGTTCACTGACGTATGTTGTGTGACATTTAGCAATGTCAAATCGATAGGATTTTCTTATTGTCGATCGGTCAAGTTGACATTTAGATTTTGTTTTCTAATTTATTCTTTGAATTAATTTAGTTGTTTTTTTTGCGGTTAGTGCTGTTGATTGATTATTGCGAGGTGTCGTGACTTATTTTATTTTGATTAGATCATCATTTTTTGGGTTTTCAGTCCTATTAATGCAGGTCTATTTTTCTCGTCATATATTCACTTTTGGACGATGGAAGTATCTGAAATTATTAATAACATGAGTCTCAATGGCACTATACGGTTTGATTTAGATGACTTTTTGGTTTGTTATTTACTTAATTAAATTTATTAAACTCTCCTTAGTGCGTTGGTCGGTGACGAGTCTTCCTAATCTTCCATTTGACCTCGGTTAGCATGGTAGTAGATGACAGAGCCACTCTCTACTTCAGTCTGTCTTTCAAGATGTCATTGCTGAGCCATTTATTTATCCTCATGAACATTTTATAATTTATAACTCGATTTTGTCATGATGTAGTGTTTATTCAATGCTTTTATGTTATGGGTCATTGATGATAGTACTTTACTACTTCTCCCCTAAAATGGATGATTGTAACTTTTTCGAGTGGTGGCTGATTTAGACTGACTATGACTCGGGAGTATGATTGAGTTACATATGCACGTTAAGGAGATATTTTATTACTGGGTCGCAATTTTCGAATTCGATTAACTGAATCCTTCATAAGTCTTAGCTGCTTGGTCAGTATATTCTCATTTTATTACTCATTACGAGGGTTACCCATGTTTTATCATTAATTTAAATTTATAATTTCTCTAATTTGTCAAGAGATATTGATTTTTCTCAATTAATTCTCTCTTAAGTTTTACCTTTATTGACTATTAGTTTGGGGTCTTTTAGTTTTATTAATATTCCTATCTGTTATTATTAACTACCCGTAAATATCATTGATTTATCTTCTATTCATCCTTCTTCATGATTATTATACAATTTGAGGTTTTCTAGGATTCTCGACTTACTCAACTCATTTCTTGACAGTACTATATAATATTAATTATACAAATTTACGTGGTATCCTTTATACTGTTCACTAAATGATTTTGAATGGTATGATGTTATGGTTTTATTCTAGAGGTTCTCTATAGTATTATTGTAATTTTCTAGTCTAGCTACTCTATAAATTGTTTATAGTTAGGTGAATCTAATTTGTTTAAGGCTTTTATTTAATTAAATTAAATTAATTTAATTAATTTCGCCGTTGCAACGATTTTCGCTTAGTTTTGTTTTTGGTTAGACAATTGATATTAAGATTTTATGAGTGTCCACTGGACTACTCGATGTTATAGATTTTGAGCCGATGAGTAAATGATAATTTAGGTCGATTTTTCGGGAGATGGATGACTGATGGTCAGCCAAAAGACTGCTCCTCTATCTTCCATTTACCCCTATAGCTTTGTGAGAATTGACGTTTAGATTCCATCGTTGCGCACGGCAGAATCTTCACGGGCATGAGATATTGGCGGATATATCGACACTAACACATCTCGAATTGTATGTATATTTTAATAACTTGCGGTATGTTTTGGCTGTGGGCCGGAAACATTTCGACATATTGAAAACATCAGTCTCTTTAAATTCATATAATTGGGAGTTCCATTACATTGTCTCATATTCACACTAAGTTTGCACACATATCATTCGTCCTTACTTCGAAAGAGTTGTCCGATAGTGTTCGTAGAAATTCGTAGTTTTGTTGACTGAGGCTTTGATACACAATGCTATTTTTCCTGATAAAAAACAATCGAACTTTTTATGAGAAAAATGGATTGATCACAAAGTGATTAAATTCTGCGAAAATGAATTGGTATATATACCTGTTTAGTGACCATAACCTTGCGTGTTCTTTTTGATGCATTTAAACAAAGTTTGACCTTGATTTTAATTGTAATATCCAATTCTTATTTTGTCAATTTTCTATATTAAATGAACAATTTATTTAATTAAATTCTTTAATAGGATATTTCTTACTGAAAGTATTCCATTTTATTCGTTATTTGCTAATCATTATGAATTTTTCATTTATCGGTCAAATCTTTATGTTATATTGTTATTTTTATGTTAATTTCGTGATGATCTTGGTGCATATCTGTTATTATTTTAATTTACTTTTATGTTTTTGATTTTATATTTAATTACATTTTTCTCATATTTTTAAGGTTGTTATTTGATGTTTGTTTATAGTTCTGATTTTAAATCTGCATTGCTATGTTTGCGCGCAATTTCCAATTCATTTAAACAAAATTCAGTCCTGGACCAACACTTTTTTTTCTTTATTTTTATTTCTTTTTTGCATTTTTTTAATATTTCTGTTAGTTTTTATCCTTTTTGTCATTTGATCAATGATATTTTGTAATTTGTTGTCTATTAGAATTTTCTGCTGTGGATTTTTATCAGTTTTCGTGCCAGATAAACAAAATTAATGTTTAGATTATTAGAAAATTAAATTTAGTCTCAGAAACCTTTGCAGATTTATTAGCAACAATCCTATACCAACAATTATGCCATATTGGAGTTAAGAAATTATTCCATTATATAGAAAAGATATTTTACTGGCCAAAGATGCATGAGACAATTCAGCTTTGTCTACGATGTTGTGATATCTGTTTTAAGCGGAAGATCGATCAAACCAGAACCAAGATCAATTGGATTTCACAATCACTTGACTACTGTGGTGGGTTTCTGAGATCGGTAACTCTGATTTAGTTGCTTTGCTTTGACCTTGCATAATTTCTGTTTCACATTTCTCTTTAATTTCGTTTTGTCTTTCTTTGTCTTTTTTGCAATTTTTGTCCCTTTGATTCCATAATAATACTTACTGATGTCAAATAGAATTTCTGATATATTTTAACGCTAATTCCCTTTGGGCTTCTATAATCACTGACAGCTGTCCAGATAAATAATTTTTTAGAGATGCCCTTTCCCGGATTTTCAAACAATATTTCTTCCCTTATCTTTAAAGGGCTTTCGAAATAACGTGCAAATTTTGCTTTTGTTTTCTTAAATTTGCACTTCTTAATTATAAATGACGTTCTTTAATTTAATTGTCTGTTTTTATTGATTTTCTCTTATTCCTTTCTCGTTGTTCAACATTTCTTTTTTATTCCCTTTTTATTAAGCTCCAGAACCACATCTTAATCACTTATCATTGTTTCCCCCAATCATTTTACATGTTTATTAATTATTTTATTCTGTTATTTAGGTATCCTCAACAATTTTAAAATTAAAATCTCTAAGAAAAAGTTGGTTGCTACGCTTCATTTCGGGAAATTATTGTTTTATAATTATACTAATAAAAATAAAATTGACACTTTTTAAAATAATTAAATAAATTTGGCAACGACTTTATTATATTAAAACACCAAACAAATTATTTTTTAATTACATAATTTAGTTAATAAATATTTTAATTATTTAAATATTTAAAAATTTAATTAAATTGGTCGAAACGCATATTTTTTTCAATTAAATAAATTTTGATTTTATGAAATTAGTGGTTGATTTTAGGCATATTTATTATTTTGAACTAACAGTTCTCACGAACCTGACCGAACCGCCTTCAAACCACCGCTGGTAATATGGCTCACTTTTTACTGAAGACAACTCATTAGGAACATTTCCAAAATCATTTGTGACAGGTGCCTAATGATGATATATTTCTTATGCGCGTCATTGATGGGAATCATCTTGAAAATGATCGGTTATAAATTCTTCTTACCCATCAGGTACCTAGCAATCAGAATGAAGTTTGTTATTTCTATTTGTTTCAATATTATTTCAACAATAATTAACAAAAAGTAAACAGAAAGTTCTATACCCTCCTTAAGTATAAGATCCTACCTAATGTACCATGTCTTATAAATATTCTATTTGGCTATGACACTCAAATTTATTATTGGTTAGCTTTTCATTAATTATATAAGATTCATTATAGTGTTGGGCCAAAACGCAATTTTGTTTAAATGGATCGGTAATAAACACGCAAACACAACATGCAGATTCAAAATCAAACCCATAAAACATCAACTAACCATGCTAAAATATGAGAGAGGAAACATTTAAATATAAAATCAAGAAACACAAAAGTAAATTAAACTAATAACAAAGTTCAACAAGACCCACACGAAATAAACATAGAAATAACATGAGAACATGAAAATTTGACCGAAATTTGGCAATTTACCAAAAAAAGCGAAAATCCATAAAAATGGAACAAAAATTAAATAATTTGAATTGGAAACAATTCAATCAAAAAATTAAAAATAAAATTGTCAAATTAAATTACAAAAATAATAAAATTAAGATTAGAATATACTAGAAAATCACAAGGTCAAATTTTGTTTTACTACATCAAATTTAACACGCAAGGTTAAGGTCGTACGATAGGTATATATACGGACTTATTTTCACATCATTTTAATCAGTTTTTCAGTTTTAAAAACTTGAACCAGTCTTAACCAGTTAAAAACCAACGAAATTTTAAATGTGAGTGGAGTAATGCTTGAAAACTTTCTCCGCGTCGCGTCCATGCAACCTATTATGAGCTCTGCTTGGGTGTCGGCGTGGGGAAAGCGTTACAATGTTATTATGGATGATGAACTATGTTATATCAATTGTTGTCTATTATATTTCAATAAAATTTATTAAAATGAAACCATTTTTGTCGAAATTTTTCCTGCCCACAGCAAACACATCACTACAAGTTATTAAACTTTACATACCCCAACCGAATCGTGTAAGTGCGGTGTAAGTCCGCCAATGATTCGTGCCCGTGAAGGCTACGGCGTGAGAACGCAGTAGCTGAAACGTAAATTATTATTCCGTATAGGGGAAGTGGGTTGAAGAGGGAATGGTATTTTGTCCATTTCTTCATCACTCAATTCCTATAAATTCGACCTAAATTATAATAACAAACGGCACAAAATCAAGTTCAGTGGGCACTCCTAAACTCATAATATGAACACAATTTTATCCTAAGGTCAAACTCGGGAAGGTGAGGGGGTAGTAATGCTAAAAATCATTGCTATGTCAATAACTTGTGATACTAAAAAGTAAAGATAAAATATGGTATAATAGCAATAAAAATCTAATCTTCTGTTCTCGGACTTTACTTCCACTAAATCACCTTCAATAAAGTAAGGCGTCCATAATTTCATCAACTTAAAAAATATTGGCATATGGCACTACAAACCATTAATTAATTAAGAAAATAACAATCACGCCATCAACTCCCCCGTCGGATATATAACTTGTAATGCAAATTACTTTCAGGCCTCACATTTACTGGAATATTTTTAATCATTTATAAACGAATAAATGACCTAACATCTTCCCCCAATGACGGAATTTATTAGATTTTAGCGATTAAAAGAAAATAACGAACGGAAACCTTAAATCACCGAGATGGATAAGCTGTCTTACTATAAGTAACCGAGTAAAGTAATAAATATTAATATATCATAAGTAAGATCTTGTAACTATAAATTGGCTCTGAAACGCAAATACGCAAATTCGAAAATACTTCCCCGAAAAATTGACTTCTCGAAATAAATAGAAATAAATATATATTTACTACCAACACACATGTATAAATATATATTCAATAAATATAAGATCAATGGGATGTCACGGTGAATGTCGATTCAGAAAGAAACAATCTACATTGGCTCTCCCAACTCCGAAATGAAATCGTTTACGCCATTTCAAGAGAAACCCCGAGTGAAGGAATAATATAAGCTCGTCCAACTAAAATAATCCGAATTCGATACAATATAGAACATATTCTGAATTGCTGGAAAGAAGTAAGCCTAAAGTACATTAATTATTCATGACCCTCTCATCATAAATTGACACTTACTATCATTTAAGTTAGGATGATTCAATTTAGAATGACCCAAATCGTTCTAGAAAAATGGCCACAATCGTTCCGTATCGAATTATGCCGCAACTGAATTGAAAATAATTATCAACAGTAATAACCGGATTTAGAAAATAAACCCGATCATAAACGAAAGTCCCATAACATTTAGCGATAGTCAAATCGATCAGAATATCCATCTCGCCAGCCAGATCAGATAAGCACACGCACATGCAATTCTGTACACATGTGTCGACTTCGGTTGAAAAATGGATTGCATCATTGATGATATTCGCAGACATTTCATTATTTACGAAGGAAACTAGTAGAACGGATTAAAGTTTAAGTCGACTGATATTTAGAGCAGAAATAATATGCAACACAAATTCGCTGCACATACCATACGCATATATATTCTGTCACTCGTCGGAAGGCCACCATTTATTAAAATCACGCTAAAGTATGCAATCCAGACGCTCGTTACCAGGAACCTCCGCAGGGTCACCGGAAGCTAACAACGACGAAATCTCGATGAAACAAAAGATTTTCCATAGAGACGGTAATTATCTTTCTTGTCTGTAAACATTTTTACCGTAATTTCGAGGCTTAGAATGTCACAAGACCGATTTCCCAACGCAAATTCTATTCAGAATATGAGCCATCGAGACAGTTATATCGAATTATGATCTATGCCGTGTTGTCTTGGTTAAATATAATGTGTTACATCAATAATTTATTTAAATTCGATGCCATGAGAAGACCGTCAGATAAGAATTTAGCCAGCAAATGACGACACCATAACTCTCATAAACCTCGCTCCTTAACCTACGTATAGACAAATAACCTGAAGTGCCATGAAGTATTCTCAGCTCTCTCGCCAACCAGTCGCCTACCCTGAGTCATTGACGATAGAATAAATCAGTCGTACCAGTGCCTATACGTTTTGCCCAACCGATATCATATTAAAGCATGTAAATGTGTCGTGTTCCGAGACAAATCACCCAATATCAGAATGTTTTACGCCTTGAAAATGAATTGAGACTGAAAAAGTGAGATGACTACGATCGGGCGTAATAATTCCAAGCACGAGATTTAGACAAATGCTTTCTACAACTAACTGGGTAGCACAATCCTTCTTGGAAATTGATATCCTTACTAAGTAATACAGGAAACCCATCGTAATTGCCAATCGACGCTACGGCAAACTCGAGAATAGCGACCACTCGTTTCCAAAGATAGATGCTACCAGAACTAAGTCACCCAACCACCTATTCCGATCGGTAATTTAGTAATTGCTATATTGAGTTAAGTCGAGACGTGACGTATATAGAAATTCTTTTCATTCAATGAGTTAAATTCCGCGAGTTTTATGATTCTAATCACATAAGAAATCTAATTAGAATGGATCGCGAGGTCAGAAAAGATTGAATAGGCGAGCTAGATAACCATCATAGTGAGATACAGACAGAATAGTCAACCAAGAACCAGACAAAAGCAATGCTACTCGATCGACCCAAAAAAACGCTCCCAGATCATTTAGGCGACCCACAGCACTTCAGTTTAATGAAATATAATTATCAACGACTTGGCTAATGCTTATGATTTTTGTTCAGATAATTAATGGATCGATGCATCCATAGTGTTGGGCTCAGAGCCACAATCTAAACAAAAATAAAAGTGAAAAAGTTGTGGAAGGAATCACTGCACATAAACATGCACCGCACCAAGATACTAAAAATTAAAGAAAAAACATATTAAATAAAACAAAATAAATATATAACAAAACCCAATAAAAACAAATAATTAATAAAAATCATGAGAAAGCAAAACAGCTACAGAAGGAAACATATAAAAAATAAAATAAACTGCCAAAACCTTACAAAATAAGGTTTAGAAAAAACATAGGCAGAAGCGGCGACCAGAAAACAAATAAAAAGGGGCAAAAATAATATTATCAAAAAATAACAGTAAAAATAAAATTCGAACATAAACTGAATTATATATTAAAAAATAAAGAAAAATATACAAAAAATAATAAAAATAAACTTTAAGTAATAAAATAATTAAAAAGCCCTAAAAATGGCGAAAAATCGCCTATTGGTCGCACACATGCATGCAAATAGTATAAATACAGTGATGAATTTCATAATTTTTAACCTTTAAAAACCGTTGAAACTTGTATGCAAATTTTGATCGATTTGAAAACTCTTTAGACGTAAGGAATTTTTCTTTGTTTTTATACCTTGTCCTAATTTTATATGTTTTAATCAGTAATTTGGTATCGTAATGTCTCATTCACTTTCATGTCAATAAAATTATATTTATATTTATTGTCCAACCCTTAAATTCCTATATATATTGTATCGTAATAGCTGGTCCATGGGACGGATCTCGGGCTAACTAGTGGGTGAAAACTCTTAGTTGGGCTCGCGGGTCATGCCTCGTGGACCCCTCGGCCGTCCGCAGTCGGTTCTGGTGATAATGCACAGGACCGCCACGCAGGGCGCCGCTGTATACTCGGGGCGGCTTCTGAAATATGTGGCCGGAACGAGTTGGAATAAAATCAGGGAAGATGCGACAGTAGAGAGAAAGGGGAATTTAGGCGTGATCATAACTGAATCATACGAGTCATTTTTTTTGGACATTTTAATAAGAAATGGGTAGCAGGGGTAAGCGGAGGAATAGTCGATAAATAAACATCGTAATCATAAGCTCTCCGTATAAAGTAACCTCGTAAACCCGTCAAATTAAGCAGACTAAAGAAAATTGAGTTACAGAGGTGTCAGCACGAACAACAAAACGCTAAAATTCCTACCCGACCAAATCGAATTGTGAAATAACGACAACACGAGACCCCAAAACATTTAAATTGAAAATCAATAAATTCGTATAAATAGACAATAGCTATGTCTAAACGCGTAGGTGATAGTTGAGAAATGATCTAGTGCAACCTAATATACAAATAAAATTCAAACTAAAGTCGAGATGGAATAATCGCAGACTAACAGAGCATGACCACTTTGTGACATTTTCCGATGAACCACAGATATAACAATAGCAACCACTGCAGTAGACGACACGAATATAATGGTGGGAGTAGCAACACTAAATACAGCGAACATAATCAACCGATAAATAAAATAAATAAAATGTAATAAGGGTAGTCAAGCGTGATAATTGCACGAGCATAGTAAAAATAATAGATATAATAAAGTGAATCAATATAAATGGTATTTGTAGTCACAACCAGTTCCATGGACATAATATTAGAGGTAAAATAAAACGAATTACCAAAAGTCTAACAAGAATAAATACTCCCTAAGCGAGATAACTATAATAAACGAGGTGAATGAAATACCTATGACACTAATAGTAAGTATAATAATAATTAGGGACTAACTGACAATAGTGACATTTAGTCTGGAGATAATTATTGAGGAAGGCATGCCGTAACAGCCAAGGTTCAATCTACACGTAAAAGGGCCCATTTCGTGATAAAGTAAATGAATCGCAAATTAATTAAATAAAATTATCAATCACTTCACCATGAAAAGGAGATAAATTCGGGTTAGTCAACTCGGTAAAAATTAGCGTTCGACCCCTCATGGTATGCCCAAAGATACTGTAGTTTTACCCAATAATGATAAACGGTTAAATCACGATAAATCTCAAAGGGGAATAACAAAAAGTAAGGAATCAGCCATAAAACTGCCACCCCGTCTCCCGCCAATGTTCCCGTATGTCTGTCACCACTCCACCTCTCAGGAAACTCCCGTTTATTTTTCTTTTGTTTTTCTTTTCAGAATGCAGAATCACGAAAATGAAACCGGAATGGATAGATTGCCAAGAATACCCCGACTTCCCCCGTCGATCGTGGCTGTCCGCCACCAGTATGAAGAGTTAAAACAAAAACACGAAGCCCTTCAAACCAAATATGCGCGAATAAAAGGCACGTGGGCTCCGCCTGATGTCGTCAAAGTACTGCGACAAAAAATTGAGCGGCTCACTCGAGCGCGGGATGAATTGGTCACCGAATCCCGTGCTCAGCGGCTGCTCATCAAAGAGCAATCGACCGCGCTCCGCCGCGCGTTTACCGATACCGAGCTCCAAGCTTGCGTCCCGGCCAGTATCCGAGCCAGGGAATTGGAGATAATACCAGCCTCTCACCTCCCCGTCTCGAATGAATTGCCTTCGTCCTCAGTTTCCAGAAACCAAATCCCTGAAATTCTCAGCCCGTCGGTCGAGCCCGTTGTCCCTCAACCACCTGCTGGGGACCCCAGGAGTGCTGCTAACGCACGGACACGCCGGCGACCGAATAAAAATCGACGTCGTCGCGAGCGGCGCCGACGAGCGGAAGGAGTCCTCAATGAAGTGGATCCTACGGAGATTCCCAGTACAACTAACGACCCGCCTCCACCTTACCAGGAGTTTGAATTCCCGGAATTCGACCCGGATATTCTATACGCCCCTGACATAATAATCCGATCACCCGCTCGGTCGATTCATATTAATTTAATTGACGAGGATCCGGAGTCGTGCCCGGTCACCCACATCCTCAATGAACTTGGGCTCGAAGAGGAGGATATCGCCGTTCTTACGGGCGAAATGCCTAATTCTAGTCTGGCACAAGAAGTCGCAGGTCCCTCAACTAGGAGAGAGGAGGTCCAATTCTTAGACCCTCCGCCATATAGGCCAAGGAAACGAAAACATTTTCCCACTGACATTGACGAAGATGATTAAAGGAGCTCGAAACGCTCGACTTGACTAATCTCGATCAATTTTTGTTTCATTAGTTGAAAATAATTTGATTATCATTAAATACAACATTTACCTTTTCGTTTCATGAATTTTGTGTTGAGATTGGTTAAATGAACCAGTTTATGAGTGGTGTAGCGGTGATAGAGGGGTTGAACTATGGCGTACCCGTAGTAGGCTTAGATGATCATCCATAAATTTCTCTCCAAGGGTTGTCACGAATCGAAAGTCAGGGAAGGAAAGCGTAAGCCCTTCTATCGGCAGCAACAACTCGGGAAAGACGAAGGTCCTTCGAGGAGTAGTGCTAGAAATGGCGCTCACCTGCTCGAATGGCTTTCGGCCATTATGTACGTTACCAACGTGATCTCAATCACGGGTACCTAGTGGTTATTAAAATCATGCGGCGCATCAGGAGGTTTCCCCTAACTCTTCATGATGAGGATCTCAGCTGTAGAATGAGCGAGCTATTGGAAAATTTCCTTTTTTCTTTACTCCTGCGTGTCCAACATGATTTTTGGGGGCTCAGCCGGGATTGATTTAATTACGACCACTCGCAAATAGAAAAATAGAAACCTAGGGAAATATAAATCCAACGGAGAAAGTATAAATAAACCCCAGCCGAGAGTAAGATAAAATCGTATTAACAAAAGGAAAATAAGAGCGACGCGAATCGGAGAGAAAATCACGAGAATACCTGAAATTATCCAACTAAATTACAGAAATAAAACGTGAAGACGACCTTGAAAGTTAATGGAAATAAATAAAAATGTATCATAAAAATAAACTAATTAACTATAAAAGGGATAAAATAGAATTAAAAAATCAATAGAATCAAAATATTAATAATTTAAAATAGAAGGATAATAAAATTTGAAATAAAATGGATAGAATAGAATTAGCAACTCAATTACCAAATAAAAGAAAATAATAAAAGAATGAGGCAGCAAAACCAATAAACTAAATATTAATAATAGAATAATAAAACCATTAAATTAATAATAAAATTTTTGTAGAAGAAATGGACCATTATAACGAGAAATTAAACCAATTGCAAGACTTCCTGAACATTGAAACAAATTCAGTAGAACAGCTAGTTGAAAAGATGAAGCAGATAAACAGAGCAAGGCAAAGCAACCCACAAACAATAAGCCGTGAAAGCACCCGAACAACATTAGGACTAATACAAACAGCGGAGACAGAGAACCAATACGACTGGTACCGAGAAAGAGTAAACAACCCAGAAATAAACATAAAATATCACGCAATCGAGCAACAAGTTGAAACAATACCTGACGCCATACAGAGCATAATACGACGAGAGATAGCACCACTACACCAGTGCTACATCTGCCAAATTGAGCGAATAAAAGTGCTGACACTTCCGTGTGGACATTTCTGCTATTGTCAAAAATGTGCTAAACCAATGACTGTTTGTGTAATTTGTAAAATTGATATTGAGGAAAAAGTGACGGTCTATTACGAGTAAACCTGCTATGAAATAAATAATTAGTTAGTCATTCCTTTTCCCGCCCATATATCTATATATAAAATATATGAATAATTATATATACACAAAAGTAAAAACAAAAAGCAAAAGAAGTAGAATGAGACATTATGAACATCAGAGATAAAGTATAAGGGAAATACCTTGAGCTACCTTCGGGTAGTGCGATTAAAAAAGCCAAACCGGGAGGGGATAACCGATCACCCAGAAGAGAGATATAGGACGAACTGTCGACAAGTTTTTGCCCTGTTGGGAAGCTACTGTGGTAAGACTGATCACCTTACCATTGCAGTAGTGGATCAACAAAGCCGTTTTGTATTTCAAATCTGGGGGGTAGGCGAAGAACTCTCGAAAAGGCAGAATGGGAAACGCGCGTATAAGAAATAAACAAAGGAATAAATAGGTAAATAAAAAACAACAATAAAAGGAAGATCATTAAGAGCTCGAATAAGGAATAAATAAAATATGAATAGAAACGAGTAGGAAGCCGGCAGGAAAATATAACAAAATAGTAAACTCGAATTACTTCGGCGAGACTACTTCGTATTCAGAAACAATAGTTCATATCGCATTACTTCAGCTCAGACCGACTTCGTACTAAAATTAGGTCCATTCGTCAATTACTTCAGCTCAGACGACTCGTATTACGAACATTGGTCATTGCATTAACTTCAGCCGAGACTGACTCCGCATTACAGGACATTGATTAACTCGCATTACTTGGTGAGATTGAACTTGTATAAGAACAATAGTTCATTCGCATTACTCAGCTCAGACCGACTTCGCATTATAAAATTAAGCCATTCGCATTACTTCAGCTCAGACTGACTCGTACTACAGAACATGTGGTTCATTCGCATTAATCAGGCTGAGACTGCCTTCCGCATTACCGGACATTGATTCCACGTGAATTACTCAGCATATCCCCTGACTTCGCATTACTAGAAACACAGTTCTACGTACTAGGTTAGCACAATCTCAATCCATAACAATAAAACATAGTTCAAATACGTATAAGGGGCAAAATATGAATCAGGGTAAAAGAGCCAGGCCTCAACAAAACAACGGAACAAAAATAACATAGTAAAAGATAAGGGAAACAAAATAGAAATAAGGATAAAAAAGGAAACGCGAACGCACAATGAATAAACTCAAGGGGGGTAATAGATCTGGGAAACGCAATAGCCGAAGATGTATTATAATAGATAATTACTAGATATATAGATAATTGTTAACTACCCCCATATAGATAATAAAATCGACGAAAAATGAATTGAGGGAAAAAAATAAAACGTATGGATTATATTAAACGGGATATACACCTGGAAATTTTATGAACACTATAATTATGGGTACTATAATCAAATTCAGGATGGCGACATGACCAAGAAAGAATCGATAAATAAATAATGATGAATAAAGGAGAAAAAGCAAACGAATAGAAAATAAAAGAAATGACAAATAAAATAATAAATAAATCAGTATGTTTATTTGAGGCGGTTCGAAAAGACTGAACAGCGTGTAAGCGGATATGCTACAACGGTTCATTTTTTCGTTTAGACACACAATCAACCAAAGCAAACAAAAGCAACAAAGCATCCAACCAAACAATTCGCAGACGATAAAACAAAGCAACAAAAACCCACGAACATAAACAAAACAGATAAACAGGAACCGAATAATCAATATTACGATAACAAGGAACCGACGACAAATCAAAAGCCTCAGTGAAATATTTACAAACCAAAGAACCGACTACGGACAAATTGCGACGAAACAACAGATAACAGACGCGACGCAACAAATCATCAAGTAAAAGAAAACCACCCAAATAGAAGCTACCGAGGAGAGAACAACATTACGAATCGAGCAAGCAGCTATCTACTTTCAGGGAAAGCGCCAAAAAAAATCTAGATCGAGACCTCAATCGCCGAGAAAACTACACAGAGCAGATTCACTCGAAGATTCGATTCCAACAGCCAAGATCAGGCGACACAAAGAAAACCAAGAATAAAGAGGACACGAGTCAAACAAATGATCGCGAACAAGAACGAGAAATGAACAATCAGCAAAGGAACAAACATAGAAATCCAGCAACAAACCCGTACGAATAAGGGTCGGGAAATCAAATTAAATAATCCGGAAACAACAAAACAAAAACAATATGGCCTGAAAATAACGGAACCCAAATAAAACGACGAAACGAACCAAACAAACTGCCAAACAGCGAACGAAGCAAAAGAGATACGGGAAAAATTCCGAGGAGCACACGTTCAATGGGAACCGCCAATAAACTGAACACGTTCCTAAGGAATTTTGGGGTATATGTTAGAAGTTTGTGGATGGACAAACGATATGGGTAAAAACTAGAATGCCGTTATATCTATGTGATAGCGCACTGGATATCTTTCTGGAAGCAACAAGAAAGAGGAAAACGTGAATAATTTGGAAAAGATTATCCAAAGAATTCTTAAAACTAACATTTGGAGTACAAAACTGACAAACCAGGATACAAGAAATTGTTTAACAGAAAACAAAGACATGGAGAGTCCGAACACGGGATGTTCGCGAGCGAAATCAAGAAGATTGGCAAAAACGGACCGACGAAATTCCGACGAAGCTCACTTGAATCGGCATATTCGTAGATGGATTAAGAGACCAGAGCTAGATCTGCAGTGGGAATGAGATTTAACCACATTAGACGACGCGGTAGCTAGGGCAAATCAGGCGGAAATACACCTGCCATCACAGATTACGCTTATGCAAGATGAATCAATGATAGCAACAATGGCAATAAACGAAAAAACGGGACAAAATGATGCAAAAGTAATGCAGTTTATACAGGAGCCCCACCCAAATATTAAACCACAGTGCAAAGAAATGGCAAACCGGTCCGAACAATAATATAACAATACACAAAGAACAGGATACAACGGCGGGAATATAACTCAACGCAGATAAACAATGCAGAAACATGCGGAAAATCGGACACTGGGAATGAGTGTTACCAAAACAGTACATGTTGGTAGATGTGGGAGAAAAAGGACATAATATACGATGCGAAGTCAGGACCTGTTTTCACTTGTGGAAACAGCGGGCCGTGGTCAAGAGATGTAAGAAAAGGAATGAATCAAAAATCAGGACCGCCATAGAAATAAATAACTAAGCAATCAAGCGTCAAGCAACCAAATATCGAACAGACAAAGCAAGTATATGTGATGCAAGAAATATCCCATACTTAAAGATATGTGGCAAAATGATGCGAAAACAAACAAACCCAACAACAAAAATCAAATATCCATAGAATGCAAAAGAGTTGAAAATATAAGAAAATGAGAAACGGAAATGACACAACAACAACACGATGGCCCAGGTGGCAGCAGTTACAAATGGAAGAGGAACGAGGAGACAAGAAAAGATTCAAACAACGACAAGAACAATCCGCGAGAATAATAATGTTGAGAATGATCAAGATGTAAAGAACAAACTGCTGAACACATTTATAAAAAGTACCAAAAAGATAAAACTCACGAAACCAGAACTACGAAAAACTAGGAGAAAATCAAACCGAACAGACGAACTTCAAGACAACTAAAGCAGATAAACGGAGAACACAAAAAAAATACTACTCGAAAAATCAACAGAAAGGATAACCCGTGACAGAACGAATGGTCAAACGAAAAAACGGGAAAACGATAACAACCCAACAGACAAATGGAAATCCCCGAATTTAAAAGACGGACATTAATAGAGAAAATCGATCGCATAGAAAAAAGAAATTTGAAAATATCACCAAGGGGATTGATAAAGTAAAAACAAAGAGAGACTTAAGAATAAATATGCTTACGAACAATCAGAGATTCATCCCGGAAGAACGGGGAAATAAGCGAAACCAGCAGTTTAATGGAGACGTTACTAACAAGTAATCTGAGAGCGAAGAAAGAATAAACCAATCATACGAACCGATGAACCGATGGATTCATGACCGCCATTTTCAACCAACAGAAGAGAATAAAAAGTAATAGCGAACTAATTGAAACCATACCCGAAACATTTTAATGAAAACGAGGAGTTTATAAACAATGAAGTATTTAAAAGAATACATGAGGTAAACATTTTACACCTCGAGGGGGGAAAGGAGACGTGATACCCGAGCAGGAGAAAACCACAGGGTAAAGGCATATTTAGAAATAAACAGAAACTAGAAGACATAACGAAGTTTCCAAATATTATGCAAAACGCCCGGACTCATAGAAGTATCTGGATTATCAGCCAAAACACGGATGAATATTCGATTGGAATAAAGGCAAGAATGGGAGAGCTCCAAGAAAAATGATAACCTGTATCATAAGACGGATGGTTAAAAAACCAGACTACACCTAATAGACCCATAACCTATGGCCAGGTAAACAACATATGTAACTTTAGAAAAAGAAAAAACAGTACCGACTTTCGGATTATGGGGCAAGAATACGCGAAGAACGAATTCGAAATCAATATCAAAAAGAATTTACAAGGAGCAACCAAGAGAAATTTTTAAAACAAGAAAAAGTTAATCACACAAATAATAGAATCAAATCCAGATAAGAACGTGTGTGGAAATTTACTAAATGTATCTCCAAACCAGCAGACATGAAAGTAATTATAGAAAACTTGCGAGATACGGTGACCTCAGACACGCCAATTATAAGAATACGACATTAAATACTGGGAGATACGGAACCGCCGAATAGGAAAGGAAAAAAGCTAAAAAGAATTGAAGATAAAAGTAAAGTTACCAAACCCGAGGAAAAAATAACGTTAAAATGAGTAACAAAAGCGAGTAGGA
Organism: Schmidtea mediterranea; assembly: GCA_022537955.1. Classification (NCBI taxonomy): domain Eukaryota; kingdom Metazoa; phylum Platyhelminthes; order Tricladida; family Dugesiidae; genus Schmidtea; species Schmidtea mediterranea. The sequence continues at coordinate 260,799,178 of CM039679.1, forward strand.
CGAGTTAATAAAAATTGATCAACAGAAATGATCATGAACAAAACAAAAGATAAGCGAAGATGAAATGATAGAAGATGTAGCCGAAAATACCTTCATTCATTATCTAACACGAAGAAGATGAACATATCTATACGAGTGGGAATCATGGGACGATGACCAAAATCAGAATAGTACAATGGAAGGCTCGATGGGGAACAGATACCACATGGAAAGAGATGGACGAAGTGGGAAAAAGGCCACAAAAGTCCAAGAGAATTAAGAAATTTCGACAATGGCGGAAGGATCACCGCTCAAAGAGAAGCTCAGCGAACTAGATACAAGTGAATGTAAACCAACCCCATGGAGAACAATGAATAACGGAAAAAAGATGGGAACTAAAACCTGGACATTAAGAAGAAGAGCCATTGAGGAGAAGACAAGTTAACAACCATGAGGAGAATCCCGAAGATAGAACGAATGATCTAAAAATAAAACGATGCTCGAAAATGAATGTGGAAAAAATAAACGTAATGAAGAGACCAAAAAGATCCCAACAGTAGATATCGACGAGCACAAATAAAACTGGAAAACGATATTGCGAAAATTAATAGAAAATATTACAAAGGGCAAGGAGCCAGAGACGAGCAGCAAGACGCATGCGAAATTATATGGAGAAAATGGCGAAAACCTCGAGAATTTGAAGAGATTAGTAAACAGATCGAAAGAAATACAGAAGGAATAAATGAATAGTGTCCGAAGTATTCGACAAGATACAAATGAAACACGAGAGTGGGCACAAGAACCGCAGGAAAATATAAAATAAAAGTATTCTACCCGGATAAACAACTGGAAGAACTGGAAATTCACCAACAAGCAAAAATAAAAGAAATAAAAAAGAAAACTGAATATGAGAATCCATTCCATTTACAATTCCATGGACGATCGTTAGACAATATGTTAGACATGGGAGTAAGCCAATGGTGATGGGAGAGATAATCCCTGAAAAGAGAAACATTGGGAATACATTGAAAGAAGGAAATAAACCAAAACGATCAAAGCAGCATGAGCACGCCAGTATGGGAGGAGAATAAGAATGAAACCCCAAAAATGTTTCGAAGGAGCGAAGGAGAAATGATCCGGAATGAAAATACAGATTGAGGAGAGGAGCTCTCACCGCTAGTAATAAAAACACCCATAAAACTAACCAGAATCCAGAGAGGAGCCAACCGTCAACCAGCTATCACAATCAATGAACAACAAGAATGAAATAGAAGAGATGATAATTGAAATGGATAAGAAGACAAAAGATTTCACGCCAATGAAAAATGTATAACACAAACTCACGAAGCAATAGGACGATATATACTAACAAAAGAATGGAGAATCTCAGAAAACAAAACGAAAAAGCCAAAAGATTAACCTAACGACACACGAAAAGAAATAAACAAGAAATAGGCACGTCCATGAGAAACGTCCAACGAGGCGGCCAAAATTGACAAACGAAAACGGGAACCAAAAAATCAGAGAACAATCCAAACAACAGCAATGGATGACCACGGTGGATAAACTAGAAAAAATAGCTTACGAGATGAGAAAAACTCACGCCAGAGAGGAAAGCGGAACAGAATGGATAAGGGAAATTCTTAGCGGATATGTTAATAATCACCACCAACCTAAGGGAGGCTATGGAAGAATCGAGCAAGTGAGGACGCCAAACAACTTGGTATACCGTATCTCCGCATAATCCGAAGCTGATCAAGGAGAAAACTTAAAAACGATGAAATTAGAATGGGAAGAAAATAGACAAATTAGTCGCCCAATTGTACAAATTACGGATGATGACGAATATCGATTATGGCACTCTCATAATCTCGTATATAATTAATGAGCTATCTGACAAACAAAATCCAAACAACAGTTCATGAATACGAGGAGTACCGCAATGACATAAGCAAGAAGATCGAACCAGGTTTATTACAAATGGTGGAGGAAAGCAATTTATAAAACAAACGAGAAAAAACGAACAAGTCAAACCACTGCACGTAAGATTGAGGCATATAAACGACTTCGGAACATGAATTACCCATAAAAGATATAGCAAGAGAAATACAAGCATACAACTCACTAATGATGACAATGAGGTGTGCTAATGTGCACAGGTGCAACAAACGGATTCCTAATATTTGATGTGCGATAAAGCAGTAACTAGGGGACAAGTATAGTCGCTGAAGAGATATCGAGGAATGTAGGATGGCAATACCAAATAATCTGACCACCTATAGAAAAAGCGAATAACCTATCACATTTACCAAGAATCTGATTTCATCAAGAACAAAAGCCAAGGAATGCGCAATTACAGCGAAAAAACATTAGCATAACCACTGCGGAGCACACTCCCACGTATCAATAATAATCAGGAACAGAAAGAGAAATACTACAAATAATCAGGAAGAAACAAGCAAGGACTATTCAGCGGAGGAGAAATGAATTAAAAGAAGGAGTCGTAATCTGAAAGGAAAAGTTGGAATGATTCCAGGTACCGAACATATTCTTAGAGTAATCAATCATGCAACTGGAGATTGCCAGGGAGTGAAAATATACTATAAAAGGAGAACTAGTGACAGGAAGTGTTTAATAGAAACCTATACAGTCGAATTAAAAAGAAACGAAGCACAATTGATGGAGCAACCCAAAGTATGAAATCAAACCAAATTGTGCCAGAGCAGCAGACACCAGTTTGTAAAAACGGAACATCCCAACGATAATATACCAAGCAACATCCATAATGTAAAATGCAGTTCTTAAAAACAGCGTCTTATTCGACGAAGTAGAGGAGAAGTATTCCGAGGACAAACGCAGAGGAATTACAAATAAATGATGGTACAAAATCATAACAAACGAGAGCGGAAAGATCAAAGCCAGAACTAGGTCCCCGCTGAAACAAAACAAACCCAGCCAGCATTGATAACCACGGAAGCAGAAATGGCGAATGAGATTCACTCAAAGGAAAGATAACACAAAAAATGTGGAAGAAATGGTATATGCCACCAACTACCCCAGGGAACAATCATCAAGACAATGCTAGAGCAAGGAATAGCCGCGGTAGCTAAAATGAAGTGAAATTATATCTAAACATGATAACAAGATGGATATTCACTCTACCATAAAGGACAAGAGTTCAATGCAAAAAGTATACCAACCACTTGTTACGCAACGATTGTCAGTTAAATAAAGAAATATTAAACACGAAATTAAGCCGTAGGCAATAACAACCCAATAGCGCAATGCACTATTACATTACAAGAAGGACATTTTGGAAGAATAAGCCCGGAGAAAGTGATGTATATATTTCAAGTGTGAAAAACATTGCTATGTACCGGAAAATCAACGGCACCAAACCGGAAATGTACACCTAACGAACTACGGTGGTATATAAAAAGCAAGATTCGATACGTACAACCAGTAAACGCGAATGATGAAACTCCTACAGAACAACCAAACTATATGATTGCAACAAAACGTTCGGACTCACTGTTTCAGCAAACAGATGGAAAATGGGTATGTTCCGCAATGAGATTTGCCCAGTTGCCGAACCACAAAGATTCGGATTGACGGGAACGACAACGGAACAAGAATTTCGACCACTGGACGTGGTAAACAGCGGGAATATATTCACAAGAAAGTTGGGAAGCGCAAGACAGAATTATTGTTTCCCGCGAGACAGAAATCGATACACTATCAAATATAGTAATATACACGGGCGGCACGAAAATTTCGAACAGAAAACCTAATTACGAAATTACTACTATACCCAGACCATTTCCAACAAGCACTCCAATATGATGAAAGCAATGTGGGGTAGATCTAGTGTTCGTCAAATGATGGCTGAATATTGGGCATAAATAACTCATAATCCAAATAGTAAGAGTGATACTAACACAGATGTTGCATGTCTCGACATCTTACAAGACGAGAAAGAAGATAAATTGGGAAACTATTAGTCGGAGTACTTAACCTTTCTTGGCGAAATCAGTAATGGTGTTACAAATGGCAATTCAAAGGAATACACCAAGTCAAACGACATTTACGAGTCTTACAAACATGAAGGGACAGACGAAGAGATAGGTAGAACGATTCAGGAAAGCACTATATGACGAAAGAGCGAGAGATGAACAAAGGAGCAGAAAGAGTATGTGGGAAAGAATCAAGGAATTAGAAAGAACCGGTGCGATGAACGACTCTGACGATGAGGAGAATAACGGAAAAGGAAACGGAGCACTCAAAAATGAATCCAAGACCAGTATACTGGGAACGGAAAAGAAAGACATGCGCGTGAATAAAGCGAACCAATGTCAAGATGCAACGAGGAACCAACAAAATTACACGAAACAAAAGCAACCAAATGAACAAAATGATACCAACCGCATATCTAACCCGTCACTCTATAACCCTGATTGGAAGCAACAAATCCAATAAATACAAGACGATCAAGAAGTGTAGATCAGGACGGGGGAAGTTAGAACACATAGACGCACTATACAACATAACTGGACCACAGCAATATAACTCTAATCATCGAGATAATGGAAAAGGAAACGAAGCAATGATAGATCAGGACAAATATTCTCACGCAGTAATTTAAGGCGAAATACCAAACGAACATCATTGGAAAGATATCGAACCAACGGGAGTTCATGATCGCATGTAGTAAGAAACGGTGAAACTAATGGGACCGAATGGTGGACAACATTGAAACAACCAGAAAACGAGGTAGAAACATACCTAAGCAGTAATACACAATTAAGTGTACCATGCATATTGGAAAAACCGATTAATGCCAAGAACTATCAAAGAATTGTTATCGATCTGGAACATTATGTCCTGAGGATAAAGAGGTAGAATCTGCACCATGGGGGAGAGTGGCGACACAAGTAGTAAGGTGGTTCAGCAGATAAATAGTGGTACCAGCTAAATCCAAATGACTGTTATGTCAAAGTAGATGAGGGAATTACGGAGAGAATGGTATTCGAACCCAAGTAAAAGTTCGAAAAACGACGAAGCTACGTTTAGCAAGAGAGATAATGAAATAACGAAAACGGCGGAACTACCTATCAACATCACGAATTTCCGACGAAGAAGATAAAATAATATAGCAAAACGAGAGACCTGGGACAGTTTAACGCCCATGATCAGAATCGAGTTATTAAACGCGAAAGAGGAAAGGGAGAAGAGGACAAACCACTATGGACAAAATAGATAGTGAACTCCTAATGAAAACGAGAAAGCGCAATTAAACAATTAATGATGGAATATAAAGAACATTTTCGCAGTATAAAGATTTAGACTTGGGGAACGTGCGAGTCACTACATGCAATACACTATCAGACGAACAGCCAATTGCGCTAAGACGCATACAAACTAGCAGAAGCCCAGAAAACCGTAGCAAAGCAGGAGGTTGCAGAAAATCTCGATGCAAAGGTAATTCGAACCAAGCTGCTCACCAATGGCAATCCAGTTGTTATGGTGAAAAAGAAAGACGGAACCAAGATTTTGGCATCGATTATAAAAATTAAATGCGGTAACCAAAAAGATACGTATCCGTTACAGAACATTAACGAAATGTTATTGAACATTACAAGGAGCAGCTACTTCACTTCATTGATTTAAAAAGCGATACTGGCAAAAATAAAAATGAAAGAAGAAGACAAAAGAGAAAACCGCATTCACCATCGGGAGACTATATCAGTTTAAGAAAATCGCCATTCGGATTAACCAATGCACCAGCATCTTCCCAAAGATGCAATGAACTTTTCGTTACATGGGATAAAACAATGCATGGTGTATATAGACGACCTGCTGATCTACTCAAGTACATTCGAACAACATTTAAAGATATACGAAAGGTATTTATCCGACTAAGAACAGTGGAAATTGAAGTTGAAACCATCCAAGTGCGAATTGGGCTAAAGGAAGGTGACGGTTCTTGGTCACATAGTATCACAAAAGGAAAGGAACCAAGATCCCAGGAATATCGAGAAAATCAAAAATTGTCCAGCACCAAACCAGTAACCCAAATACAGGAATTCCTAGGAGTTATGCGGATACTCACAGAAATTCATGCAAAAATTAGCAGGTATAACCAACCGATACAAGATTTAGTCAAAAAGAGTGCATCAATTCGGTGTGGCGGAAACGAACAACAATTGTGGCATTTGAAACATTACGAGACAAGTTACTTGAAGCACGCAATCTTAATCACCCCGACTTCAAAAACAAACCGTTTTTACTGGCAAGCCCACCGATGCAAAGCGGAATACGCATCTGCGCAAATATTGGGACAATTAGACGAGAAGGGAAAAGAACGGGTAATCGGATATTATAGCAAAACATTCAAAGAAGCACGAGAAAAATTTTCAGTTACCGAAAGAAAGCGTTTAGCAATCATCAACACAAGCAATTAAGCATTCAAATAACTTACTATGGGATCATGAAATAATGCATTACAACGACCATCAACTGCATAGTATGCTTTGGCCAACATAAAGAAGCATCGAGTCGACTCATGAGATGGGCAATGCAATTACAAGAATACTCTCCGTTTATAAAATTCAAAGCGGGTCGAGCAAATGCAAATGCTGACTGTATGTCGAGATTCATCTTCCCAGATCTGATGGACGAGGAGGTCAGGCGGATATGTTATGATAATTGCAGAAGATATTGACTTTCGCTCAATTGATGACTGACAACAAGAGGATCCAGATAAATGATAATCGAATATCGTGAAAACGGTAAACCAGAATCTCAAAATGATCTACAATTAAAGGAACACATGGATAAACATCGACACAGGTATGTAATCGAGAAAAAAGTGTTACTAATAGCAGACGGCGAACAAAGGCTAATGGTAATACCCGAAAACAGACGGAAGGAACTATTAACCCAATACCACGACGGGAAGTTAGGCGGACATATGTCGGTAAAGAAAACGCTCGCAAGAATGAAAACAGAAATACTTTTGGCAAATATGTCTGAATCCGTAAAAGATTGGATAAAAAATTGTCTTCATTTGTGCAAACAAGGAAAAACACTGGAAGCAAAATGGAAACACCATTGAAACCAATGCCAGTACCCAGCCGAACCTCATGAACAATGATAATCGATTGGATGTATTAGGGCCATTACCAGAAGACACTAAACCGGAAAATATATATATTCTAGTAGTACAGATTACCTGACAAAATTCCGGAAGCATTTGCGATGAAAGACCAAAAAGCAAAACAATAGCAACAAAAACTTGTGAAGAAATCTGTTGCGATTACGGAACACCAAAAGCAAATTATTACAGATCAAGGAACAAATTTCAGAGTGAAGATTAATGAAAGAAGTAACCATCTATTTTAAAATAGCAAAATTGAGAACGTCACCGTATCATCCACAATCGCCATGGACTAACAGAAGATTTACGGCACATGATACAGATGTTGTCAAACTACGTAGACAGATACCAGAGAGATTGGACGAATAATAATCAATTTATGTCTAGCTTGCCATAAATGTCAACACATGCCGCAACCAAGATGAGCCCCATTACAAGCTAATGTATGGTAGAGAATGTAATTGTCCAATGGATCTAGAGTATCAGCCGCCATATCACAGTATATGGAAGAAAGATCGACTACGTTACAAAAGTCAAGAAAAGAAATGCGAATATGGAGACGGCAGGGACTAAATATCAAAGTTCAATCAGGAAAGTTATAAAGATCTACACGATCAGAAGAAAAATGTTACCGCATACTTCAGTTGTAAGGAGACTGGTAATCATCGAAACACCAGAACTGATTCCGGGTACGACCAAAAAATTACAAAGAATGGAAAAAGGACCGTATGAAATCCTATACGCAAGCGAAACCGAAACGTGAAGAGTAAATTGATGATAACCATTCACCAAGACCAATAATATGTGAATGTGAGCAAATGCAAAAGCCATACAAAAACAATAACAGCACAACCAGAAGAAAGACGTATAATACACGGTCTCAAACGGCAAGGATATCATGCTAAGATGTAAATAGCCAGAATTAATCCAATTATATGGACCCAGACGAATACGACAAAACGAGTACCAAGGAAAATACTGATGATGGGAGAATGGGAAGATCACGCATACGGGAAAATGTAGAACCAGAGATAGCAGAAAATATCGTGAAAGTAGGCTAAGACCCTACACCGAACCTGGGCGAAAGAGAAACGCAATATTGAATATTGGGCAGGACTAATGAGAATAATTGACAACTACAAACGCGAACGACACATATCGAGCCATAATAACACAATAATAACAAACTGCCAACTCTATTTAACTATTGGTGACAAAGAAAGCAATAGCCTCGTCTGCAATACCATCATGCAGACGAATAATAACGAAAGAATGCAAGAAAAATAATTAACGTATGGGAACGTGTTAAAAGAAGTCAATCGACCAAGAAACGAGGACGGAGAAACCCCACTAATGATCGCAGCAAAGTAGAGACATCCCAACTTGGATAATTAAAGTCCCTACTACAAAGCAGGAGCAGATGTGAACTGCAACAGATAGAAAGGGGATACAAGAGGCGTTGAAACGCGTTTATATTAACGGAATATGCCAAAAAAAATCTGGGAGCAATGTTGAAATATGTAACCACAGAAAACATCGACAACTTGGAAAAAACCTACCCGATCTTATACATATTCATTTGAATGCAATAAGGCAAGAAATGGGCAACGAGATTTAATCAATGCGAAGCGACCTGATAACGACAAATGGGTAATAACACAACCAAACGGACGAAAGGGCGAAAATGAATTCCATGAAAATCAGCCTATTTCGGTTACAATCGTTAATCAGCAATATACGTAGCTAATCAAAGAGAGGAGATATACTACTAACCAACTTCAGTGGACCCGAACACAGTGGTAAGAGAGCAAACAACAACTGTTTCAAACTATAAGAGAATCGACTAAGGAACATTATAGGGCGTGGGAAATACATCAATGTTCAAATTTATGAGTCAATTCAATACATCAAAGGTTCCTTAATCGAAAAGTCATATACAATTTGCAACAACCGGAAAATCCGCCAGACACTAGCAAATGAGGAATAAAACGAGAAGTCTTCAACAAATTTAGAATAAATCAAAATAAGACCAATTAAATGAAAAGTGCGAACAGCAAGACAAATAATGCCCGCAAGATTTGGACTACAAAATAGAAACGCAAATACTCACGAGTTGGGAGTAAATAGCACAGTCATATGCCATTGGAGACGAAATCGACCAGATACAGAACTGATAATGCGGAAACTACCAAGACCTTCACCATTAACAAGCATCAGGAATGATACGTACACAAACGCCATACAAATCAACGACAAGACAACCGTAGCCAAAAATCATAAAACTATTAGAAAAATGCGGGGAAAAGTCGAAAGGAAGAGGGAAAAATGGCAAACAGCCGGGCTAAATGTACGCACAGCTATCCGGAGTAAAAATGGGACGGTAAATACAAGAACTAATAAGAACCGGTTGGAATTAAAAGAGAGATCAGACGATTGGGCAGTATACTCGAGTTGGCAACTAACGAACCTAACGTGGCAATGATAAAATTTATAACAGAAAATGCAACGAGAAGAGAAATAGAGGAACTGTGTGCGGATAACTCAAAGACCTATCATGGAGAACCAATATCGAAACAAAGAGGCGATAAAGATCTTGCTAAATTGGAAAATACCAGGATCCGAGGAATATGCAATAGATATAAACGAAAGATACGAAGAAGGAGAAAATGCATTACTGAAAAAATTGATGATAAAGGAAGGAAACCCCAAAATAATCATGATAGTACTCAACGACCCAGAAATGAGATCACAGATCAACATTAGAACAAATGAGAATTGAAAATGGGAAAATAGAACTTATTAACCTGGTAGAAAAATGGAAAACCACGAAAACGAGGATCCGAAAAGAGCGAACACAATAGATGAAATAACTCAAAGGCAAGGGACAAAGCAATAACAACCTATAAAGCATTAAAGGAAACTTAATGTCGGGGGACGACATTTCAGCGAAAACCGGAGGAGATACAGATAATAATGATAAAAATGACGAAGATAAGAATAACAGAGAAAATGAACAAAATGATGAAAACGGAGAAAGAAACCAAGGAGACAAAACAAGACAAAGAAACGATAGGGCAAATAACACCAGGCAAATTAAGAAAAACGACAAAAAATAATAGAAACGAAAACAAAAAATCGAATTTATGAAAAACGAACCATATGCTACCGAAAATAGAACTAAATTGGAAAAAACAATCTATTAACATTCTCTATTGTCATAGCCAACTTGAAACTAGCAAGTGACCATACATACTGAGATCAACGGAGGGACAAAGAAAGATATATAATGGAACCGAACCAGATAAAAAATAACAAATATCGACAGGGCAAGCAATAACTAAGTATGTCACACATATCGAACAAGAATGGATAGGAAATAAATATGCGAAAAAAGGAAATAACAAACCTAGGAGACCCTATATACATAAAGGAATAAAAGCTTAACGACGATATCGAATAGCATCTACAGAGACAAGAGCACCAGATGCGTAATGAGAAAATCGCTAGGGATCCACGAGCAAAACCACGCAGCCAACGACAAAAATAACAACGCCGCGTAACAAAGGAACGTAATAAAACAAGAAACGCATGGTAACCGATTCAACAAAAAGAAATGAATCTTCGGAATGGGAAATACAAATAAAATCAGAACCCACCAATGACAAAAACCGAAGTGCTAAAAATTATACCCATCAGTGAACAAAATATGTATACGCGGAAAGATCGGTGAGGGATGGTAAAACGGAACAGGACAGTGTTCTAAGGAATCGCAATAAATCCAGGAGACCAACTATTATTACGAGGATTTGAAGACCGCAAACTAACTATAGGATTTGCATATCAGACCAAGAACAAAACACCTAAATGTAAGACGGAGAAGACCGGAACTAACAATGAGGAAAAACCACAAATAAAATGGGCAGGCGGACATGTAACGACAGCAATTGACTCGACCAACAAGGAATTCATCACGGAGGAAGAAAATTGATTAGCACTGGGAAAATCTACAGGTACTATAGGGACGACTATATGCCTGGAAAAAGTGACACACGAGAGAAATGAGAATATTACAATGTCAATTCACCAACTTAAAGTAAACATCGAAAAGAGAATAAACACTAACGCAAAAACAAGATATTCAACATGCATATGGAGAAAGTCTAAAGCATACCATACTGTCCTCACAAGAAAAAAGAATAAAAGCACTACGGTAAGAAATGACTACAGTAACGTATCAGGACGAAAAAGAAATACCACGGAAGAGGAAAACCAGAACAGAAATAAAGAGGAAGACAGATATACTCTCAGAAGCCCAAATGGAACAGAATAATGGAACTAATCGAGAAAAACCAAGAACAAGCCGCAATAGAACAAACATGAAGAGAAAATACTTATTGCAAATACGGAAGAACCAATAGAGATCCCACACTGGATACGAATAGTAATGGGATACAAGCATAATAATAATCGCAGTAAGCGAACCGAACTCACAATGGGGCATTAACGAAAGCAATTCATAGATATAATATCAGACAAATAAGATGAAGATGGCCAAAGAAAAATTAAAAATAGAGGAACAAAGAGGGTGGAGCGAGGGATTGACAAATCGGAACCCCTCCATCAAAATGCAAAGGTAATAAGGTAAAGGAACAATGAGTGGTAATATAATTGTATAAATTGTAAATATATTAGTAATATACAAGCGGTAAATGTTTATATTATATGAAACCCTGTAAATTAATGTAACAAATGAATTCGGAGAACACCAAAGACTGAACATAAAACGACAATGAGAATACGATAATGAATACAAATTAAGGAGATGGAACAGAATTATCAAACAAGTTACGAACAACGAAACAGTAATCGAAATGTGAAACGGCAATTATAACGTCTAAAAAAGTGGTAAATTACGTTCAAGAACAATGGACGGAGAGCCAAATAGCGTTGAGAGAGGCTCTAAATACAAACATGTATCACTTAATAAACCATAGAAGAACCAACAGAGACGAATGAATGAAATGGACGGAATTACAAATATTGAGAACAGAAAATAATGGCAAGAGAAAACGAGTTATCAAGAGTAGCGGAAGAAACGGAAGAGGAACACCGGTAGACATGGAGTGAATGGTTTTGAAGTCAATCGAGGAAGAGAGCAGAACCAGACTCATCGAGTACGTGGAGTAAGTAAGGGAAAGATTACTATGTAAAAAGAGTAAAGTAGAAGCAAAGAAAAACAAAAAAAAAAAAAAAAAAAAAAAAAAAAATCATAAAAAATAAGTGTAAATAAGAGTTACGAAGTTAATAAATGAATAAAACCTAAACAACCTAGACTAAACTGTATATAATTATAGAAAATGGATCAACAAAGAACGGTGACAGAAGTCAATGAAATGATTGAAATAATCAGGAGACGAACTCAAATACAAATAGAAGCGAGATTACGATGCGGAGCATGTACTAAACTATTAAAGGAACCAAGACAAACAGAGTGCGGGTGTAGACTAATGCACTGACTGTGTAATAGAATAACATTGAATGGCCCAAAACATGCCCCGATTGTAGATAGAGATTGCATCAGTAAGAAACACAAGAAGAATCGAGCAGCAGTAGAGAAATAACTGAGATAAATGCCCAAATGAACCATGCCGAAATCGGAGGAAAAACAAGAAGGAGCACATCAACTAACAATGTAATTACAAAAGAAAACCTTGCGAGAAATGTCAACAACTCATAACCGAAGGAGAGGAGAAGCAACACGAAAACGTATGCGAAGAAAGACGAACAAGATGCGAATATTGCAATATCACCGAAACATGGAAGCAAATACAACAGGAACACGTAAATGTGAAAGAAGAAAAGATATGTAAAATTTCGAGAACATGTCAGAACAAATGTGGAAATCAAGGAAGAAGTAGAACTCAAAGAGCATTGGGAAAGAGTGCAGTAGAAAACGAAATAGAATGCCCCAATGGCAAAAATGGGGATGTAAAATAAAAATACTAAGAGAGGAGAGATACAACATGTGCAAGAGACGCGCGAGGACACCTGAAAAATATGGACTAGACACCATAACGGAGATGATCACACGATGATGAAAAGAAAATCGAAATCGAAATCGCAACAAAATACTAATCGACAGAAATCTTTAACCACCGAGAGTCATTCGAATTGGCACGAATAGGAATGTCGGAAACAGAAAAGACATGTAGAAAATGAAATGAAAAGACTAAAGGGAACATTACCAGAAACTAAGAAGTTACCACACCCACGGAAAAATTTTACCAATTGCTCTCCATATATATGGAGAATTGAGGAATTCACAAGGAAATGGCAGAGAGCAAGAGATGAAACAAAGTATCCATAACCGCCCCCATTCTATTCATGGAAAAACGGATTACAATTGAAGATGAGGGTATACCCAAATGGAGATGGAACCGGGAAAGATACCCACGTATCTGTATTTTTTGTACTAGTAAAAGGAGAATGGGACGAATTACAATCATGGCCGTTCAGCAATAAAATGGCCTTCACAATAATGTCAGCAAAGGACGCACATGTAGAGAGGTTCAAACCAGATGGAACGCCCTGCTACAACAAGCCAACAGCAGATGTAGGTGTAGCAGTAGGGTCATCAAGGTGATGAAACAAAATGTGATGTGGGAATACCTAGAAGGAGACACATTATTCGTAAAGTGGTCAGTAGAGAGAGAAGGAACGGGAAGGACAGAGTAGGAAAAGAGGAAGATGTAAAGTGTAAATAAATATAAATATATGTCTATGTATAAATAATGTAAAAGTAGTGCCATAAAACAAAATTAGTTGCGCGTAAACTGAGAAAATAATAACTACCGCAAATAACAAACCTTAATTGTAAATATTACTTGTAGGAAAATGAATAACAAAGAAATAACAATCGAAATAATCAACCATCTACCAGTAACAAAGATGATGCAAATCATGGGTGACGAGAATCAAAAGGCAATATTAGTTAAAAGTAACGAGATGGGAATGATGAATAAAATAAGAACAGAAACCGAGAAGTGCGAGAGAATGTGGCAACAAGTACAGGAAGTCACGGAAACGACCCAATCCTAAAACAAAGTAACAATATAATGGATAGAGTCCGAGAAATATACGAGGAAGGGATAGAGGAGTTCGAAAAGTTAATAAAGGAAAAGATAAAACAAGATATACGAGAGGAAAAGAGAAAGTATGCGTCACAACAATTAGAAGAAACCCAAAAAGCCGAGATGGAAAAATTCCAAAAACAAGTCGAAGAGCAAGAAACAAGAATGAAACATGGAAAAGTTATGTTAGAGCTGCTAAACAAAAACATAACCGAGTTAAAAGAAAAAGCAAAGTTAAAAAATTACAGAGAAGTAATCAACACAGCGTATCAACAAAGTGTAATAGACAAATCAATCCAGGAGAAGAAAGAACTCCAATTAAGAAATGGAGAATCAAAATTGGAAATAATGTTTGGAAAGGCAATGCTGGAGCTAGCTAGCCTAAGAAGCAGTCGGTTGGAAGAGGAAGTGGAAAAACTGAACAAAAGATTGATAAAGAAAGTAGAGGAACTAGAAAAAATGCGGGCAAAATATCTAAGCCAGTTAGCAAGAGCAACGTTTAACCAATGTAGAACTGAAGGAGCCGGCAGAAGAAATAAAGAACTAGAGGCCCAAATCGAACAAATTGGGAAAATGCAGATCAAAGTGAGAGAGGAATTGGAACGTACCAAAAAAGAACAAACCGCACAAATAGCTGAATGGACAAAAGCGATAAATGCAAGCGAAAGGAAAACAAATGGAGTATTGAAAGAAGCCAAAACTTGGAAACAGAAATACCAAGCGGCAATGAAGGAGCTGAAAGAATTCCCCGAAAAGCGTGTACCTCTCGACAATCTACAAATGTGGGAACAACTCGAAGAGCAAAAAGTGGAAACAGAAAATTTACAAGCTCGACTAAGACTACAAGAAAAAAGAGAAGAGAACCTTAGAAAATTCACGACGGTGAAAGTGAATCAGTTAACAAGGATACAGGATCAAATGCAAAAACTGGCCGAAGGTAAAGAACAGAGTGACCTGCAGGTAGAGATAGAAAAAAGCAGACTAGAATGCGCAGAGCAGGAAATAGAGAAATATAAGAAAATGTGCGAGCAAAGAGACCTCGCAATCCATCGACAGAAGGCACTCAGAGGATGCGAAAAAGAAGTCTTTGACGCAAAAGTGAGGGAGTTACAAGCGGAGTTGGAAGGAATGAGAACCCAACCAGACACCTCAGTACTAGAAAGAGAGATAGAGGATCTCATCGAAGAAGTAAACCAGCTATCATATATGCTGGATGGGGAAATGAACACCTCACAAGGATTACGAGAAAGAATAAACGAGATGTTAAACATCCCACCCATGATTTGGACCTCGCTTATACCTATGGTGCCAATGCCAATTGTAAATACAAATATAGGTGAACCACTCGAACAACCACAGGAAACCACGATAGATGAAGGGTTTGTGGAAGTTTGGGGCACCTGGGTATAGGAAGAGTGGAAGAAAAGATTGTAAAAAGTATAGAAAATGTAAATAAACCTCGATGTAAAATAAAAAAAAAAAAAAAAAAAAAAAAAAAAATAAAAAGCCAAATAAAAACCCATAAAAAGAATAAAAAATGAAAAACCATAAAAAATAAAAAGAAACCAAAATAACAAAAATTAATGTACAAAAATTGTAGAAAATGAATAACCAGAATAATTCAACAACAAATGAAGGAGAGTCCGGCGAGACCACTTACAACGTAAGCATCAAACCTATAAAGGTTGAAGTGGAGAACGAGTATCCACTACCAATAATATGTAAGACCGAGGAGGTAGTGGAAGGAGAAGGAAACGAACAGGAAGAGATGATAAAAAATATAAGGATAGCAATGGAACAACAAATACAGGAGATAGACTGTATAACCAATCAATGGTTCCAGTCACGGAAATTAATAAAAGCACTAAAAAGAGAATGCGAGGAACTAAAAAGACAAAGAGAAGAAGTAGAAGATGAAAATGAATGGCTAAAACAAAAAATTGAATTAAATAAAGGTTGGGAAGAGAGAGTAAATGAACTAAAAGACGAGTTAGCGACAAAATGGTCAAAACATGTGTTAGAGGACCATTGGAAAAATCAAGCAAAGAAAATGCAGAAGAAATATCAAAGAACAAAAAGACTAAATCAAGCCTATAAGAAACTCGAGAAATACGCGAGAAACAATACGAAAACGGGTTGCAATACAAACAACAAATACGAATATTAAAAGAAACAAACGAGAGCCAAAGAAGTGCCATAGACGAAAAAGATAAAATAATCACCCTTATCCCTGAGATGAGAGGCAGACTAATGAGGGCCGAATTGATGCTAATGAACAGCCCAACTTGAGTAGCCACGACGAATTAAACCCCGAATAAAATATCGTATAAATAGAAAATGGAGCTATATCCACAAATCTGCCTACTCTTAATCGTTGTCTCTATCAACAAATCAAACCCAAATCTTCAGAAAAACCAAGAAGCTATCGAAATCACCCAAACCATCAGAACAGAACTCACCCGAATACGAAAATACTTCCTTCAAAAACCTTCGTGTAAAAATCTCAACCTCCACCTACAACAGAAGATCAACCAGCTCTCACACCTCGAAAATATCCTCCTACAAACAACAATATCCCCTCCTCCCTCAATTTCGAACAACGAGAAAACAAACAAATTCGAAATCGCAATCCTCTGTTTGGGAATCACCCAGATCGTTATCATCATCGTCGCAGCAATCTGTCAAATCACCCAAATAGCAAAATCCTACCAAAAATCCCCAGCAAATAGAAATCAAAGAAGAAGAGATCGAATCACTCAAACAATCCGTTTCACAAAACCCCCTAACTCCACATACCAAAATGATTCAGCAATCAACAACCAAATGCAAGCAATCGAGTCACAACCCAAACCAATCCAACTGGACAACATCCCAGGTCCAAGTCACCGATATCGAACCTGATAATAACGAAACGACTATCCTATCATGTGTAAATTGTAAATAAAAACTGACTAATCATATTGACTTATGTATAAAATCCCATCACCTTAAGTGATGTCTGCTTGACTCTTATAAATTGCCATTTCATCTTCAATTTTTTTGTAAATTAGTCAAAGTATAAAAGTAACGTTATGTTATACGAATGTTGTTATATGAAATTGCGGGGCGCAATTTAAATGGCCCGGGAGTGGTTTGTTGGGCTCAGAGCCACAATCTAAACAAAAATAAAAGTGAAAAGTTGTGGAAGGAATCACTGCACATAAACATGCACCGCACCAAGATACTAAAAATTAAAGAAAAACATATTAAATAAAACAAAATAAATATATAACAAAACCAAATAAAAACAAATAATTAATAAAAATCATGAGAAAGCAAAACAGCTACAGAAGGAAACATATAAAAAATAAAATAAACTGCCAAAACCTTACAAAATAAGGTTTAGAAAAAACATAGGCAGAAGCGGCGAACCAGAAAACAAATAAAAAGGGCAAAAATAATATTATCAAAAAATAACAGTAAAAATAAAATTCGAACATAAACTGAATTATATATTAAAAATAAAGAAAAATATACAAAAATAATAAAAATAAACTTTAAGTAATAAATAATTAAAAAGCCCTAAAAATGGCGAAAAATCGCTATTGGTCGCACACATGCATGCAAATAGTATAAATACAGTGATGAATTTCATAATTTTTAACCTTTAAAAACCGTTGAAACTTGTATGCAAATTTTGATCGATTTGAAAACTCTTTAGACGTAAGGAATTTTTCTTTGTTTTTATTACTTGTCCTAATTTTATATGTTTTAATCAGTAATTTGGTATCGTAAGTTCTCATTCACTTTCATGTCAATAAAATTATATTTATATTTATTGTCCAACCCTTAAATTCCTATATATATTGTATCGTAATAGCTGGTCCATGGGACGGATCTCGGGCTAACTAGTGGGTGAAAACTCTTAGTTGGGCTCGCGGGTCATGCCTCGTGGACCCTCGGCCGTCCGCAGTCGGTTCTGGTTGATAATGCACAGGACCGCCACGCAGGGCGCCGCTGTATACTCGGGGCGGCTTCTGAAATATGTGGCCGGAACGAGTTGGAATAAAATCAGGGAAGATGCGACAGTAGAGAGAAAGGGGAATTTAGGCGTGATCATAACTGAATCATACGAGTCATTTTTTTTGGACATTTTAATAAGAAATGGGTAGCAGGGGTAAGCGGAGGAATAGTCGATAAATAAACATCGTAATCATAAGCTCTCCGTATAAAGTAACCTCGTAAACCGTCAAATTAAGCAGACTAAAGAAAATTGAGTTACAGAGGTGTCAGCACGAACAACAAAACGCTAAAATTCCTACCCGACCAAATCGAATTGTGAAATAACGACAGCACGAGACCCAAAACATTTAAATTGAAAATCAATAAATTCGTATAATAGACAATAGCTATGTCTAAACGCGTAGGTGATAGTTGAGAAATGATCTAGTGCAACCTATATACAAATAAAATTCAAACTAAAGTCGAGATGGAATAATCGCAGACTAACAGAGCATGACCACTTTGTGACATTTTCCGATGAACCACAGATATAACAATAGCAACCACTGCAGTAGACGACACGAATATAATGGTGGGAGTAGCAACACTAAATACAGCGAACATAATCAACCGATAAATAAAATAAATAAAATGTAATAAGGGTAGTCAAGCGTGATAATTGCACGAGCATAGTAAAAATAATAGATATAATAAAGTGAATCAATATAAATGGTATTTGTAGTCACAACCAGTTCCATGGACATAATATTAGAGGTAAAATAAAACGAATTACCAAAAGTCTAACAAGAATAAATACTCCCTAAGCGAGATAACTATAATAAACGAGGTGAATGAAATACCTATGACACTAATAGTAAGTATAATAATAATTAGGGACTAACTGACAATAGTGACATTTAGTCTGGAGATAATTATTGAGGAAGGCATGCCGTAACAGCCAAGGTTCAATCTACACGTAAAAGGGCCCATTTCGTGATAAAGTAAATGAATCGCAAATTAATTAAATAAAATTATCAATCACTTCACCATGAAAAGGAGATAAATTCGGGTTAGTCAACTCGGTAAAAATTAGCGTTCGACCCCTCATGGTATGCCCAAAGATACTGTAGTTTTACCCAATAATGATAAACGGTTAAATCACGATAAATCTCAAAGGGGAATAACAAAAAGTAAGGAATCAGCCATAAAACTGCCACCCGTCTCCCGCCAATGTTCCGTATGTCTGTCACCACTCCACCTCTCAGGAAACTCCGTTTATTTTTCTTTTGTTTTTCTTTTCAGAATGCAGAATCACGAAATGAAACCGGAATGGATAGATTGCCAAGAATACCCCGACTTCCCCGTCGATCGTGGCTGTCCGCCACCAGTATGAAGAGTTAAAACAAAAACACGAAGCCCTTCAAACCAAATATGCGCGAATAAAAGGCACGTGGGCTCCGCCTGATGTCGTCAAAGTACTGCGACAAAAAATTGAGCGGCTCACTCGAGCGCGGGATGAATTGGTCACCGAATCCCGTGCTCAGCGGCTGCTCATCAAAGAGCAATCGACCGCGCTCCGCCGCGCGTTTACCGATACGAGCTCCAAGCTTGCGTCCGGCCAGTATCCGAGCCAGGGAATTGGAGATAATACCAGGCCTCTCACCTCCCGTCTCGAATGAATTGCCTTCGTCCTCAGTTTCCAGAAACCCAATCCCTGAAATTCTCAGCCCGTCGGTCGAGCCCGTTGTCCCTCAACCACCTGCTGGGGACCCCAGGAGTGCTGCTAACGCACGGACACGCCGGCGACCGAATAAAAATCGACGTCGTCGCGAGCGGCGCCGACGAGCGGAAGGAGTCCTCAATGAAGTGGATCCTACGGAGATTCCCAGTACAACTAACGATCCGCCTCCACCTTACCAGGAGTTTGAATTCCCGGAATTCGACCCGGATATTCTATACGCCCCTGACATAATAATCCGATCACCCGCTCGGTCGATTCATATTAATTTAATTGACGAGGATCCGGAGTCGTGCCCGGTCACCCACATCCTCAATGAACTTGGGCTCGAAGAGGAGGATATCGCCGTTCTTACGGGCGAAATGCCTAATTCTAGTCTGGCACAAGAAGTCGCAGGTCCCTCAACTAGGAGAGAAGAGGTCCAATTCTTAGACCCTCCGCCATATAGGCCAAGGAAACGAAAACATTTTCCCACTGACATTGACGAAGATGATTAAAGAAGCTCGAAACGCTCGACTTGACTAATCTCGATCAATTTTTGTTTCATTAGTTGAAAATAATTTGATTATCATTAAATACAACATTTACCTTTTCGTTTCATGAATTTTGTGTTGAGATTGGTTAAATGAACCAGTTTATGAGTGGTGTAGCGGTGATAGAGGGGTTGAACTATGGCGTACCCCGTAGTAGGCTTAGATGATCATCCATAAATTTCTCTCCAAGGGTTGTCACGAATCGAAAGTCAGGGAAGGAAAGCGTAAGCCCTTCTATCGGCAGCAACAACTCGGGAAAGACGAAGGTCCTTCGAGGAGTAGTGCTAGAAATGGCGCTCACCTGCTCGAATGGCTTCGGCCATTATGTACGTTACCAACGTGATCTCAATCACGGGTACCTAGTGGTTATTAAAATCATGCGGCGCATCAGGAGGTTTCCCCTAACTCTTCATGATGAGGATCTCAGCTGTAGAATGAGCGAGCTATTGGAAAATTTCCTTTTTTCTTTACTCCTGCGTGTCCAACAATAGTCACTGTGCGGTTTCCCGCGCATGCAGCTAACCGATGTCGCAAAGCCATGTGGGACGCGGGTTTCACCGTCTCCCCCGTAAAGGAGTCCCGATTCAGCACGCAACAGGATTCTGAGGAGACCGATCTCCCATTCATCGCTATAAAGCGGGAGACCGGACGCAATCCGGCCCGCGAAATTCGGGGACAAGCTGAGTTCCTCCTAGCTCGTCTCGATGAACATCAGCGCCAGATCGACGCGCAAGTGAAGGGAGCCCGACGCTATTAAGATGAGATCAACGAAGATATCGCGGCAGGGAGGATCCCAACTACGGATCGATATGCTCCTCCGTACAACACCTCGTTTAATCTAGACGATCCCAAATTAAACACGAGATCAAAGGAAATCAACGTGGTGGTCCCGCGGAAAATACTCCCCCGACACTTAAGGATGAAAGAGGATCGACCTGATGGCCACCGCGAACACCCTTATGCTCGGACAACCCCAAGACGATATAACAATAAACTCCATAGTGAATCGGATTATAAATTATGATTAAAAATAAAATGTTTAGTTCTTAATCACGAGTTCTCTTTTTATGATCCAAAACCCTAGTGACAATATATATAGAGTTGACCCAAAACTCTAGCGATTTTAAATATAATAATCTCACAATCCCATAATATTTTTGATGAAATAATCAACATTGGTGTAGTATTGTGTGGCTTAATTTAATTCTTTTGTAGATATGGAATCACGCCAAATCCTACAGCGCGAATTAGACAACGCACGCAGAGCGAAAAAGAAATTATACGAGCAGATTTTACAATTAAAGAAGGAGGTACAACAAATTAAGGCTACCTGGGTAGAGCCGAAGAAGGTCAAAGCGCTCTACCAAAAAATGACAGCGGCGCAGAAGGATTGGGCTGAGGAGAAACAGCGCAATCAGAATCAGAAAACACAAATAAGAGGCCTAGAGGTGGCATTGTCGGCGTGCCAGGAAGGCGTGGCAGTGACATACCCCCTAGTATTCGCCCTCGCGCAGCTGGCCTACAGGGATGCGTCGGCCACCTCAAAGCCAGGCCCCAAACCAATCAGACATCGACTAGGCAGAAATGAGCGCGCCAAGCGTCGGGCCGCTCAACACGCAGAATAAAATGTATTTTTGAGTGTTATCAAATAAATGTTTTCTTTTGTTCTATTGATTTTCCTAATAAGTTTGATGTCAGGACGAGCTAGAGTAAATAGTAAGAGTAGAAGATGCAGTTTGTAGAATGAGAAAGACCAAATATACGAGAATGGGACCAGAAAAAATGAAAGCGCGCGTAGGCCTTCTAACGGTAGTGCGTTGAACCCAGATTGAGGTCGGGCCAGAGTAGTTCCTCTGTGGCGCTCACCTTTGGCGACCTCAAAACCGATGGTTGCATCACCAACGTTGCTTAGCGATAGGTAACCATTGGGGTTAAGAAAATGGTTACATCTGGGGTCAAGGTTATCAAAACCATAAACCCACAATAGTGTCTATTTAGGTCTAATTTAATGCCCCTTGGTGTAGATTATAATTTTGATAAAATCCAAAACAATTTCATTGTTGCTTGGATTTACTCAATTTCATTTATTGAACATATTTGGTTAATAATTATTAAACAAATATGTTCAAATTATAATTTTTCTATTTCACACTATTCTATTCTCAATGACAAAATAGAATAATTGATCGATAAAATATTTTATGCTTTATCGATAATTTTAAACATGTTGAATTCCAGATCTTATTTGCCATGCATAAAGTGTCATTGAATCTTTTAACAGAAGCTCACGAGAAGACATTTTCTTCCAATGAATTGGACGTTCAAATCGACCACGTTTTCCATTTGGACAAATTCATAGAAAATATCGAATCGTTCCAGCGATCGAATCCCGGCTGTCGGACTCCAATAGAGGATTTAGACTGTCGAGCGCTTTGTGTAATTGTCAAGAAATTGATGTTGCAAGAAGACACAGTTTTAGATCTGAAAGCTCCTATCAAAGTTTGTGGGGACATCCACGGTCAGATCTATGATTTGATGAGAATTTTCGATTTATGTGGTCATCCTTCTAAACAGAAATATCTATTTTTAGGAGATTATGTCGACAGAGGTTACACATCCCTCGATGTGATAAGCCTATTATTTGCATATAAATTGAAATATCCAGCTAATATGTTTTTATTGAGAGGAAATCACGAGTCTATTTGCATCAACCGAGTGTATGGATTTAAGAAAGAACTTATTGAAAGATTGAATTCATCGAAATCATGGAAATCTTTTAATGTGGTATTTTCTACTTTGCCTATTGCTGCTATCATAGACAATTCCATATTTTGCTGTCATGGTGGACTTTCTCCTGATTTCTTACTTCACGAATGTGTCAATCTACGGGAAACAATAAAGGCTATTCCTAGACCATCAGAGGTACCTCAATTTGGTATTATGTGTGACTTATTGTGGGCTGATCCAATGGATGTCGACTCTTCTGATGAGAAATCGTCATCTGGTTGGGTTTCCAATACAAGAGGCTGTTCCTACGTGTTCGGATCGGATGTTATTGAAGCGTTTCTTGATAAATTCCGACTAGATCTCATTGTTAGAGCTCATCAGGTAGTGGCTGATGGTTATGAATTTTATTGTGATGGTAGTTTGGTTACAATATTTTCTGCTTCTAATTACTGTGGAACATTCGATAACGCAGCCGGAGTTTTCAATTTAGAGCCCAGCGAAAACCAATTAATACCAAACGAAGTTTCATTAAATGGAGGTTTTCATATCCTACCGCCGGACAAAAGTATCAAGAACCAATGGTTGAAAGCCAAGAAAAAAGAAGTTAAACCAAAACCTGGCAAAAAATCAAAAACACAAGAGATCTCTAACGTGGCATAGATTCCTAAATGAGCACATTATTATATCATTCGTGGTCAATTTACTTTATTTTCTTATTGTCAGATTTAATTGCGGTCTTTTCAATATTAATTTTACTAATTTTGAAATCTCAAGTTTTATTTTTTATAACTTATCAGTGTGATTCGTCAAAATAATTTTTTCAAAACATGTAAAAACATCAACATTGAAATCATTTTAAAAATTATATTCAAGTTTCAATCTCTCTTTTAATAATAATCTTCTTGTTAGCATTTCCCAGCGTTTGATTACAATGATTCGTCGGCGCTCGGCTAACCTAGCTTGCTGGATTGTATTGGTTTCTTTCCATGCAGCTTTGAGAACCTCAACATCTTCATCACACACAACCCAACCATCGTAAATAGGACGAGCTTTATTTCTTTTGGTAAAAGCCCAACCAACCATTGCTGGTAAGCAATCTATTTCCAACCGACTGGAAATTTTATCTAATCTAGGAAACAATAATAATAATAAATTACAAAATCATGATCCCTATCGAGTTATGCTAGAAATAGATTTTTACCTTTCAGATGCAAATGCGTACACCCGACAGGCAGCATAGACGGTTTAAATAAATCAACATTTCCATAGGCATTCCTAGGAACGATCCCATTACACGCTACAGGAGGAACATATTCTTCAACTTGCCAAGGACCGAATAATTCTACAAACGGATCACTGCCGACTTCTTTTTCTTTTCGTCTTGAGACCATTGTTTTCACCTTCTTACATGGAATTTCTCCGGGACGAATAACCTTAAATTATATAAGGCGTCACAACTTTATAAAATTGATTTTATTTGGAACACCTAATTTATGACTACAGCAAATATTAGTCAATGAAATCATCCATGATTGAAATGTTTCGTCTAGTACCTCCAGAATCATATCGTATTTTCCTTTAACAACTATCCATTTGCTCTCTATGGAAACCGCTTGTTTATTTGATGCTCTTAACCGTTCTGCTTATTGGAAAATAATGAAAATGTGATAGACTCTATGTAATATATCCCTATAAGCAAGTTCAACCAAGCCAGATAATATAAAGATTGAAAGAGAAGCTGTAAGACTAAGTTATCAAAAGATATAAAATTATGTAATTTCTTTATCTTTTCACCATTGATCTTTTTTCAATATCCATTATCATCACTTCCATTTGGTCTATAAAACAAAATATTGATTTAATGCCTAAAATAAAATGATAGTCAACACTAATCTGCATAACACAAAATTCCCCTGAATTACAAATTTTTGACCTACCTTTGCTTCTTTCAACCAAGTCTCCTTCGTGTGCGCCAAATAGACATTGTCGCGCAAATAAACTGCTTCCTTCCGCCAAAATCCGAACGAATCAACATCAGCTGGATATAGAACTTCGTATTTCAATAAATGACTCTTGAGAACGAAAATTGGGTGGCCTTTTAAATCTGCCAGGGTTGAAGGCACCCCTTGATCGATCAAACGAGCCCTAATCTCTGAATTTTCGATCTTGTCATTTTCCGTGTCAATCGGTCGTTGGAACGATCTAATAATGCGAGAAAATGAAACTTCATACAAACGCTGACGTCTCGAAGTTGTTGCCCAATTTCGGTCGTACTTAGCAGCCAGGTCCTTCATGAAGCCGTCATTATCAACTGATAAGCAGTACAAGAATTTTGGATGATCTCGCATTACATGAGATAAATCATTCCAACTGTCGGCGTTGCGAGCATCCACTGGGATCCATTTCTGATTTATTTCATCTAGAATTTCCAACGTGAAAATTATAGTGGAATTTAATTGAGCTTTCGTTGGAAGATTAAATGAGAATGTTTTTGCTATTTTCGATTTTTGGGGATTTTTCGACCGACCACCTCTAGTTGAGGGTTTGTGCACAGTTGGAGGACATAGAATGCCTTCTGTGGCTTCTTGAGACTTACTGGTATATTTCTTCAAAAATACTGGATAAAGAGCAGATACGAGTCTTGTTTTAATTGCAGCTTGTCGTAGTATTGCAGCAAATATAACATTAATCCATAAAGATGAAACGCATTTCTTATTGAATGAATTAATTAATATATTTCGAATGTTGCCTGATTCATCATTCATTTGTATCATTTCAAATTGCTTAAGCAAATTGCAAAATAATTGTTTTGATTTTAACTCACTCCATGGTTTAAATTTTGAGTTATTATCAGGAAGACACGAAAAAGCTAAATGCGTTATCAAATCATTTTTATCACTCAATATTCGATTTATATAAAATAAGCGCCCGATTAAAGCCATAAGCATGGTTCTATGGCAATTTTCTCTTAATTCTCTTTCAAGTTTTTGTTGAATACGCTTTTCATCAACAACATCGTGTAGTTCTTTAAAATCTTCATCGTAAATATTAATCACTATATCTGATTTATCGTCTAATTCAGAAACATTTTCCCACTCACAATCGTCAACTTCTTCATCTTCACTAACGTCTAAAATACCTTCAGGTAATCTAATAATAGTAATATTATTATTAATTTCAGCAAGATTTTCTTTTTCGGATTCAGTATATAAATTATCAAAATTTTTACATTTTTCTTTTATTTGGTTATTATCATTAGAACTTGACTTTCGTTTGAGACTGATTTTTGGCATTAATATTTGCAATATTCTAAAATATTGAAAAAAATAATATGTAAAAAGAATATTCAATAGAAACATTATAATATTATTAGTTTCATTACATGCTAATTCATGTTTTCTTCTGCATTTCAGAAAAACAACTACAATAAAATTTTCATCAATGCATTTTTTCATAAATTATTAAAGTAATAACATTAAGATTTATTTAAAATTTAAGTTTTACCAATGAAAATGATGTTTACAAATAATAAAATCTTACATACTAATAAATTAATTCTATTGAGGCAATGGTGGGTCAGTATTAGGAAATTTTGAAGTTATTTAGTTCAAATGAAAGCTATATTGTTGGGCCAGAACACAAACGGCCTTGAAAATTGTTTAAATGCATCATTAATATAGCACGAAAACCCAGCACCAAGATAACTTAAAATAAAACATACAACATCAACTAAATACTCTAAAATTTGAGAGAATTGCTGGGAATCTGATGAGTAAAGATATAAGATGTTTTTATGGCCACTTTCAAGGGATTCCCATCAGATGCACGCGCAAGACATATTACCCGTCAAAATGACGTTGTAAATGTATTCCAATGGGTGGTTGCTAGTGTTGGGCCAATACAAGATTTTGTTTAAATGGATTGGAAACAACAAGTAAACACAACACGCAAAATTCTAAATAGGACCCATAAACATCAAGTAACCACCTAAAAATGCGAGAAAAACACATAACTTAACATATAAAATAGAAAAACATAAAATTAAATTAAAATATTAACAAATGCAACAAGATATGCACGAATTGACATAGAAATAGCACGATAACAAAAATTTGACCGAAAAAGTGACAATTGTTGGGCCAGTACAAGATTTGGTTTAAATGGATTGGAAACAGCACGCAAACATAACACGCAAAATTCAAAATCGGACCTATAAACATCAAGTAACCACCTAAAAATGCGAGAAAACACATAAGCTAACATATAAAATAGAAAAACATAAAACTAAATTAAAATATTAACAAAGGCACCAAGATATGCACGAATTGACACAGAAATAACACAATAACAAAAGATTTGACTGAAAAAGTGACAATTTACGAAAAATTAAAAGAGTTGTTGGGCCAGAACGTAAACGGCCTTGAGGAATGTTTTAATGGATCAGTAACACACATGCAAACATAACATGCAGATTTAAATAAACCTATTAAACACCAATTAAACCTATAAAATATGAGAAAAAAGAGAATTAAAAATATAAATTCATAAACATAAAAATAAATTTAAAATAATAACAAAAAGGCACCAAGATCCGCACGATACCAACACAAACATAACAAGAAAACACAACAAATTCGACAGAATTGAAAAAATTAATAAAAGTTCATGAAAACGAAATTTAAATCAAAAAATTTGAATTAGTAATAATTCAATAAAAATCCTAAATGAAAAATTATAAAAATAAATCAAAAAATAATAAAATTAAAGAATAGAATTTACTAGAAAATAACAAGGTCGAATTTTGTTTTACTGCATCAAATTGAACATGCGAGAAAAATAGGTATAAATACTGATCCATTTTCACATTAAATACAACACAAAAAAAACCATTTTTAAAACCCTTTCTCAAACTATTTTGAAATCGTTTGTAAAACCATTTTGAATCAGAAGTTGGTTTTGAATTATTGATTAAAATCTATTTTGGAAGAAAAATTTTTAGGTGAGAAATATTTATGTTGGAACCCTCTTTCCACGTCGCGTCCATTGCAACTCGATAGAGCTCTGCTTGGCGTCGGCGTGGGGAGAAAGGCATTTAAGTTCTATTTTATGATATGCTATTTTATGCGAATTTTATGGATTGGCAATGAATGGTAACTATGTTCATTTTTGTTAGCGATTAATAAATATTATTAATATTCATAAATTGTTTTATATATATTTTTCATAAATTAAACTGTCGAAATTTTTCCGGCCCACAGCCAACACATAACGCAAGAAAGCAAAATCTACATAGTACAGATTTGTGTAAGCGCGTGGAAAATCGCCAATGATATGTACCCGTGAAGACTCAGCGTGCGGAACGCAGGGGTCGTAACGTCAATATTATCCCTATAGCTGAAAAGAGAAATAAGGAAGAAGTCTCTGGCTGCTTCCTCGTTTCTCATTTCTGTAAAATCGACCTAAATTTATGTTACATACGGCTTAAAATAATTACACCGAGTAGTCCAGTGGACACTCAGTAAATATAATATAAACATAAAATGCGCCTAAGGCCTATTAAAGGGAAAGGGTACGGGAATAAATTACATTAAAATCGTTGATATAACTGACTTGAAGCAATGATATGAAATAAACTAACCATTGACATACTAATTAAAATTCCTTGGTTAAGTAATTCATTTACTCAATTAAATAAAATCATTGATTAGTGACTAAACAAACAACTCTTTGATTAAACTGAATTTATTTCATTCTGATTAAACTTAAAGGATTTTGCGTAATCGTACATAATTTATTGGTTAAATTAACTTAATTAAAACGATAAAAATTAACGTAGTTTAGGGATTAGGATTAAAGTTTCCTCAGATTAGTCGTTGATTAAATGATATAAATTCCTTGATTAACAATAATGTGCTAATTGAACTAAAGAACGATGTCGATTAACCCAAGCCGTTCAGTGATTAAAAGTTAAGGGTAATTTGAATAAGAATAAACTAAATTCCTTTAGTAGAGATTAGGCAAATCCGTGAATAAGGATAAAGTAAAAACTGGACTCATGGACTTAATAGTATTGGGTTGATATTAAAGTAACTTCATAGAGTTAAAGTAAAGGTTGATTAAATTAGTGAAACGTAAATATAAGAAAACCGAGTAATGGAAACCAAAATATGTTATTAAGACCTTCCCTTAATCAGAATTAGAATAATTAGAAATAGAGTTTTCTTAAAAAATGAAACAAGTTCAGAGAGTAAAGCAAAGCGATCCCAGACGAAACCAACGAATTATTGTTTAAACCAAATTAATGTAATTACAAGAATCAACGTTTTAAAATGAGAGAAAGATTTTATTTTAACATTACATAGATTGTTAACTCACGAAAAGGCTCCACATCGATCTTCTCTTTGAATAAATAAAACTCCACTTAACGAAAATGTTACAAAGGCATGGAATCGCATCTCCTTGAAGGCCTCAATCGTAATAAGCAGTTTTCCTTAAAATGACGATAAGATATGTTCATATTAAGCGACGTAATAACTTACTCGAATTATTTTAGCTAGGTTTAGATGAATCCGTCGATCAATAATCCTGAAAATGAAATACTATGAACTTAATTACCGGATGTAAATAAGCTAACTCACTTCCTTTAAACCACTTAAGCCGCGACGGCAAGATCCGCCGGAAATTACATGGAATCGCCAAACACACGTCTATGCTTCATCAATTCATCCGTTCGACATCCGATCTCGCCCTTAAACGTTCAGATCACCTGCTTATGAAAGTGTTCAATAAAATTTAGATAGAAATTTAAGCTAACTGACTGAAATGCTACCCATAATATCGAGTCTATAACACCTTAAAGTTAACATACCTAATTGGATTAAAACCAAGTTAATTAGTAGACTTATCTCTCGTACATTATTAATTACCCTAGCATAAATCACCCTACAGAGGAGTGCACACTAAAGGACCAGGTCCGTAAGTTAACATAACCTTCTTACTAACGTCCCATCGAGTAAAGGAAAACAATAGTCACGTTTAGCTTATCGAACAGAAATTCGCAGATGTGAGTGAACCCCTGTCCACCGAGATGTCGGCGAACCAATTTTATAATATCAGACTGGTATTTGATGGTTATGATCTTGGATGGATGTATAAGAGCATCGGAGGAATTAATCGACGAGATATAGCGCCCCTATAGCTTCTAGATAAACCGTCTACCCGTTTAGAAAGAATCCCAACCGAGTATAAAGCTACTAGAATTCGATAAGGTTAATTTGGATGACACCCTTAGCAACAACGTAGGCACCATTTATTTGCTAATAACTTAACATGGGTGAATCAATCGAATCTAATTACAATAATGTTTAGACATGTCGCCCGAACGAATCGCCAGTCGAGAGACAGACAAACAGGGACAGACAGGAGTCCCGCAAACTATGAGAATATTCGACCAGTTGCAACAACCGTGGCCATATCCCACTACCTGGAGAATATTAGGATGGAAGAAGGATCCCTGCGGTCTCACGGGACAGCAATACCCAGCTGCGGAGACCTATATGAACGCACAGAACCTCCTCACCCAATGGGAAAGGGTGCAGGAGCAGGTGGATCTACAGGTGGTTAAGGCGAGGATGTATCTCGCAAACGTGGTGGAAGACATCCTCGCCGGGCGGATTGCAGAAGCCTATCCACCTCGCCCAGTCCGTGATACCCGACGACCCTATACGGTGGCGGCTCTCAAAAGAAGCCTGAAGAGACATTGTCCCGAAGAATGAATTGATAGTGATAGTCTACATGTAGTAACTGATGTAAAACCATTAAAAATTACGCGTGTTATTTCTTCTTATAGCCAGAATTATTCGTGATTTTGTTTAATTAAACAAATTATGATCTAATTTAATCAATAAGAAACTAAAATGATACCTTTTGTTATAGTGATGTCTTCCCTGCAAATCCTACAAACTGAACTGGAGCGCACAAGACAGTCCAACGCGGAATTACTCACCCAAATTATTCAATTGACCCGATAAATGTAGCAGCTAAAAGCAACATGGTCGGATCCCGCAAAAACGAAAGCGGTCTACCACCGACTCACGGCGGCCCAGAAAGGTTGGGCAGAAGAGCGGCAGCTCAATCAGAGCCTGCGCACGCAAATTCGGGGACTCGAAGTCGCCCTAGCAGTCTGCCGGGAGGGGGAAGCGGTAACATATCCGCTCGTCTTCGCCCCAACCCAGATGTCGCAGAAAAGCACTCAGTCAGCAGAGCAACCTATCCCTCTAGCAAATAATCGTCGGCCGGGACGGTAGGAACGAGCCCGCCGTCGAGCAATCCAGCTTCAAAATCATTAACTCGAAAAAATCGCGCGTGTTGTTAATTAAATAGAGCAGTCGTGTTATTAATCAATTTGTCCCTTTGATATATCTACATGTCAGTGTTGTCTTAAATATCCGCATTATGTCATCAAACCTTCGTTTCATCTTTCCACGGGCAAGTAAGAACCTAATCTTGAACGACCACGAGGGACAGAGCTAAGCGAGCATAGGTCTTCTATCGACAGCTCGTGAACCTGAGGGTTGTCCGAGCAACTACAGTACTAGCGATAATACTCAATTTTTGCGGACAATCCACCACTTGAACACATTACCAACGTTGCCTAGCAACGGGTGCCAAGTGGCAGTTCGTATCATTTTGTATGGCGTTACTGGGGCAACCATGAAGATAAGCAAATATCGAAACCCTGTAACCCACCAGAGTTCATGAATAAATTGAACAAAAATAAAATAATTCGAGTCAGAAATGATTAAAATTATTTGTTAATGATAAAATTGTCAAATAAATCGAAAAAATAATAAAAAATTAGAAATAAATTAGACACATAACAGCAAGGTCAAATTTTGTTTTAACGCATAAAAATTAACACGCAAGGTTAGGGTCACAGAACAGGTATAAATACCAATCCATTTTCACAAAGTTTTAATGCTTTTTCACTCAGTGAATAGATTACTTTTCGCCAGAGCAATTTTATTCAAAGGAGCAACTCTCGATAATTGTTTTCATACTGCGAAATCAAGTAACTTAATGTAAGCTCTACTTGCTCGTATGTATGAGGACCTCTTGTCGTATGTTGATATGTATGAACCGAACTATGAATGAACCATGATGCAATTGTTTCAACAAATATATGTATTATGAAAACGAATCTTCAGTTATATGTCGAAATTTTTCTGGCCCACAGCCACACATCACACAAGAAAGCAAAATCAAAACACAACTAGTCACACTGTGTAAGTGCGGTTTCTCCGCGTACAGTGTGTGCCCGTGAGAGCTCTGTCGTGCGTAACGACGGATCTAGAACGTATATATTCTATCCATTATAGGGGCGGTGGGAAGATTGAGAACTAGTCTTTTGGCTGAGTCTCTTTCACCCATCTCCCGAAAAATCGACCTAAAATATCTAATTACAAATCGGCTAAAATGATAACACCGAGTAGTCCAGTGGGCACTCGTAAAATCTAACATGAACACAAGAACCTTAGGACTAAATTTAGGATCGGGAAGTGGGACTTGAATTCGAAACGACGTAAATAAATTAATCTAAATAAATTGATTGAATAAAAACTGAATTTATGACTAAAATATAAAAGAATAATTTTAGTAAAGTAATCAAGATGTAGTTGATGAGTAAATAAAGTCAATCTATAATTAAACCATTTATATAATGAAAAGAAAGTAAAATTTTAAAAGTGATCCATGACTGAATTATCCTCTGATTAAATCTAAACTAATAAAATTCATGATTAGGAAGCCGGAAAAATAATATAAACAGACTGAACCTTACCAAAATGATGGATAACTAAATAGTAGATGATAGAGTAGAAATAACTAATTCCAAGGAAGGAGTAGCTATGCGAGATAGATCAGCTAACATTTCGAAAAAATAACTTGTGGATCAAAGCAGCCATCATTGATGAATAATAAACTAAAATTAATAATTGAACTTAATTTCTGTAACTAATTGAAGGGTAAAGATGTAATTCATGGATCAAAGGTTTGTTCAACGATTTGAAATAATACAAATGCACTATAGACAATAAAAGGCGACGAAAATAATAATATTAAATCGAACCTGACGTAAATAAACAACCTAATAGGAATGATTCATAAAAAGGTAGTAAATATCATAATAAGTCTAATCATTAAAATGCGATAAATTAATAATAAGCATCAGGACACAGCCCATAATTAACAGAGGTAAGGGATCAATTGCCACAAATCAGTAATAAATAATTGTATAACATAATCTCACCGATAGAAGTGAATACCGTAAATTGATAACAGATTAAGTAGGAATCATAGGTGAATAACAAGTAATGGTCAAAACAAACTCCCGATTAAATTGGCGATAGTAATTGAATCATAAAATGAAAAACATAGACCCTTACGTCATGAGACAACAATCGAACTATGAATAATATTACGAGCATTCCATAACGAAAATAACGAAGTTAAATTAAATTTCAACATTTGAATATCACAACAGCATCCAAGAGTCCAACCGAGAGTAGACATCGATTAACGCAATAAAATGATCTGCTTCGTGACGAGTAATTGAAATTTGATATCCCGATTGGATACATCATCAGAGATAAACGGAATCCGATAGAACCTTGATAGGGTTCGTGCCACCAAACAGGAGAATAGCTCAAAGTACCTCAGTTGACGAATTCACCTTCTTAATTAATATCAAGTTTCCGATAATGTGATCCAGCAGAATAATGACGCACAATTAAATAATTTCCACGACGACATGAACAATCAATTTATAGATAAGTCATAGTCCGAATTTTGACACCCGAGTAAATAAAACTATTTACAAGTGCAAATTACAAGGCAATAATGTAGACCTAATGACAAGTGTCAGGTCATAGTTTTGATGAGATCGGAGCCATCGCAAATAAATTGAACATTAAATAATGACTGTCATAAGGGCCAAATCCGTTCATCGATCCAGTGGGTTTGTAAAGACGATAATGTAATCGGTGACATCAATAATAACTATAATGAATTTTCACCGACAAAAATTTAATTAATAATAAATAACATTTGACATAGGCAACAAATTTGAGAATAACAGATCAAAGAATAACAATATTACGAATCAATAAAGATAAATTAATTTTCATTCCACCCACGCCACCACGTCATAGCAAATAGAGTTATAACTATAAAAAGACTAACAAAAACTCACAATTCATACTACGCAAATCTCAATGGACCCTCAATTAGCAAGTACCGATCGTTGATGTAAACGAACCAGAGATCCTCTACAGGGACGAATCTCGAGGAACGATACTCGTATGCCGAGTGGGGAGAGGCAACAAGGTACTTTCGTACATCACATTTTCTTTCTTTTGCCTTAACTAAAATTAACCCCTTTACAATCGTACTGTTGAAATAGAATAGGTTACATACGTTCACAGTTTTCACGAACAAACATTTGTAAATTTGAATTATAATTAAAGTTATTATGTATTCAGATCGCAGAGACCCATATGGAAGTTGGAACGATAACTCCCGAGTAACTCTCCAAATTCCGAGTGCTTCCGCCGCTCGATATCGCCAAGTGCTGTGGGATAACGGATACCAGTTATCCACTTATGGAGATTCAAGCTGGCCACGAAGATCTGAATATCAAGCCGAGGAAGTCGAACTACCGAGCATCGCTATCAAGCGCGAGCCCGGCAAAAATCCAGCGCGAGAGCCCGCCAGCGAGCCGAATTTTCAGTAATGAAGATGGAACAGATGGAACAAAAATATCATTGGAAGGCAGTTCTAGCCAGACAGCGGCTAGCTCAGGTGAACCGAGACATAGCGAGTGGAGCTATCCCGAGTACAGATGGCTTTCCTCCAGAGTACGGAGTCTATTTCGAGTTAGATGATCCAAGGCTACTACAAATGTCGGCACCAACTAAACTGGTGTTACCAGAAAGGCTAATTCAGTCAACACTCAGGAATCGACTCGGATCCCGCCAAACCGGAGATCACACGTATGCCAGCAGATATCCCCAATGGAACTTAAATAGCAAAAATCGAAGAGACGCACGTTTTGATGACCCCAAATGAACTGGATAAATATGTTGATTAGTTTTTAGATAACAATAAATGTTGATGTTTCACTTGTTATTCAATCTATAGTTTTATTAATTAAATACCTTTACGCTAGTATAAATGAATGATATAAGTTTCTGACTTTTTCAATAAAAACTTTAAACAATAAAAAATATAGAAAGGTAAAACGTTTTTCAACTAAACCTTGATCAATCAGAGGGTTAACACAAACTAATTGAGACGCATGAGAAATAACAGTTAATGTACGATTCTGACCGTGCAAATAATTAAGAGAGAGGACCGATAGAATTAAATTAACGTTGCAGATGACAAATCATTAAATATTTTAATTTTAGAAATGGAAGCCACGAGAATAATACATCGAGAATTAAAAGAACTCAGACGAGAAAACCAGCATCTACACCGACAACTCTTACAACAAAGTCGAGAATTACAACAAGTAAAAGCCACTTGGGCCAAACCGGCAAAGATGAAAGCGTTACACTAGCGCCTTACTGCAGCACAACAGGGCTGGAAGGATGAAAGAGCATTAAATCAAGCGCAACGGACGCAGATCAAAGGATTGGAAGTCGCGCTGTCGGCGTGCCAGGAGGGAAGTGCAGTAACTTACCCTCTGGTATTCGCACCGGTACAATTGGCCTATCGCGACCAAGAAAAATCCCAATCGACCAACAAGAAACCTCTATCGCATGCTAGACCTGGTCGAACCGAACGGTTACGTCGGCGCGCCCCAGGAGTGCCTAAATGAACTAACAAATCCATACTTTTGAAGATCTAAACTCTTTTAGTTGATAATGAATAAAATTGTTTTAGTTTATTATGTTATTATTTGCAAGTAAATATAGTAAAGAGCTATAACAAAGAGAAGGTAATAAAGGGACCTGAAAGAGAAGACGGACATAGGCCTTCTAACGGTAGTCCGCTGAACCCGACATAGGACTAACCCTTAGAAGTTCTGATATCGGAACTCACCTTTGGAGGTCCTGTGACCAGTGGTTACAGTACCAATGTTGCCTAGCAACGGGTAACCATTGGCGGGCGCAAAACTATTTTGTATGTATGGGGTGAAGGTCATCCACACCACTAACCCCACCCTAGTAAAGGGTGAGCCATATTGCCATGACTGCTAATACTCTAGAAAATCTTTGGGTTCACAAGCTACCATAAAAGG
The DNA here is from genome assembly GCA_022537955.1 of Schmidtea mediterranea. Classification (NCBI taxonomy): domain Eukaryota; kingdom Metazoa; phylum Platyhelminthes; order Tricladida; family Dugesiidae; genus Schmidtea; species Schmidtea mediterranea. The sequence continues at coordinate 260,835,722 of CM039679.1, forward strand.
TATTCACGCTCATTTTAATTATAAGTCCCCCTATCACTAATTTAATGGAAATAATATCGATCTTTTGATCACTTTATTTTGTTTTAAAGGTGCGGTTTATTGAATATTTTAGATAATTACAAAGCGAAGAATTCCATCAATTTTGAGGAGTTTTTTAGATTAATTTTGTTATTTCAGGAATAGATCGGTCTAGTAACTGTTGGGCTAGTACAAGGTTTGTTTAAATGGATTGGAAACAACACGTAAACACAACATGCAGATTTAAAATCGGACCCATAAACATCAAATAACCACCTCAAAATGCGAGAAACACATAATTAAAAATATAAAATAGAAAAACATAAAAGTAAATTAAAATATTAACAAATGCATCAAGATCTACACGAATTGACATAAAAATAGCATAATAACAAAAGATTTGACCTAAAAATTGACAATTTACGGAAAAGAGAAGAGTTAATGAATAAATTGAATAAAAATAAAATAATTCTAGTGGTGGATTGGTGGATGTTAATATTCTGAAAACTATATGGCTGTTACCCAGTCAACCCAATACAAATAACCTTTCGCTTACCACTCGGCACCCGTTGCTAAGCAACGTTGGAACTGTGTTCGAGTGGGTAGATCGTCCGCAAAAAGTGAGAGCTATTGCTAGTGCCATAATTGACCGAACGATCCATGGGTCCAACGAGCTGCCAATAGAAGGCCTGTGTCGATTTAGATTTTATTCGGGTCCCTAAGTAACTCTTCAATTCTTTGTTATTTCGATTTCCCAGATTTGTACTTCGAATCAGTCGGTTGAGTTGGGTCAGTTAATAATACGAACTACCAATGATATTATTTATTAAAAGAACAAAAAAAATTTCGCGTTCATAAATTACGATCCTATTGCCTCCTTGTGTCGCCGATGTTTTGCCGGTTGGGCTTGTCCTTGGATGTAGTTGGATCTATCGTGTCAAAGATAGGCCAATTGCGCCGGGGTGAAGACTAACGGATAAGTTACCGCTGCCCCTTCTTGGCTCGCCGACAGGGCTGTTTCTAACCCTTTAATTTGGGTCTTCAAGTTTTGCGTTAATTGTCACTCGCCGGCCCACCCCTTTTGCGCGGCTTCCATTCTTTAGTAGACAATCTTGGCCCTTTTCGGTTCAATCCAGGTGCCTTTGATCTGATGGATCTCCCGGGTGAGTTGGATTAGCTGTTGATGTATATCCCGGTTGGCTACCTGGGCTTTATCTAACTTCCTTTGTAGAATGGGATATGGTTGAAAGTTCATTTCTGAAATAAGACGGAGTGTCATAATATTCATTTAAAACAAAACAAGTAGTAGTTTGTCGAGAAGGGACCTTGGGCCATTATTTATAAGTCAACCTCTAGTGAACAGAGCAGTTAAAGTCGTAACAAAATAAAAAAAATAATTCTAGTAAGTAACTAAAGCATGAAAACGAACACATTTATTTGAATTATCTCATGAAATCTCATGCACCCCTAAAATGTTCTCAGCGTACTATCTTCTTCTCTTGAGGTACCGCTCTCTCGCGTAAGAGTGTTCGCGGCGGAGTTCGGTAATTTCATCTTCATTTTCATTTCTTTCGGTAAGATTTGTCATGGAACTGCTACTCGCATTTCGGGCATTCGTCTCTGGAGTCTGGGATCGTCTAACTCATATGAGACATTATATTGCGGTGCAAACCCGTCAGTACTGGGTATCCTGCCTGCCGCAATATCCTCGTTCATCCTCCGGAGATATTGTCTTGCTTGCTCCACCTGGCGATTTGTTTCGGCTTGGTGACGTTCGAGGCGAGTCAGCAGGTACTCCGCCTGCCCTCGCATTTCTCTCGCCGGATTCTTTCCGGGCTCCCTTTTAATGGCGACATATGGGAGGTCCACTTCATCGGAGTCGCCTTATGTGCCACCCCGGGCTTCACGGACTGGGGATATAGAGAAGCCCGCATCCCACATCGCCTGCCTGCATCGGGCAGCCGAGTGGGCGGGAACCGAGCTATGATTCTGGATGCATCTATCCACGAGTCTTCTGAAAATAAGCACAACATTATTTATATATCATTATCCGTCGGAATTGTTCGTTTGCCTACGGGGATTTCGGGGTTGAATAAGCGAATGCGTCTTATTCGCGTCATTATATGTCGGGGGTCAACTCGTGGGTCTGTTGTTAGTAGGGTCGTCCAAATTTTCGATCCGTTGGCAGTCGTCCAGAGTCCTTTACCCACTCACGTCATTGCTAGTATTGCGGAATTACCTTGATAATTATTAAAATTTTAATGGAGACTTGGTTAGACGATTCGAACCCGTAGTGGCTTAGCGGTCACGTAAGTATCAAATGTTTGTTAATGAATTTGAGCTGAGTCTAACACTCAAGAGTCTACCTAACCAAATCCGATCTTTCTCTCCAACAATTAATTGATTGTTAAATGCGTACCTTTAACCTAGTACTATATATTTTATTCGAAACCAAAAATAACAGCTTAACATTAGATCTCAAAATCGGAGGATATCCATAAATTTTTGTCAGAAAATCGATGTTTCATTAAAATTTGGGATGAGAGTTTAAAATTGATAATGTTGCTTCAAATTGTTCCTTTAATGAAATTAAAATTTACTCTGATGTTATCAAAACTTGATGTCGATTATCTAAGATCGAATCTACTTTTAACTTGCCAATAATTTATATCCTATAATGAAACCGAATCTATTTTCACCCTAATATTTTGGGGTCTGTTAATAAATTAAATTTAACTTCATGTCGATAATAATTAGTAATTTTTAACAACCTCAGACCTACTTTGCGTTAATAATCATTAGTAACTATTGATAAAATTTTAAATCTATCCTTGTGTTAATAATAATACTCGATAACAATTGGAAAAAAGTCAAATTTATCTTTATGATACTAATAATGAATAACTATCAATAAATTCCAATTAACTTTTATGATAAAGATTGTTAGTAACTATTGATAAAATTAAAGCCACTTTTATATTTAATAGCGATTTAATCTACTTTTAGAACAATAACAATTGGTAATGATTGACAGAATTAAACCTACTTTTGTTATTACTGATCAGGAAATATTGATAAAACTGAATAGACATTTATATTATAATATTTGCCAACTAATAATAAATCAAATTCACTTCCATATCAACAATAATTGACAACTACTAATACAACCAAATTTACTTTTACGTCATAATGATTGATAATTATTAAATTTACTTTTATGTTATAATAATTGATGATCATTAATGAGACAAGCTTTGTTTTTGACATTATGGTAATTGATAACAATTAGATTTATTTTTATATTATGAGTCGTTGGTAGCTATTCAATCTATTTTTATAATAATAATATTTGCTAATTATCAGCAAAAATCAAATTTATTTTTAGTTTAATAATACTTGATATTTATTTAGTTGATAATAATTTCTACATGCAGGTAATCTAACTCTCGAATTAGAGATAATTAGTACGTCGTCACATCATCTGGTGTTCAATGCATATTTATTAATCATGTGGATAGATTAGTTACTTGCACTCGTCCATTGGGTCATAAAATGGCGGATCTCGTACTCGGATCCAAATATATTGAATACCGTTGATGATTCGTGAAGACGGACTCTGACCACTGCCAATGAATACTTATGGGCCATCGCCGTTTACGTCGCGGTTGGTGACTTAAATATGGATTTAACTGGTAAGATTGCGACTTGTTTTCTTTGTTAACGAAAATTTTGAGGGGAAAATATTCATTAAACAGACTTTATGAATGATCCAATAAATTTATTTAACGACATAAAGGTTCTCTTCTGGTCTTGGTTCGGCCTGCGTCCGGAATGATGCATGGATGGGGTCATATGGCTAGGTCTCAGAAGATATATTAAATCAAATGACGGAAGTTTAGAAATTTACCTGTAGGAGGGGGTTCGTTGGGATTCCTGTAACTGGAACCCTTGCTTTCTCGCTGTCTCTTTGAATTTTTCTCAGACATTCGGGACATAAAAATTTTGGAATTTGTCTTATATCGTACTACTTATATAAGCGCGTGTGTTTGCTGGCGTAGACATTGGGGAATGGCACACACTTCCTCACTAACTATCATCTAGTCATTGACACACCGTGTATGAGTTTCTCTTCGCATCATGTGTCGTGACATTTCACAAAATGTCACATTCTATCCCTCTTTGGGTATTCAGGTTTACCGTTTATATTACGATTACTGTCTATCAGTTAATCATAAAATCGTTCGCCGCTGGTTTTCTCAACTTATTGGCACTATTTTATTCTAATCTTATTATTAGTGGTAACCCTTCACTTACACTTATTATTTATCCCCGTGGTAAGTTATTCATTACATTTCGAATATATAATTCCACTTATTTCTAGTCGCAACGTTGGAGTCTGGACATTCCTGATGGGTTTCTTGATATCTTCTCAGCGTGGTGTTGGAGTGCATTCGGGAGTCGGAGTTAGTCAAGTCAGGAGGTTTGAGTCTACAGGGTCTCGTTATGGTTTAATTCGAAATTTTCCGTCCCGTGAAACTTATCGATCCTGTCTACGCTCGGTTTCGAATCAAGGTGATGGTGATTCGTGAGATGTTTCACGTGCTAATGAAAAAATCATACTTTGGAATTTAGTTCACCGTTCTCTGGATATGCCTCAATTTACTGTGAAAATTCTCCTATTGTGTTATTTATTTACTTAATTTATTTGTTATATGATGGGTAAATTATTTTTGTGACTTTATTTTCCTTTTATACGTTTTAAATTATTTCCGCCTGGGAATGGTGGTTGAAGATTTTTGGGGGAGTATTTTTCGCTACGGTCGATTTGCATTTTTATCCTATAAATAATATTAATTCTCGATGTTAATTTTTAGTAAGGTGCCTACATTCAGACTTTTTCGCTCAGTTGATGCACACGCTTAGTGTCTATAGTGGTTTCGGGCGCCCAGTTCCCCTTTAATCAGAGCGTTTCGAGGTTCGAACTACTTGCTAATTTGTAAAATCTTATTTTGTGGTCATGATATTTCGGATTTGGGTTTATTTATCATCGTTATATTTCGTTCCTATTTACTTATTGATTTTATGCAAAACGCCTTATAACGTATTCAGTTACTGACTTTAGTAAAATTCCTTTAACTTTGGACATGGTATATTTTTGTTTCGACAATGAGTTCCTCAATACCTTTAGCAAAAACCTTTCACTTTAGCATAGCATTTTAGTTTGATGGTAGTTAGAAAACTCTTTATCTCATTTCAATTCAAGGAGGTTCTAGCGATTTGATATTTTGTCATAGCATTAACGGGTTCCTCAGTATTTTTTAACACATTTTTTACCTTTTACACGTCATTTTTAATTAACAATTTTCCCTTTACTAGAATTCTGTATTTTCTAGTATGGCGTTTAATTAGCAATGTTTTAATAATTTTATTAGACTTCGTTATATTTGGAGCATAGCAACGATTTTATTTGTCGAAAAACCCGTCACCTTCCCTTAATTGATCCTAGGCGCATTTGTGTTTATATTATAGTTAATGAGTGCCCACTGGACTACTCGATGTTCGAATTTTAGCCGTATGTGAAAAACTAAGTTTAGGTCGAATTTATGAGAAATGAGCGACGGAGAAACAGCCAAAAGACTATTTCCCCCTCACCCTTTTCCCTATACGGAATGATATTGACGTTTCAGCTCCTGCGTTCTCACGCCGGGTCTTCACGGGCACAGATCATCGGCGATATTCCACGCACCTACACGAATCTGAATAATGTGTATGATTTTACTGACTTGTGATGGGTTTTGGCTGTGGGCCGGAAAAATTTCGACAATAAAACGAATAATTAATGAAAAAACAAACTGATTTTATGCTTTATAAATATTTATTAAGATATTAAAAAACAATATATTTTGATAATTTGTTTTAATTTAAAATAATTAGCATACGCGAGCAAGTTAAAGCGTAGATATTAAAAGGACCTAAATGCAAGACGGACAGAGGCCTTATAACGGCAGTCCGCTGAACCCGGCATAGGACTAAACCTTAGCAGTTCTGATATCGGAACTCACCTTTGGAGGTCCTGTGACCAATGGTTACAGTTCCAACGTTGCCTAGCAACGGGTAGCCATTGGCGGGCGTGAAATATTTTTTATGTAATGGGGTTAAGGTCATCCACACCACTAACCCCACATAACATATGTATGTGGTTCTAATCAGGCCCGGCTCGTAGCGTGTTTGAAGTGTGCAATGCACAAAGTAAAAGGCGCCTACAAGACATCATAAAATTTTCATTTTAACAAAAAGTATTGACAAATAAAATTTTTTAAAGTTTTTAAACGCAAGTTTTTTTTATTTTTCAAATGAAAAAGCGCCTCCAAGACAATTAATTTGTAACGATTTTTTTGTATTTATACCTATTTTCAGGCATTGAAATTTGCTTTCGGTTCTTTGGTTTTTAAGTTATTCGAACCATTCTCATTTAGTAAAATATTTTAACTTAAGTGCTTTGTACAAAAGAGCATATAACAAGATGAGAAAAAATCTCATATAAGAAATTGAATTTGAATTTATTTTTTATGAAAAACTGAGTCCCACAAAATATTAATTTCACAGCATGTACCAATTTATTCGAGGATTAAATAAGGAAAAAACTTTTACGAATGTAATTATTTTTTACGAATGCATTCTTGTAATAGTAATTCTTGGTATATGCTCTTTGTTTGAGTTTTGTTCTCTCAGCGCCACTTAAAAATATTGGCAGTTAATTTTCATTTTCAAATTTTGGAAGGAAATTTGCATTTTATAGGTAAGTGATTTTGAATTATAATAGGAAAAAATAGAATTTAATTATTAAAAATTATTTGCAGTAACATGGATTGGACACGGAAATTGTCTGGTTGGCAGAAGAAACAAAATAGAGATAATTTGATTTGCCTTAAAATTATAATCAAAATATTATAGCTTATAGACTACAAACCGAATAAATTGACAATTACAAATTACCAAACATCAAAAAATATCGCTTTACTTTTAAACGATAATAATATAAAACAATAGAAAATAGTGGCGGCTTTTGTTTATAATATAGCTTTTTAGTAACTTATTGAGAAAAAAAATAAAGGCGCCAAACATTCCTCGCACACACAAAAACACCACGAGCTGGGCCTGGTCCTAATAATAGGTTTTTAATCGCATATATGATTGAAATTTGGAGATTCGGGTCCCTTCCCTCTGAAAATCCCAGATTTCAAACTTTTAAAAACTGTCATTTTAAACAAGAAATTCCGTTCTATTTTTAGAACGGAATTTCATTATTCCGCACGCCAACTTGGAGTTTGATATTTATTTTATGTTCTACCCTAATTCTATTGATTTTCTTTTCAGATTTTTCTCTCAATCACTTTTGGTATTGGAATTTTATCTGTTCATTTGTGGATTTTTATGATCTTTCTCCATAAAATTATTAATAAGTGCATCTCCCTTTTATTTATTTGTAATTTAATAAAATCTCTTTATATGGTTTAACTTTTTATTTATTTTTTTATAAGGATTATATAATAAAACCCTGTTAAACAACTTTAACAAAATGAAAAATTTCAACTCATATCTATTAAATCAAATCAAAGCAGTTCATGTTTCATTTTTTACATAAAAAAATCCGGAATATTTCATTTTTCTGGATTTTTCAATTGTATTGTATTTCCAATTTTTGAAGGATTTCCGAATTCTCGACCTTAATGAGCCATCCCATGTATAGTTTGGACAATAAAACATTAATTATAATAATAAAATATGAATATTGATCGTTAAAAATTACATATAGAGGGAATGGCGAAGTGAATATTATAAGAAATAAATAGGAACAAACTTTAGTCACAATGAAATATTTAGATAATAACTAATATTTACTAACCGAATGATATAAATAAAACTGGAATGGTTAATTATTAAGAATGCCTATTTAATTAATGAACAATTTTTAATTTTTGATAATAACACCAAAAACATTATTATGGATGAATAGATGATTGGTGAATCAATGATAGATAGTTATAACAACTGTTGGAGTGGGACTAATTCTGACAACCATTAATTGATCCTTAAAGCAATTAAATGACTTATCTTTGTCAGGTTTTCCTTCTTCCTTTTTGAATCAAACACACTTTCCTGTTAGTTATTTATTCCAAACACGTTACATTAATCAATGCTAAATTAAAGTTATCAAAATAAAACCTGCACCTTTCAGATTCATTGCTTCTTTCAATTGGTTGTCTTTAGTGACTTTTGATTTTTATTCCTCATATTTCGCTTTCTTTCTCTACTCATTTCTACATGACGCACATTACTAGTGGCTTTTGAGTTTATTTTCTTTTTTGTTTCTACTTTCTAGTGATTATATCCTTCTTTTATTCTGTGTTGTTTTTGATCCTTCCTCATGATCATTCGCTTTCTACTGAGGGTTAGACGTTGCGGTTCTTGGAGAGGAGATCTAACAAGGCGAACTACCTCCCACACCGAAGTACTAGCTTTTAACTAGTTGGTAAAGATTTAATTTTTGTAACTTGTATGCATGTGAACATATGATAATAATGGTTAATAAAAATAATAATAATAGTGAATAAAATAATCTTTCTAATTTACATCGTTTGGCTTTTAAGAAAAAATAATAGAGAGTTGGTAATTTCTGAAATTCACAACAATATTTAATCATAGCAATTATAATAATATCAAATGTAATAATTGATTATTATCAATACTTCATTTTTAACTTTATTTAAATGATAGAAAATTGGTCATGAGGCATTTCGTATAGGCCACGTACCATAGAGACGAAGTTTTCATGGGACTTGGTCGATACAAGAAAACATTTTTGAATAGAAATTTATTAAAAACTGATTAAAATAATTCAACGAAAAAATGTTATTTCAATAAAACTTGAAAATTTGACCCTCAAAGGTCTACATAAATGAGGTATCAGAATTTCATGGATGGATTTCCTAAACAATTTCACTGAGTTTTCGTTTTAAAGTCTTTAGCATCATAAAATTTAAAATATAATAAAATTAAAAATGCAAATACCATAAAAATCTCCTCAATTTTAAAGAAATTTAAAACAAGATTTTTACAAAATTTTTGATTTTTTTCAGAAATAGCATTTAATCGTGTCGATCTGGCATCGACTTATATTACATTCTAATCACATTTTAAGCATAATTCTCATAGTCATTTTCTAGAATATAAGCGTTTTCTATGAATTTGAAGCCAATTTGATGAAATAGGTTAATTTTGCTAAAATTTAATGTTTTTCGATTATTTTTAAATGTTTTTATTTATTTTTTATATATTTTTTGTATTTTTCTACTCCCTTTTCTACTTTTTGTATTATTTAATGCTAAGTAGGCTATTTTTGATGATTTTTCGTCCACTTGCATTTTGCGCGCCCTGATTTTATCTGATTTTGTGCCAGATAAACAGCAATTTAAAATATTTGTTTTTACCCAACAGAATATAAATAAATATAAAATCAAAAAACATAAAAGTAAATAAAATAAAAACAAAATGCATCAAGAACCGAAAAAAAAAAATTTGACCGAAAAACGACAAGTTATATAAAAGTAAAAATTAATAAATTAAATGAGTTAAAATCAAATATTTTTGGTTGAATAAATCCTATTAATAATTTTAGAAATAAATTGTCAATTTAAATTAAGAAAATAATAAAAATTAGATTTAGATAACACAAATAATTTCAAGTTCAAATTTATTTTTATCGCAATAAAAATAACACGCAAGGTTAGGGTAAAATTGTCGGTATATCTACCGATGTATTTTGACAAATTTTCAGTCTTATTTTCAGTCTTATTTTGGATTCGCTTAAAATTGTATCATTTATTTATTTTCTTTTTCGGCCCACGGCCAATACATCGTACAAGAGAGTAAATAGACATAATTAACGGGTCCGTCTAGGCGCAGTTCATCTGCAACCGAGCTGTGACCATGAGGGTTCGCCAATGGTAAACGGCAAACCTCAACGTAAAATGATAGCTTATAGATGTGGATGGAGACCGAGGAACAGGTCTTTTGGCTTGTTTTTCTTTCACTCAAGGCCAGAAAAGTCGAACTAAAATGAATTATACATTCGGCTCAAAATCACTAACACCGAGTAGTCCAGTGGGCACTCATTAAATACAACGTGAACACAAATATATCATAAAGACAAAAAAAGGGAAAGGGTAGCGAGGAAAATTCCAAAATCGTTGCAAAAGTTAAATTGGGAAGCAGTCGGAAAAAGATTAATCCGAACGACCAAAATCATAAAAATTGAGAAAATTAAATAATATTTAAGAACTAAATAAATTCTATTGAGTTGATATGGAAAATATGGGCGGAGCTCTGCGCAAATTTTCCGAAATAATTAAAATACTTTATCGAATTTTTTATATAATTAAAATATTCTAATAAAACTGAGAAATAAGGGCGGATCTCTACTAAAAATTTAATAATAATAATGATAAATGGTAAGGATAATGGTAATAATAATAATAATAATAATAATAATAATAATAATAATAATAATAATAATAATAATAATAATAATAATAATAATAATAATAATAATAATAACGCAAACACAGCAATTAACATTATTGAAATCATGAATTATGATAATTGTCCAATTGTAGTGATAAAGTTGAATAAATACATACAAAAACCAAAATGTTCTCTTTAACCGATTTTATTCTCTTTAAGCAAGTTCTCTATAAGCGAAATCTACTGTATTTTAATTGTGTGCTTAATTTAATTAATCATTTGACGATTACATGGGAATGAATAGTGAAAGGAGCAAGAAAATAATAGAAGGAACCGAAGGATAGAAGTCGAGGATCGCAGCTCGCTGAACTCAACATGAAGACCATCCTTAGCAGTTTTTAGAAATAAAGCTCACCTTTGGCGGTCTCATAACCATTGGTTATATTACAAACGTTGCCTAGCAACGGGTAACCAGTGGATGGCATGAAGGTTGTATGTCTGGGTTCAAGGTCAATACCCCTAACCCACCAGTAGTCACAAAATAATTTAGAATATTTAATAAATTTTCGCTTGTATTTTTATGGGTTTTTTAAACATATATTTAAGAAAGTTATAAAAATGATAGCAACGATGATTTCCGATTTTTATTTTGTACTTAGCTGGCCCACTTTTTCACCATGTTTTAAGCTGTTAAGGTTTCTCCACCAACAACTTTATTGGTGCGACACTGGTATTACTGAGTGATTCATTAATTTTAGACAAATTTCTAAATATGAATGTTAAGATGTAAAGTAAATTTTGATTTCGTTTTTCATTTTTTTCCCTGAAATTTAGAAAATTATTATGTTAGTAATCAGGATGTTTATGCCAAAGGGGTTTTTGTGGAATGGTCATCATGCAGGAATTTAAATCTATTACTTTGATACCATGTTATTCTTTAATCTAAAAGGTATAAAGTTAAGTTGAATAAGGTTATTTCTAGCACCTATCAAGAAGTTGTACTGTGCATTATTAAGAATGTCATTCGTTATAGCAGTAATACTATCGCCAATGGCAGCTGCAATGTGTCCCTGCGCGTGCATGAGACACCATTGTTCTGCAAAGTGAAGGCCGATAAAGTCATGAAGTTCTTTAGAAAGTGTGTTTAAATTATAAATATTGATATAATAGGTTCGTTTTTTATATTATATTTCAAGTGAAAGTTATCATCTATAAAGTTAAGCTTCGTGTTTATTGCAAATTTTCTTTTGATGGCAAGTGCCGATTTATGGAATTTATTAAAGAAAAAAGTATTAAAAATTTTTTCACGACGTCACAATTAAGCCATTTCAAACACGCATTAAAATTTTTATCAACCCGGGCTTCGGCTAATTCCATAATAAGCATATTTCTAAATGCTATATTTGAAGAGTGGAAAAGTCTAGTGATACCAATGACACTCTGTATTAAGTATACCGAATCCACCAAGTTTACAGTGTGCACAAGGAAAGAAGTTGTTGATAGAGTGGAATTTATCTCCAATCATAGTTTTAGAGTAGTGCTTAATTTATCGGAAATCAATTCTACTCGTCGTATCACCGTTTTCTGGATAAGCTCAACTGTTTAATCAGCTTGATTTTAGCAGGAAATAATTCTTCGTTGACAGAAATCATACAATCCTTGACAAATTCACCATCAGAAAATGGTTTCATATTTCTTCCAATAATATGTGAGACCTTAAAGCTAGCTCTGACAATGCTATTTGCCTCATCAACTAGTATTTTGAAGATCATTTACTGCGCTTGTAATTTTTTTCAGAGCAACTAACTTTGCTTTGCGTTCCTCACCAATAATTTTAGCAAATGAATTGTTTCGTGAGGTATAGTGCCAGTTTAAAGTGTAGTCTTTCAAGACACTTACAGTTTCGCGACAAATCTTTATTTTCGATGAAAAAAATTTTTCTTCCCATTTCTCTTGAAATTTTCGGTTTGGAGACTCATATTTTCTTTTATTGGATCCTTCTTCAGATGTCATCTAAAATAATATTATTAATAATTTAATATAATATTTAAAACTAGCAACTGTTACTTTTAAAAATCTTTAAAAGTTCTTGTGTTTAAAAATGACTTTTACAAAGCGAGGTAGTATGAATAAACTTCAAACTAAAAACTAAACTCGGAAAGCAACAAATATGGCTTTTTGATTTTTTGAAAAAACTTAGTAATCATCTAAAAATTTATTTAAATTATGAATATGATATTAAAAGATAACGCCAATAAAAAACTCTTCCTACGATATATTTCGACAGCATAACTGTCATCTTCATGTATACAAAACCACCTAAAAATATTATGAATTAACTTTTAATTTAAACAAATTATTTTTTTATATTAATTTAATTTAATAATAAATAAACATTTAAATAATATATTCAAATACTTTTAACTAATTTAAAATGTTATTTATATAAATATTATAATTTTTATCTATATTTTGTTATCTATATTTATTTCTATATTTTTTTATCTATGATTTGTTAAAAAATAATGTAATTTAAAAATTCAATTATTTTAATAATTTTAAAACAAGTTTTTTTATTTAAAAAACAATACATAAACATGATTTAACATACTTAAACTATTTAAAAACATTCAAAACATTCGTAGTCACAGCACTTTGTACATTAATCTTTGGATCTAATGACCTTATCAGCAATGCTTCACATATTACGCTTTCCCAATAATTATTAAAACTTTTCAACAAAATTCTAATATCAGATATTCCTATTTCACTTTTACAGCCTCTATTGTGCTCACTAATATTGATCAAACCCTTCAATCGACAATGCTCTAGAACACGAGTACAGAGATGACGTGAAGTCTCTCCAACGTATGTGGCATTATACCCATTACATGTAAATTGATAAAAGAGATCAGAACACAATGCAACCGGAGTTTTTGGTTTATTAATAAACATATTGCGTACTTTACACGAATTATAAACGATCTTATACTCTAAATTTCCCATCTGTTTACTTAACTTCCTTTTATAATTTGTAAAACCTTCAGAGTACGGCAATACTAACACATATTTTACGACTCATCATATTTTTCAAGGTCGCTCAAAATTTTTCAAGGTCATAGTATTTTTAAAAAAATTTTAATTTAAATTTATTACTTATTTTTATAAGTAGTGTTTTAATTATTAATATTTTTTAATTTTAATTTATATTCTATTACTTATTATTATTACTAACTATTATTATTATTATTATTATTATTATTATTATTATTATTATTATTATTATTATTTTTAAATCTTATTATTATTATTATTATTATACTATAATTAATATATAATAAAAACCAAGTCATTAACAACAAAAACTTTTATTAAAAAGAAATAATTCGACTAAAGTAATAGTGTTGAAGAGATTTATTCAAAGCCCATTCCACATACTTCCGATATCGAGCATCGCATCAATGACATCCATCACCACATGGATATTCGGGTTCCATATCCTTAAACATTTTGTTTTGTTTGATGCAGCATAGGAACTCATCGTTTACGGAAAATATCCATATAGAATTATAATTAAAGACCAAGTCTGAAATCATTGATACTGGTTTATCCTTCAATATTTCATGTATATCTGGATAATAGAAGTCCAGACGTTCTTTGATAACTTTAAAATAATCATCTACAAAACAAGTAAAAATAATAATAATAATTAATTACCATAATGTTCAATTTCGTTCATAGGTTGAACTGTGCACGGTACAATAACATCCATTATAATGATAAAAATTGAAATAACAATTAGTTTTATACTAATTTTAACCAATGAGAAGTTAAACACACACAACCTTTTAGCTATAAACAATAAATATTAATTTATATAGATTTGAAAATGATTAAAGAAATTTATTAATAATATTAGTTGCTAGTAACTCAATTGTTGTAACCGTTCAAGGTAAAAATTCAACCAGATGTGTATGTCCTAATACAGCCGTGTTAATAGATATTTTGTATATGATAGATAAGCCTAGATATTTGAAAACTCCAGTCAAAAAATTATCTGAAAAAATGAGTAATTTAGAAATCCGATTTGAACTTATGAGACTTTAAAAAGATCTCGGGACACAATATATGATGATATTCTATATCTAAATCAGACCATTGGTATTATCAAAAATGAATTAAGATAATCAATATTCAAATTGAATGAAAATCGAAAACTTAATAAAAAAATGATAAATCAAGTTCAATATAGTATAAAAGTTTATTCTCATAAAACAACTGATCAGTTCAATCGTATAATGAAAGAAGTCAACATAATATACATGTCAACATTAACATGTCAACAGCCGATGAACCAATGCAACCGATTATGCAAAACAGTGGCAACAAATCATCAATATTCATGTTTCCATTATATATTTTTTGCCTATTTTCTTAGAAAAAAAGACATTGCAAATTAAACGCAATATCCACGAATGATTCAGATTGGTCGAATATAGAATAAATAAGCTTATACCTCCAAACATTTTTATAAAATGCCAGAAACTAAATTTTTTATAACTTTGTTGAATGAGCTGGTTGCTAATAATGGAGATGATGATGATGTCATTAAAAACATAAAATTCATGGTCAACCGTACCGAGAAAATCGTAGAAGATATCCCATTTGAGCCTATTCTCAATTTACTAACATTGGAGAGAAATTCATTCCAATCGATATTTAGTTATATGTTTGATGAAAATAATAAATGGATGCGAATAATAGTAGGATTAATGTATATGAAACACATGATATTAAAATCCGGATCCGATTATGAAAATTATTTCTAATGGTCTATAGAGGTATATTACTTTATATTATTAATTTAATTTTTTATCATTATTTAGGTAATATAAGCAAAAATTGATCTATGGGTAGAAGCAAACGATGGATGGGTAACAATTATTCAAGTTGCCACAGAAGCCAAACGTTTTGATATTTATATTACAAATTGGAAGTTTTTATTAAAGCTGTTAACTGGAGCATCTGTCATATATATCTGAAATAAAGTTTATCATAAATTTTAATAAATGTATTATTCTTTGTTATTAACTGAATTATTAATAAAGAAACTACATTTTTAAGATTTATTGATTATTACATGTATATGCTTAATCGCCACAATATTCTATCATTATATTTTCTATAACATGGTCAACATAAGTCTTAAATTCGATAGGCTCAACTAAATTCTCAGTAGGGGTTTCTTCATCATTAATAATTTCAGTATCTTCATTATTAATAATTTCAGTAACTTTATCATTAATAATTTCTTCATCAATAACAATTTCTTCATCATCTCTCTGACATTCTGAATCACAACATGAATCTTCTTTACCCAATGCTTCAACTAGAGTCAATATATCTCTAATTTTTACACCGGTTATTGCTTCGAGTTTATCAAACAAAAAGTTTATTAAATATTCTAAACGAAAATTAATTAATTATTTTATATTTTACATTTTTCAGACATAATTTTTAAACAATTTTAAAACTAATTATAATTTTTTTTATAGAATATGTTGTAAAGAAAACCAACAAATCTGTTCAAATACGTTTATTAACATCCACATTAAACACTAAAATATACATTAAAATAATTGTGAAAGTCTAGCAATAACAATTTTCCAGATTGGAGAAAGCACATCATTTTGATCAGCTTTAAATCCTTGTATTGTTATTGTTAAAAACCAATCGGCCCAAGTGGTATTTAAATGTTCAATATTTAGTTATTTTCAAGAATCCTAGAGATGCAACAGTTATTGATTTTCTTGCTCGACAAGCATACCCTAATAATCGTAATTTGCTAAAGATTCTACAAAATCACCATATATTTCTTGATTTCACACCACAATGAAATGATGATTTACGGGTAAAAACAGCTATTTTCAATAAAGAAAGTGCCATGGTTTATAAACAAAGTTGAAAACATTAATATGTAAAAATGTTTATGAAATCCAGGCTTAAAAATATCAGAAAACTTAAACAAAGTATTAAAAAGAAAATAAAGACTGAAAATGTTCCACCAAAAACTAGTTATACACCATCTAAAAAACTAATAACTGAGAATTACCCTGCAATGAATCTAATTTCAAAAAAACCTATTAAAAGGAGTACGAAAAAGAACAAAGTTCATAAAAATCATAGGAGTTTCCCGTATTTTAATGCATTGTTAAAGGCTTCGAGTATGAAAAGAATGTCTATTTTACAATCATTTTCAAATTTTGTTGTCGATGATTTACTCAAAATTCTACTAAATGTAGTCAGAGGTAAAATTAAAATCAGTAAATCTAAGAAACTAGTGTTGAAAAAACATCGAAAACCTTTGTTATCGCTAGTAAATAATAAAAATCGTCAGCAAATGAGAAAAATCATATATAAACAATAAGGAGGCTTTATCGGTGCTATAATACCATTAGCAATATCATTATTAGGTGAATTACAATAAACGATGGGGCAATCATTACCTAATGTTAAATTAAAATTTAAATCATCTTGTTGTAATGGAGAAGATTTGGACAAACCCAGAAGATGAAGCAGGTTTCGGTTGAGTGGCAAAGTTAAAGAAAAGAGTCCGAAATTCGAAAAAGGAAACGCAAAATGGGTTGTCAGATCAGCTTGCGTACAGTTTAAACAAACCGATACGGAAAAGATTTCCAACAAGAGCTTATAAGACATTCGGTATTAATGATTTATGGCAAATGGATTTGATGGAGATGATACCGTATTCGAAGATTAACAAGGGTTATAAATATATTTTAACATGTATTGATGTTTTCAGTCGTTTTGCACACCGTGTACCAACAAATACAAAATCTGCAGAGGAAATATCTAAAGCAATTAATATTCTATTTAAAAATGGACATCCTGATTATTTGCAAACCGATTTAGGTATTATTATTATTATTATTAATATTATTATTATATTATTATTATTATTATTATTATTATTATTAAATTTATTATTATTATTATTATTATTATTATTATTATTATAGGCAAGGAGTTTTACAATAGTAAAGTTAAGCAAATCCTGAATCGTCTCAAAATAAATCATTACTCTGTACATTTTCAATACAAAGCTGCTCATGTTGAAGGATGTAACCGGACATTGAGGGACAGATTGAAGAAATATTTCGTGCATCAAGGTAATAAAATATAGATAAATGTATTACCGAAAATATTTGTTAGTTATAATAATTCATCACATCGAGGTCTGAATGGTTTTTGAGACCTGTAGATATCAGCTCAAAAACACCAGTGAGTTCTAAAAAAATTGTTAAAATTGCAAAACCAAAATAAAAAGTTGGTGATCACGTTAGAATTAGTAAAATATCTGCTTCACCTTTCATCGAAAATTTCGATAGTAATTGGAGTGATGAAGTATTTCAAATTACAAAAATTATTACTAAACAGAGTCTTGTAGTGTATATTATTAAAGACAGTGACAACAATGTAATACAGGGGAAATTCTATGAACAGGAATTACAAGTTATTTCCAAACCTACAGTGTTCAAAATTCAGAAAATATTGAAAACTAAAAAGGTGGGTATGGATGAACAATACTATGTCAAATGGCACGGTTGATCTTCAAAATCCCATTTATTTACATGGAAATTGAGAAGTTGATTTACAAGACTTTGCATTTGTGTACAATACATTCCCATTTTATAGTCAATATAAATCAGTTACAAGATGCGTGTTCCCAAAACATGTAGTGGTATTTTTTCAATCAATAATATTGAAAGATATTGTCAAATTCCGAATCAGATTTTAGATGAAAATAGTGGCATGTTTTTTAAAGATGGATTGAATGTTAGTTGTGATTTTAGTCAATTTATAATAAAGATTGAAAGTATTGATGATGCCAAGCGAATGGGTAGTGATAAGCTTAACATTGTTGTTCATGGTACTGAATACCTATTGCGTTTCAGAACTTTTATTGATGTCGGCCCTGTGAATGAACAAATCAAAATATCTGTATCATATATTAATGAGGTGGAAGATACATTTACGTTTACTAATGATTTATATATTGAAACACTTGAAGAGTTAATTAAATATATTTCATTCAATTGTTTACATATATTTAAAACTATTGAAATTGTTAAAGATGGATTATGAAAATTCAATCTGAATAATAACATTTGTGAAGTTACATTTGATAAAAATTTGGCTAATACATTGGGATTAGATAAGCAAACATATCGACCAAGTGCTTTTGGTGTACGCAAACCAAAAAATAATAAAACTTCATAAACAAATGTTCATATATACTAACATCATCGATCCTATCAACGATATTATTAGTATGTATAGTGGTAGCCAAAGTGGTGGCGAATTACCATATTTTATTGGTAAACAGTATGGATCAGGATGGTTGAGAACTATTGGTAGATTTGCACTTCCTACTCTTAAACGCCTTGGTCGTTTTGGTATGAAAACTGCTAAAGATGTGATAATGAATGAGCAGAAAATATTACCATCTCTGAAATCAAATGCATTATCCGAGTTAGGGAAAGTTCTACAGGGTGTTGCAGGTATGTTTCAAAAACAGGCACCGGCATCAATACCGGCAACGGCCCGAGCTTAAAAACGTAAAAGACATCATAAACATATAAATAAACGAATGAAAGGACATGGAACTATATTTCAAAAATGATTTGTGGTAAATCTGAATTGTGCTTATTTAATTAAAACGGGTGCCTTTGAAGAAGTATTCGCGATGAATTTTATTATGGATAGTAGAACAGATATTAAATTTTATATTAGTGGTTCCCAAACTGAATATCTAGATTTGAACGATACATTGTTAACTGTTCAGAACAAAGTTGTAGATAAAGATAGAAAACCTTTGACTGAACCTTGTGATGTATTACCAAACAATTTCTTGTTTCATACACTTTTTAAAGATGCAGTTCTCAGATTTAATAATATCAAGATTGAGGGTGGTAACAGTACATATATTCACAAAGCTCTAATAGAAACTATTATAAATTACAATAGCGATACTAAAAATACATGTTTAACTCCTATGGGTTATAGTAGTGATGACGATAATAAAAAGTGGATTAAGGGTTCGAAATTATTTACCATGTGTTCATCGTTACAACTCCATTTTATGGATCAATCGAAATATTTACTCCCAGGTGTTAATGTACACATTATATTTATAAGATCTGAGTATGCATTATCACTAACAAGTGCTACCACAGCACCAATTATTCAATTAGTTGATGCAAAATTATTGGTGAGAAGAGTTCGGGTTGATCCCTCTGTATTAGCCGGTCATCAAATGGGTCTTATTTCTAAGCATGCAATAAATCCAATGAAAACAAAGGAAATTGTTCAATTTGCTATTGCTAAAAGTGCAGCTTCTTTCTATAAGGAACAAATATTTGGAGATAGAAGAATGCCCAACTTTATATTGGTAACATTTCAAAGTGAGTCTCAATATAATGGATCATACCAATCATCGAGCTCAATTTTCAAAAATTTTGGAGTAACATCGTTAACTTTATCAAAATATATTGATTATAGAGAAACATATACTTAAGATTTCGATAATGATAATTATTGTGCTACATATATGCAAAGTATAGTGAGAAATATGGGTTATTTGGATAAAAACCTTAATTTTGGTATAACTCTTGATGATTTTAACAGCAAATATCCATTCTTTACATTTTTTTTGACACCCGATTTTAATTTAAATCAGAATCAATTACCTCAAAATGGAAATTTACGATTAGATATAAAGTTTGCTAAAGCTACAACTGAACCGGTGCATGTTGTATTATATGGAGTATTTGAAAATGAGGTTCAAATAACGGCAAACAGAACAGAGTTCAAACATTACTAGTTTGAAAATGTTTGTATAAATGTATAGATAATTTATGATGATTTGTCACGGAGTAAGTTTTTCATGTATTATTAATATTATTGATGTAGTTCTGTTCAGTTCTATCGGATTGGAAAACAAATACTAGGACATGAATTTTTAGGAGTTTTTCCTCTTGATAAAATTCCATATTTACGTAATAATCAAGCCATAATTGTCAATACTCAATTGTCTCATCTCGGTGGAGAACATTGGTTAGCAATATATATGAAACCTAGCAAGATATTTGTATTTGATCCTATGGGTTTCTATTATCCGTCTTTAGTGGTTTCAAAACTGCAAACAATGGGAAACCTATTGTGTATAATAAAACTATGTTTCAAAAACTATGGACCTTAACATGTAGTCAACATTGTTTAACTTGGTTATTATCCGAGCAATTTGATGTTTAATAAATGTATTAATGTTTTGTTATGTTTTATTATTATTATTATTACTATTATTATTATTATTATTATTATTATTATTATTATGTGTTTAATTAAAATTTCATTAATGTTAACAAAGCCAGTGCATGATAAGTGCGTGATTTACAAAGACACTGCATGGTCATGACATGATTTACAAAGCCAGTGCATGATAAGTGCGTGATTAGTAACAAGGAACACATACATACACACTCAAGACTGTATGTAAGACTCCATGCATCAAAATCTCTCACCTATATGTTTGTATTGCTAAAATGTGATTGGCTAAATCCTGAAAATTTGATTTTCTTTATAAACATTGACAATTTCCAAAGTTGTCACAATTAATTCAAAAATTTGCAATATTCGAAAATGGAAAATTATAGTATTTTAAGACAGTTATTGGTCGATGAAAATGGTAAATTTTTTATTTTATTATTATTAATATTTATTATTGATTAATTAAGGTACATTTAATTGGTTCGATGTGACCGAAAACGATGATCAAAATCAAGAAGTTATTTTAATCGAGGATTCATATGAGGATATTGGTAAATTTAGAAAATGAAGCAATTATAATAAACGATACGCCGATGGAAGTCATAGTTATCGACGATGGTAAATTTATTTAATTTTTTAAATTATTATGAATTTTTTAGATGAACCAAATAATGTTCCTGATGATGCAACCGCTTCTAATGATGATGATGAATATGCACCAGTTTCTGGGGATGATTATGATTATGCACCCGTTTCTGGAGATGCCCACATTGATGTGGAAGATACCAATGATGCTTTTTCTGGGGATACCCACATTGATGATACCGATGATACCGATGATACCGATAAATGTTAGATTTTTGATGGTTTTAATATTTTTTGTAATAAGTTATATTTTAAGAATTAATATTTTTTAGTAATTTTAGATATTATTATTAACATTTATTATTATTTAATCCATATGGATTAAATAAAAACAAATTTTAATAATTAATTTCTATAATTGATGAAAAAAGTTATGATATTTTATTGAAAAACTTATAATAATAATATTTATTGAAAAACTTATAATTGATGAAAAGTTATGATATTTATTAAAAAAATTATATTCAATGAAAAACTAATAATAATAGATGAAAATAAACATTATCATTTATCGATATTTTAAAGAATTAAATTTTAATAAATGATAATAAGATTTATATATAATATTTATATATAATAAGATTTATAAATGATAATAAGTTTTATAAGGGGCACTCTACCCAATTAAATCAATTTACTTTAAATAAAAAACATCTTTTTAGAAAGATAAATAAACGAAATAATAATAATAATAATAATATTAATAATAATAATAATAATAATAATATTAATAATAATAATAATAATATTAATAATAATACAACACATGATAACAATAATAATAAACGAAATAATACTTCGAGACATAATAACTCGAAAAATAATAATAATACACGACCTGCTGCAAATATTCAGTGTATTCCCTCTAAAATTAATAGGGTTGAAATCATCATTAGCGATGATGATGATGAGAGTTTTATTAATAATAATCAGATAAGGGGTTCAATTAATGTTGATGATGAACCTGAAATAAGGTTGGATTTAAATGGAACCCATAAAAGTATTAGATTCGAAAGCGAAAATCTAATTCAAATCTCCCTAACAGATAAAATAATTAATAAATTAAAATCAGATATAAACAAAATGAGGTCAATTAAAATACAGTTCACCATTCTTATCCAATTTGAAAAAGATGGTGAAATTAAAGATAACCTTTTTTAGTAATAAAGCAGAACATTTTTCTGATAATTTTCTGCTTGACGGGATGACTAAATTAAATAATAAAATAGAACGTTTCACATATTTAGGGAGTGGATGGCGGGTTGTTAAAATCAAAGAAATTGATTTTATATTGTTGATTTTATATTGATTAAATATTGTTGGAATATTAAATATTCGTCGATGAATAGGTCTCTCGATCCGACTCCTCGTGTTCATTAATCAATAAGACAAAATCCCAATAAATAAATATTTATTCACAAATATTCACCACGATATACAATAGTTTACTTCTCGTACACACCCTAAGGATATAACGAAATAAGTCACTGCAATCTGATTAACTTCTTTATCTGTTTACTACTTTTCACTCGTTTCTCCAAACTCGTTAGATTTTCTCTTCGACCAACTGGTCACTTATTTTGTTGTCAGTTCCTTTTATAGTTTTTGGATTCCCATTAATTTGGATTACTACTAGGGAAACAATTTTCCATTTCGGAAAATTTATTGCCCGTTTTACTAATGCCAAGAAACCTATTAAGCTGACGTTCAGCTAGGGGGCCCTTGATTAATGGGTTCGTCGGTAAATAATTTAATTAATTAATTAATTTGTTTTTGGGCTCCCGAGCCTTCAATATTCCTTATCTCAATCTAATATTATTTTATTCGTCTTCCCCCTCTCCCGAAAAATATTGATTTTTACCTTTTTCAAAATTTTAATTAACTTTAGTTGATTTTGATAATTTTAAAATTAAAATTATTTTTATTCATGTTTTATTATAACCCCAACAATATTATACCATAAATAGGTTGGCCGGCCATAGTTAAATCCTCACACCAAGATCTTTATCTGGCAAAAAGGCCATAGTTAATGTCCAAAATTATAAAATGTGCATCATTGTTTTACATATAGTATATTAGCCCTTTTAAAACGTAATGTAGTTCGCGCACATATAAAAAGAGTTACTTCTGACGAGAATTATTTGGACGAATTGAATTTTGACCCCATTGACGATTGTCCCATGAGACTTTGTAATATTCCCAAGTTCGAGAGGAAGAACAAGGACTTAAACCTTGCTAAAAATGTTTTGGCTTATAAAGTAAAACAGTCTAAAATTACTCAAAATGATGATATAAATAATATCTCCCATCATCCACATTCAAATATAATTCATCGCTCCAACGTTACTGACGGTACACCTATTTATTTACTTCTTTTGGAGGACGGCGATAATTATCACTATACGGCTGTTTTTGATTTGGATAAATTAATGAACTGTCATGCGACTACATCTTGCAATATCCAGATCTCTGTACAGTGGTGTCCCCATTGTCTTATTGGGTTTAGATTAAAACCTACATTTGACACACATGTTTCCTTATGCATTAAAAATCAAACAGGCACTACCCTTTATACGTTGCCTAAAAATAAATATTTAATTTTCAAATTTTAAGAAACCCCGCCATTCGTAATTTATGCGGATTTTGAGTCAATTTTACCACTGGATATAATACATCATCAAATACACATGCCGATAGCAGCAGGTCTACTACTAATTATTAACTGCACAAATACAAAACAATATTTTAATTTTATTGGCGATGATTGCGTTTTGGCTTTTGTGAAAAAGATTGATGAAATCGCTCTTTCGATTGTCTTGCCGTATTACTAGGTTCATTGCCAATAAACGATAAAACCACTTTCTTTCAACGAGGAATGGGAGTTCAAGGAATGTCGCACTTGTTATTTGTGTAAAAAGTTTATTAGGGATAAACTTAAGAATCATTGTCATTTCTCAGATAAGTATTTAGGGAAGCATTACACTGCTTCTAGGAAGTGTAATGTTTCTCGACGAATCCAGAAACAATTACCTGTGGTTTTTCACAACTTGAGGGTATATGATCTCCATCTTATTTTAAAGTATGGTTTAAATAATTTTTCTTCTTGGGAATTAAATATTATTCCGACCACTACTGAAAAATTTATCTCACTCATAGTGTACATTAATAAATTGCCTGTTCGTTTTATAGACAGCATGCAATTTGTTAATTCATCTTTAGCAAAAGCTGTTAAGACACTTACTGATTTGCCTTTAACTGATTCTGTTTTTGATGGAGCAATTGTTAGAGTCAAGCCTATTTTCCCGTATGACTTTGCGATATCTCTTGAGCTTTTTGAATGGACTACTGAATTGTATCCTATTTGGGGTTCTGTGTCTGCTGATGAATACGCTACAGCCCAACAAATTTGGACACAGAAAAATTGTGAGACAATGTTAGATTATATGTTAACCTACTTAAAATTAGACGTATTACTCCTTGCGGATTACTTTCAGCAATTTCGCGCAAAAGCAATTGCTTATAATTGTCTAGAACCTCTTATTTTTTATGGAATTCCTGGTATGTCTTGGGTGTCAGCTTTCATGACATTACAGGAGTCCATAGAACTTCTGCAGGATATGGAAATGTTTAATTTCTACGAGGGAGGAATACGGGGTGGATTAACATTTGTTAACAAGCATTACGTCGAAAGTTCTGAGGATACAGAAATCGTGTATATAGATATAAATAATTTTTACAGTTGGGCTCTTACCCAAAATCTTCCATATGCAGATTTTGTTTGGGTGTATGATGGTTTGGATGATGTATTGAATGAGTGCATGAATGTTGCGGTTATTGAAACTCTTCCATATGATTATACAGTGGAGGTTGATATCGAGATACCTCATTGTGTGCATGATTTTTTGAATGATTTTCAGATTGGTCCGGAAAAGATGTGTCCACCAAAATCTAAAGTTGAGAAGTTGATGATCGCGCATTTGCCTAAGAAGAACCATGTTCTTCATTATCGGCTTCTCAAGCTTTATCTTATTCTCGGTGTGAAGGTTGTTAAAATTCATCGCGCAATTAAATTAAAGCGAGCACCTATATTTCATGCATACATAGACAAGAACACAAAATTAAGAGCTCAAAGTACTAGCGAGCTATGTAGAGACTTGTTTAAACTTTATAATAATAGTTTCTATGGAAAGTCTGTCGAAAATCTTTAAAAACGGATGAATTTGAGGCTATGCAGTTCTGATGAAAAAATAATTGTATATGCCTCAAAGCCAACTTTCAGAAAATCTATCGTAATTGGTGATAATCTGATCGCTACTCATCTGAATAAGGATTTGATATGTTTAGACAGGCCTAGTTACATCGGACAATCAGTTCTAGACTTGTCTAAACTTAGAATGTATGAGCTACAATATAAGAAATTAGCGAAATACCGTACTGAATTTAATTGGGAAATAAATATCGTTGCCGGCAACAGGGATTCATTTTTCCTTGAGGTTAAGCACTGTACGCTAGACACTCTTTTGCCGGCAATGATAAGAAACAACCTTTTAGATACGTCCAATTACGACATGGCACATCCCTTGTACCAAAGAAAACTTGACTCTATAATAGGAAAATTTAAAGATATGAGTCTTGGGTATGAGAAATGGGTTTTCTTAAGACCCAAGTGCTATAGTCTTTTAGGTACTAAAGATATAATGAGGGCTAAGAGGGTGAAGTTCTTGGGGACAGAGATTGAGCACCAGTCATATTTGGATTGTTTTAATAATGCCACAATATTCACGGTGACTCAAACTAGGATAGAGACGCGGAACCACCAATTGTTTGCATTTAAGAACAGTAAAATTGCGCTTACAAATAAAGACGATAAGCGTAATTGGGTGGGTAAAAATTCCAGTCTCGCGTTTGGTAATTATTTAGGAATCGATGTCATTGATGATGACCAAGTAACGCACAGCCCAAGCTATCAAAATACTCACAGCCCAAGCTATGAGAGTTCTTACCAGAACAGCTATTTCAGTCGAGATATTGACGATATACTTTTATCCGATTGATCAATATATTTTTTCTTGATTTGATTTCATCGGTTTATTTAATTTTTATTAATATTAAAAATAAAAATAAATACAATAAATACATTTTTAAAAATAAAATGTATTTATTGAATTTATTTGAAATAATTTTTTATTGTATAAATACTTTTTTTTGTTATGATTTTTATTATTGTGATAAGATTTAAATAGATTTTGAATAATAATAATAACTTGTAATATTTAAATAGATTTTGAATAATAATAATAACTTGTAATATTAATAATTTTAGTAATAAAAATAATAATAATAATATTAAAAGTAGTAATAATAAAACGTTTTAATAATAATAATAATAAGATTAATAATATTAATAATAACAATAATAATAATAATAAAAATAATAATAATAATAATAATAATAATAATAATAATAATAATAATAGTTAGTAATAATAATAAGTAATAGAATAAAAATAAAAATTAAAAAATATTAATAATTAAAACACTACTTATAAAAATAAGTAGTAAATTTAAATTTTACCATTTTAAAAAATACTATGACCTTGAAGAATTTTGAATGAATTTGAGAAAAAATTTGATGAATCTTTGTTTAAATGACCTTGAAAAAATATGATGAATCATGGTCTTTGTTTCAATGATTTTGAATGAGTCGTTATCTTTATCTCAGAAAAATTTGTACTTTTAGAAAACATTTCTACTTATAGACTTAGAAAAATTTTTATCCCCGGGGGTGGGGTATGTGGTCCAGCGGTGACATGATCTAGCCGTGACAAAACCATCTACTACTATTTATTCGCTTTACAGTTAATATGGATGTTACATTCGATCTACAAATCAAGCCGGATTTAAAAATTTTAATTAATTAATTTTAAAAACCTTTTATTTTGAAAAGCTTCACTAAATATTTTATTATGTTTTGTTTTACTTTAAATAATAATATCACCAATATTTTAATAATAAATAGAAATATGAAAAATAATAATATTATTAATAATAAAATACTATTAAAAATAACACTATTAATAAACCAATAAGAAATTATTGCCGTCTGCCAATTGTAAATTAATTTGAAAGCAAGATCGAGAAAAAATAAAACAGTAAAATAAACTTTTTGATTGAAAGTTATACAATGATTTTCAAAACCTTTATAAATTTTTACCTATATCCATATACATGTTTAAAAACATTCGAATTCATCAAAAATATTTTAATTGTACACTGAAAACTTATAATAAATAAACAATAATAATATTAATAATAATAATAAAAAATAATAATAATAATAATAATAATAATAAAAATAAAAATAATAATATTAATAATAATAATAATGAGTCATAACAACAGAAAGTTTGGGAACTGCTGCCGTAGATAAAGGCAAATTATAATTAAAGTTTATTAATACAAATAATAATCTCTATAATTTTAGTCAAGCAAAGTTTTCAGATGAAAATATTTCAATCCAGTAATGTATAAACAATAAATTAAACAAACTGTATCAAATAAATATACATTCACACAATCTTTAATTAATTTATTATTTATTAAATTATTGAAAAATATTAATCATTTTAATTAATTAATTAAATCAAATTGTCACAATTACTAAATTCATCTAGAACATAAATAAACTTAATACAAATAATATATATATATACATATACATACAATCTATAAAAAAAATTAAAGGTCATATGGTTCAGTTTGTATGCATAAAACATAGCATTGTCGACTACAAGAGAGTAGCCCTCTGTTGTATTCATCGAATAGAGATTTCGTCGAATTAATGAATGCAGCAAGTCCGTGGATATGGGGCTCTCGGCTCATCCAGTTCACGCATCTCGATTCGGTTTTTACGTTATATTCAATATCATTCCCAGAAGGCTCTTTACCAAGCCAAACACATTGAGATCTAAAAAACAAAGATTTATCAAATATATTTCTTTAACAATATCCATTATTTTTATAATTAAAAATCATATATGTTAGTCTAATTTTTGCTGCATTGGAATTCTATGAATTTTGGTTTTCCGCACTTTGATATTTGGCTTAACGAAGAAAATGATCTTTTGTTATAGGAGCCTACGTTTATAGAGCTAAAAGTAACATCTCTTTTAAAACAAAATTATATTTTTATAAAATTTTAAAAAAATATTTCTTAAAATAATGAAATATACCAATATATAAATATTTAATATGAAATTTTAATATAATATTAATGCTTTTTTTGAGTCTGAATTGTCGAAGCCAACTTTTGATAGCCACATCTGTTAGATATTTTACATTGCTTTTATTAGATGTAAAAAGATTTTTTTATCTGTCGGAAAAAGGCTTATTTATATAGAAACTTCGTTGACAGAGGGTTAGTCATAAAAGACATAACTGTATTTTGATTGCAAATAGAAATAAATCTCACAAAATATCTCTTGAAATCGGTTCTTTCTTAAAATCAAGAATTTCGTTTTGCAAATCGTCATTTCCTGACAACAATGCGTTGAAATTACTGGCTAAAGTTTCTCCCTGTAATTTCAAAAAATAAATCAACCTAAAATTGCATCCTAGCTCACCCTACTGTTATAAATAGGTAGATTCATGTGTTTCTGATTAATGCTAAACTTCAAATGGAACGGATCCGTATTGATAAAGGGGTGCATAAATCGTCCATATCCATACATTTCACCTGCTTGTTGGCATTGGAATGCTGCTCCACTATACCCTCCAGGTTGTCGAAGCATGGGTTTCAAATCACCCATAGTTGGAGTGATCAACGCTATTAAATGTAACTTCTAAATATAGAAAATATTATTATTGACATATGATAATAATAATAAAATAAACTTTATAATCTTTTTTGTCGGTAGTGGAATCATTTATATAAATTAAATTTAAATGAATAACAATGGCAGCCAAATTCCACAATGTTTATTCATAAAATATGAAATATTTCGACAGATAAACGGCCCTGATCACTCAACCAAAATTTAACTGGACTTTCGCTTTCTTTGATATTTTCTTTCACCCAAATTAATTCAACTATATTTATTTAAACAAATTTCCAAAATATTTTTCATAATTAGATTTACCAATATTATATATTTAATAAATGAGAATAAAAACTTTAAATTTTTTTAAAAATCAGAAATTATTTAATCATTTCTAAAAAATATTAAATTTAATAGATTAGAATGAAAACCTCTAAATTTTTTAAAAATCAGAAATTATTAACTCAATTCTAAAAAATGTTTTTTAATATGTTTTTAAAACTTTATTAGTCATTTATTAAATTTTGGATTTCCGACATTTCACCTTGGCAGGGGTTTGTTTTTATAAACTTTAAAATCAATAAGGACTAATAAAAATTTTTATATTTATCTACATTTTCTCGAACATGCAAATTGGATTTTAAAATATCAAAAAAATATTTTTTAGAATTGAGTAAATAATTTCTGATTTTTAAAAATCTAATTTTGAAAAATATTTTGGAAATTTGTTTAAATAAATATAGTTGTTGAATTAATTTGGGTGAAAGAAAATATCAGAGAAGAAAAGGAGAAAGCGAAAGTCCAGTTAAATTTTGGTTATGAGTGATCAGGGCCGTTTATCGGTCGAAATATTTCATATTTTATGAATAAACATTGTGGAATTTGGCTGCCATAGTTATTCATTTAAATTTTATTTATAATAATAATAATAATAATAATAATAATAATAATAATAATAATAATAATAATATGCCTTCGAAAAACCATTTTGGTAAGGTGGATAAGTAGTTTCGTGTTTAGGAATCTACATTATATTTAATTAGAAATTTTAAATATTATTTTATAACGTTCATTGGAATTGGTAATATCCAAGTTCTCGATTTTGGTTCCTGGAAAACAGATAGCTAAAATATCAAAAGAAATATATTTCATTTACCATAGAAATAGTTCTCCATACATTATTGCTCTGGTCAATTTTTATTAAGAAAATATCGCTTTGTGAAATGTACACCATAGATCCCGCTGGCAGCCGATTAGATGTTTGTTCCAAAAGTTCTCGAGTTTCAAAAACTAAGGACTAAATTTTGAAAAAAAACAAGAATGAGTCAATTCAAGTAATCCATATTTTCTTACTCCATATCCAATATTTACATTTTCTTCATAAATGTCATTGGCATTAAAACTTTTATCAGGAACTTTCTGAGCACATTTACATGCTCCTGGCTCACCCTTTTCTCCTTTACCATTTTGGAATAAGGTCTGTAAAATATTTTTATGAGAAATATTTGTGGCAAAATTAACCATTGATTCTATTTGAGCTTTAATTATAGAATGAGTAAGATATCGAATTAATTCTATATTTATGTCGTTGCTTTCTCCCCTTTCACCCTGTTGGCTTCAAAATAATCATTGGAAATATAATAAATCATGCCTTTTGACCCATATCGCCTTTCAAACCTATTGGTCCTCTTTCACCCTTAATTACTAGGCATTGACTTTTATTGCATTGTCCTGGATCACCTTTATCACCCTGTTCAAATTATTTGTTGATCTTGTTTTGATATACCTAATACTTTACTTTTGATGGAAGATTAACGCTACATATTGAAGCATTGCATACACCATTTATTCCTGATGGACCTCTATCGCCCTAATTAATGACAAAAAGGTATTTCTAACTTTACAGAAAACAATTATATTGAAAAATACTTTTTCCCCAATATCGCCTTTCAGTCCCTATTTGATTATATACAATATAATAATTATTATTAATAATATTTTAATGAATCTTACCATTTCTCCTTTAGCACCTTTCTGTGGTATCTGAAACCATAAAATGATATCCCATGTGGAAATATAATTGTAAACCATACCGACAACCTCAATTTTGAAAGAATGCTACATTCGTCCTTTGGCAATAAATATTATAAATAATAATATGATAACAATAATTTACTTGTGAGCTCTCTGAAGGCTGGGTTTCTGAATGATAAAGAACGGAATTTTCAAATAATATCAATAAGAAAATAAAAAAATTGAAAGAAACTTTACTCAACTAAATAATTAACAATAAAAGTACCAGAAGAAAGCGGAATGACTTGAAATAGTAATGCTTATCGTAGACATATATGAAATAGCTCACGATCTGGAGCATGTCCTTACCATGTCAAGGAATTAGCTGGAATAGAATATTATTCTTATATTTTTAAGCTTGTTGGAACGATGGAAGTTCTTCACTTTTTAAATACCATTCATAGTAGATTTCAATTGTTTATTTTAATTATAACTGTGGTATTTTCAGCGGCACCCGACAAAACCGCGTCAGGCAATGACGGGAAAAAGTAATCGTGTGCATTGTATTTTATATCCAATAAATATTAAAGTATAACTTTAATATAAAAAAATCCTGTTAGAAAAGACAAAACATTGACTCTTCTTTGTGCTCGGTAAAACTTTGTCAATTCAAGTTTATGCAAAAGACTGTATTTATCTGTGCGTTCTGGTATACATGCAGCATTATCTCATTGTGGATTACGCTCTTAAATTCATTTGTTTTTAATTCAATCAAATTTATACATTAAAATTGTAATGTTTCGTCTTTTCTAACAGGTTTGAGTATTTTGTGTCCAGTACCATATTTAAACAAAATATTTATTTAAAAAATTAAAACACTTCTTAAACATTCTAGTTTAATTATATCACTTAATGAAAGCATTAATGCTTGCAGTCTTTCGATTTATATATTTACACTTTGAAGTACTTGGCCAACTGAAGCTTGCCTTATATCTTTCTATTATAAATTCAACATAGTTTCAACATAGGCTTCCATCGAATTATTAGTGTGTGGAAGGTCGTTAAATGCCTTGTTTCTTATGAAACATATATCAATGAAGGAGCTCGGTTTCTCTCGTAACCTTCGTTGCTTAGTATAAATGTCTTACAAGTATTATATTAATGAGATAAAAGTGGATAAACAGCTGTAGACCAAATTTTCAAATCTAGTAGAAAATCACCTACGGGTACGAAAATATGGTTAAGCACCATTTTTATTTAATTGAAGATTTTCATCTTCGTCATTTGTTGTTGCCAGATTGAGATGTTGAATGTTTTGTCAGAGACTCTGCCTGAGATGAAAGTTGCATCCTGGAAAATCAAGTAAGTAGTAATAATCGGATCTATCATTGGCTTTGGTTCTTTCAGTTTATGAAGAAATATGACTATCTTCAGATTTATCAGGAGGCACGACAGACACGAGCAGCTCTGTAGGTGTATTAATCAGCACAGGAAGTGTAACCCTTGCAAATATATAGTCGGCACTCCATCAGCCAAAACCCTAACTGTGCGAAGCTGATATTTTTCATCAAAATTATGATTCTTGTGCATCTCTGACACAATCCATCCAGTGACTAAATTAAAAAACATTATTGCCCTATTGCTGTAATTAATTTTTATTTATGAACCGTAGGCAAATTTAATAAATCCAAAATAAGCTTTATTGTTTTCATTTCATTTAATATTTTACCTTTGTTCAGTGCTGCAAATGTCGACGCGTCATTACCGGGATATCCTATTAGTATTTATTCTACATCAATACACCTTTACAACCATGATTTAACTGTCAAACCAGTGCCAAAGTCCGTAGAACACTCTTGTTTTTAGGTATACAGGATAAACCAATAAGTTCTGTCCGGTGAAACATGTGCAAATTTAAAAACAACAAAAATATCAAGGATGAAATTATTACATAAAATATGTTACCTTTAACCAAAACCTATGCAAATATTCATGAAACACTTTGCATTACACATGATTCTATATACATGAGCATCATACATTGCCTACTATATATACATATTCGTCTAAATACTTTCATAGCCTCTCACGGGTAGTTTCACGTATTTGAACTTCTGATATCGTCAAATTTGTATTTGTTCTGTCAAGAAAGTGAAAAAAACTAAGAACCCAGTAAAATGAAAACACCCAAAACATGACAGAACTCAAGATAGAAATAGTTTAAATTAACATATTTTAAGCGGTACGTAATTTTTTTGGTGAGAAAACTTTCAGCAGTTTTCACATTATTGTAATAGTTATCCATATACAAAAGATGTCATTTGTCACAATATGGAGAAACTAATTTCTCGATTGTTTGAATGAGAGTTTTTAATCAAATACGATACATTGTACGTTACCTGCATTAGAGCGCTAATTATGAAAAAAACTTAGTAATACGTGAGCCGCTTAAAGTATGTTAAGTTGTTTAAATCAATCAATTCAAACAAAATAATATGATACAAAATATTCAATTAAAATTTGAATAATTGAGTGATATAAAATAATTCCCAACTAATCCACATATTGAATGGAATAGATGAGATATTCTAAAAAGTAAAATAAAGAAAAAACTCCCATAAAATTGAATGGAGCCGCTCATATTTACTTACTTTCTTTTTCTATTGTGGATGTCTGCAAAATTGTTAAACTTGGTGAATAAGTGGGGCTTTGGACTTTTTTTGAAAATATAACCCTCTTGCATATGTTTTCAAATATGGTGCCCGATCTGGCGGAGGTTGCGTTTCCTGGAAACCGGGAGGTTGGTATACCAGTTGTTGTTTGTTTAGTATTTATTGCTGTTTTTGTCATATCATCTGGAAGAGCAAAGTTATTATGAATATTGGCGGAACTATTGAAAATGCCTGTTTTGGAATCAATAATTGGTGACTGAGTATTGTTAATGGAACTACTTTCTGTGGTTGGCGTTGAAATATTGGAAGGTTCAGTCATTTCCATTGTATTTGAGGATGATGAAAAGGTGGAATATTCTTTACTGCTGGATTGAGAAGGACTTTGAGTGACAGTCTCATTACTTTTCATCAGTGTTTGATTTTCAATGAGAATTTCCGTTGAAGAAATATTTGAAGGAGAGGTAGAACGAATTAAGAATTCAGAGGAATTGGTGCTAATCTCAGACTTCTGTGAGATATCTGTTTTATTTGCTAAAGACAAATTTGTTGTAGTATAGAATTGGTATTTATTTGTCTCATTTTTTTGACCATTAGCTATGATACCAAGCGTTTTGTTCGACTCCATTGGAAGTCTCGTATCCAATTTCATTGACGATAAAGTTGTACTCTTTTCAGTTTTTACTTTTCTAGTTGAAGATGTTATCGCATGTGTGGAGGTTTGGGATTCACTTTGCCTTGTTAAGCTGGTTATTGACTTATTGAAAAGAATTGGAGCAGTTGTAATTTTGGAAAAAGTTCCATTCGGTTTGGTTTCATTAAATTCCAAGACCTTTATAGGTGTACTTGTATATTCATTTTGGTCAAACTCTGTCAGATTACCGGAAATTCTTAATATTATTCTTTCTTTAGTATGATTGTAAATTCCTGTTTGAATAGATTCTGTAGTTGCTTTTGATAAATTATGTGCAGAATCTCTGACATTGGGTACCAATGGGGAAAATATGGTTGAATTTTGTGGAGCACTTGTGGGAGTTACTGTTTGGGATTGCTGAGTGACATCATACTTACTCTTAACTTTTCCTATTGATGACTTAGA
The DNA here is from genome assembly GCA_022537955.1 of Schmidtea mediterranea. Taxonomy (NCBI): domain Eukaryota; kingdom Metazoa; phylum Platyhelminthes; order Tricladida; family Dugesiidae; genus Schmidtea; species Schmidtea mediterranea. The sequence goes on from CM039679.1 coordinate 260,870,857, forward strand.
TTTGGAAATGTAGGTAGTATTCATCAAACGTTTCGTGGAACCTATTGAGGTTGTTTTGGTTTCTTTATTGCTTTCAGTTATTAATTTTAAATTGTCAGAAGTCTTTTGCTCAAAGTATTTATGAGTGATATTGCCCGATGCGTTCGAAACAGACTGCTTGGAATGTGAATAAATTGGGAAAGTAGTTGATTGTAAGATTGTGCTATTTTCCGTAGTTTTCACTTTTATAGTTTCGTCTGTTTCCTGTGGTGGAGAAGTATTTGATTTTTTACCTTCAGTACCTTCTGAGACATGCTTCTTACTTATTTCAACAGAAATTTGTGAATTACTGTCATAAGAAATCTCAGTGACCTCAGTCAATATTTGAGAAGATTCCTTTGAGGTTTCTATTAAACCTGAATATATTTTATCACTTTTAGAGTATTTAGTTGATTTTTCAGTAGATGACATTTCTTTATTCTCGACCATAGGCTCATAGTTGAGTTTGTCCTGGGTTTGACTAGAGACATATGTAGATGTACCAGAATTCGTATTAGATCTGGGAGGCATGGATGAGGTGTCTAAAACTGGGATAGTCGTGGATCTAATATTTGGATTCTGTGTTAAAATATTGATAGCCTTTTCAACAGTATTATCATCTTTAATCGAACTATTTTCCATTTTAAATTTTTTATTCACATTATTATTTATTACCGTGTCATTTTGCAAACTTTCATTTGATAACTTTTTATCATATATTTTATTACGTCTTGTGCTCTTTCCATATCTTATTTCTGAATCGGTTTTAATTTCATCAGTTAACTTTTCAGTAGTCAAAGTTCCTGATGTGGATTCAATATCGAACATATTCAAATCAATCTCTCCAAGATCGTCCTCATCTTTGCCAATGGTTGAAGTAGACGTATACAGAGTTGTAGTATTGAGGGCATTTTGTTTGATGGTGGTCTTTTTTACACTACTACTTGTTTCTAAATTCATTGATGTCTTTTTAATTAAAGACATGTTGCTAACTTCACTGAATTCTTTTCTATGATTAATTGGTATATTAAATGTTATGTTCTTCTTATTGTCTGTTTTAATTGTTAAGCTTTGCAAGCTTTGATTGAATATCTTTCCATCAGACTTTGAACTATCCATATCGTTCATTGAAAATTCCAGGACTTGATCTTTTTCCCCTGTAACATTCTTTTCTCTTTCAATTTGTTTTATTAATGTCTGTTCCCTTTCTGATTTCCTGCTAGATGTCACACTCCTAAAATCTTAACTTTTATATTTAAATGCAGAGAATAATTCAAGAGTGGATACTTGTTGTAGAAAGAGTTTCAGTTGTTGTAGAAAGAGTTGTTGTATCATCTTCATCCATCTAAATGAACACCATAATTTTCTGATAAAAATAATACAAACACCTTCTCTGTAACTAAAAGATGATTTCCAGGAGATTTCCTTTCGATTTTCTGCTTTTCGTGACCTCCACTTCCTTCTATTCCCCCTTGATTACAAATTTGATTCAACTTGCGGAAAAAGTTTGCAAATGTTATTTCATAAATTTCGCCCTAGAAACAGAAAACATGTCTAAAATTTTGTTCGATATATCACAAAAGAGATTATTTTTAGCTAAGAGAAAAAGTATTAAAATTTCAAGTTCCACTTTTTATTCTGTATAACTGTAAATAAAGCAATTATTAACATCACATTCATAGAAACACAAATTTATGAAGTGACCTCAAATGATAATGTTAATCTCTTGCGAAGAAACAATTTAAATATGTGCGATTACACTTTATATTTAAAAATGATGAATTTTAGAAGTTTTGCTATTTATTGCAAGAATTTGTAACTCACTCGAGGTTTAAAATTGTACTGTCTTCAAAATTTCCAATATTTGTGGTTTGAAGTCTTGATATAATAGTTTGGAATTTCCTTTTTTAATATTTTTATCTCAACTGGTTATCCGTGGCATAACAACGGCTTGGCATTGAGGCAGTGCCAAGGGCGCTGCTAAATCTCTAATTTTTAAATTTTTATTTAAATATGTATTTCACTTTTATCCTCGATAACAAAAAACCTAATAATTAATTATATTTAAATATATTTCATTTAAACTATTATAATATTTGATATATAACTAGGAATGTGCCAGTGTAGTGTTACTTAAATTTACTTTAAATTGTGAGTTTCTATCTTTATGTATGAGTTAGTGAGTATGACACATTGACACTATTGTTTTTATTTATAATACATGATACTTCAAGTATTGCTGTAGTCTGTATTAAAGCAACAATATCCAGTTTTATCTACCAATTTAAGCATTATTTAATAAATAATAAACTATAAATTATTATTGTTCCTGTCTTTTACATTTTTGATATCCACGTTGTATGACTGTCACTGTCAGACTACGTAATTATTGTCATAAATAAAATAAAGGAAATACAATTATTTTTTTCGAACAATTGAAAAATTCCCAAAGTTGACATTTGTAAATTTGTCAAGGGCGCCAAAAATAAATTAGCCAAAAGTGTCGAAAACCCAGTTATGCCACTGCTGGTCATCAGCCGACAACATGGGTTGAAACAACCCGGCCATTTATAACCTGCAAAGCAATTAGTTTTGCAGACCTTTTTGTTATTTTATTCAAACAGGCCAAAAAAGAAATTTATTACTCTATTATCGAAACATTTCTTTGCGATTTATATAGGTTTGCTGGCAGAAACAATTCTTTTTTTAAACCTTTTCATATTGGCGTTTTAAGGATATATATTGGAAGAGGTATACCTGAACATAACAATAATGATGATACTTTATATCAGTTATATTGATGAACTGGCTAAATTAAATTAGCCTTTGAAGTCCTAAAACACAAAATTTTCATAAAAAACCCAATATAGTAAACCAAAATATGTCTACGGATATCCTATCCAGACACCTATCCAAAATTTCAAGGAGCTATCTCAAACGGTCTGAAAGATAAACACAAAAATCCATAGCATTCCAGACAGTCACTCAGTCAGTGAGGAGAGTAAATATATTTATAAATATTTCGAGGTTATGTATAAAAAATTAAAAAAGTTACATTCACTAAATATGTGCTGTCAAATGGCAAAATAATACTGATTTCCATGCTAAACAGAACAAAGTACTCTTTTTTAATTGATATCCAAAATGGATTTCAAAGTTAAATCAGTGGACAAATCAGAAAATTTCTTGTGCTTTAATTTCAATATGCTGCAAAGTTTCGCATTTTACACTGAATGGGCGTGTGAAATCTGTTCGTGGTCTGAAATATTAAATTTAGAAGAAAAATATTTTTTAACTAAAGGATGACCAACAACTAGATCTTTGATAATGATAATAACCTTTGTATTGCCTCAGACATTAAAATTTAATTTCTTTAAAAAATTAATTAAGCTGATGAAAATGCAGATTTAGATTGCTTCTAATCAATTGTGAAATGTTTCCTTTTTTTGACAATTTGATATGAAATTTCATATTATATTTTCATTGACTGTTAGATGTTTTTTAGTGTTTTGCCGATGTTAGGTGTTTTCAGCTGAAAATTGAATGTTGCAGGTGATTTGTTAAAATGATTTAAATAGTAAATAATTAAAATTTAGAATAAATATTTTAAATGTAAAATATTTATGATTGAAGATATTCAGGAGATTAATATTTTAGCCATGAATTTTAAATAATTAATTTGTAATAAATAAAATTTTAATGTTAAAATAGCAAATTCATTTGATAAATTAATTTGAAAGTGTTTGATTCATGGTTGAAAAATTTTGTTTAAAAAGTAGATAATATGGTTTCATTGATAAACTTTTGGATTATGACTTATTTTCCTGACAGTGATTAGAAAATAATTCAGTGGATGTTATCATAATATCTAACAGTTCATTTTGTTTTCTGTAAAAAATTGATAGAATTGATTACAAATTCACTGTGATTTGTAACTATTATGAATATCATAAACCCATTATTAAGTACAAATTTTTATTCGGGTGAAACGAAATTAATGTGCCGCGGGCCTTGGATGATATTTCAGATGAGTGTGGTAAGTAGATAAGAATAATGTAAAATAACAAAATGGTAACAGGTTAAATTTAAATAAGATTTCCGTAGCAAGGGCGGTATTAGGTATATCGGATATGTTTGAAACAGTGTTAAAATTTAAATGTGCGTTTTATCATAAAGTTAATATAAAGTTTTAAATATTGTTATTCAAGGACACTGAAAAGGGTTTGGATTTAGGTCTTCTGAAACTTTGATTTTTCAACGGAGGTTATTTTTGTATTAATAATAATAATGATATTAATAATAATATACTTCTAATAAATCTGTTTGATGATCGTCGCTAAACAAGTGCATTACCGCTCCTTCACTGAATAACATTTTACCGAGACCACTCGGGATTTGCATTGTTTGATAACCGAAAGTCCTATTGATATCATCACAAACCGCATACAGAGTTATCTGAGGTTTTTAAAAGTCATTTGATTAAAATGAAAATATGATAATAACCTTTGAACTCTTAAACAACATTCCAAATGTCCAAATATCTGTGTGTATAAATGGGAGTGTAAAATTGACGTTCACTTCGATTCCATTCGAGGATACCGGGTTCAGTACGACGTTTAATTCCGTTTTTTTAATAAATCCAGGGATCTAAATTATCCTTCAAGAATTTCAATTCATTCCCCACCATCCATTACCATTCTCAATTTCATTTGAAATCGAGCTTTGTTATTTGGATCTCTCAAACTGAAAATCGTCATCGGAGATATCGTCAAAGTCTTGAGTTGAACCTTGATGTAAACGACAAATGTGCTCGGCAAATTGTTTTGGGAGAAAATCTGTTTGGCGGCCAAAATGAACTGAGAATAATTTGTCGATCCCGATAAGCTTAGTGTAATATCATCAGACAAGTGAATATTATTTTCTTTTTTCAATAAATAAAGTAGATCCCATTCTGAAAATATTTATCGTAAATGGACATATATGAAAAGGTTTATAAAATCAACAACAGAACCTTCTTAAAGCCTTGAAAGGTTAATAGAAACAATAAAAATGTTATCAGATATTTAAATAGTTCTAATTGGGTAATTATTGAAAGTAAACATCATTTATTGTAAATAATGTGATTAATTTATTTTTAATTAACTTTGACAATTTCGTGCCACTATGATTAAAAAAAAATTATCTGATTTAGATCTTCATCTTTAAATACAAATCAAGATGAAATGAGGCTTCAAAATCATGTCGTTAAAGGAACAAAATTTTATCAACCATCCAGTTTATCAATGAATTAAATAATGACTATATTAATTATATTTATTATTATTATTATTATTATTATTATTATTATTATTATTATTATTATTTTTATTATTTTTATTATTATTATATATAAAATAATATTAAAGCTTTTATATATAAATTTTTATAAAGTGCAAATTGAATTTAAAAATGTTTAGAAAAAATTTTGTCTAGATCAGTATAAATAATTTTTTAATTTTTTAAATTTAAATTTTTATATTTTTTTTCGGATATATTCAATTTTTAATATTTGTGAATAAAATTTGAAAATTTTGTTTAAATAAATATATTTTGAAAACAGTTGAATGATAAAAAGATCAATCGAAGAAGAAGAGGCAGAAAGCGAAAGTATTGTTAAGTTTTGTTTATGAGTTATCAGGACCTACTTTAGGTCGAGTTATTTCATATTTTATCAATAAATATTGCGGATATTGGCTTACATATTTATTTAAATTATATTTAAATTATATTTAAATTATAATTAAATTATATTTATATAAATGATTCCGGTATCACCAAAAAAGATTTTAAAGTTTATTATTATTATTATTATTAGCAGTTTTGAAAGTTTTTATCATTGAAAAGTTTTTACAAATTTACTCACCTAATGTTTTGCTAATAAAAATATTTCAAATGAGCTTTGAAAGACATGGCATACCACAGTGCCAGTGAATGAGTATTCTTAATGAGAGATTAAAGTAATAATTTATAAGTTCTGAATATTATGGAAACTGGTCAAATTTAAAGAGGCTTTACATTATGAGAGAGGAGAAAGTGATAAAATTCTATCAGTAATTCTTTTATGGATATAATAATACACTTCCTAGACCTGATTCATTGTAACAAATTCAGAATTTTTTAATTTTTCGTGCTTTCAAAAAATTAGAAAATGAATATTTATAGGCATTTCACATTCAAAATTGGACATGCGAGCCAATAAAATTACTTATTGATTAATCATTGAAATTATTAGAATTATTGATTTTTACTCAATTAAATCTTCCAATCAAATCACAGCAGATCAGCCAATAGAATTTGTGATAAAACGTATTCGAAGAATTCAATTCTTTTCGAATTGAGTTGAGTTAAATTTTGAATATCAATTTAATATTTAAAAATTGCTGGACTTTTAAGATATTAGAAATCTATTAGCATATTATTGTGTCTTTGGCTGTTCTCATCATTTTATAAAATATAAATAAATATTTTTATTATTACACTAGATTTTTTAGTTTACCTACAATATATTCTGGACATTCACATACTGTCGCTGAGAAAATTTCATTTATTATTAGTACTTGATAGATTAATACTTGTCACTAAACTTCAATTATTGAGTGTCAACCAAAGAGTATCTTGGAACAAGACTTATAACGCCTTATCTAAATAATTTTTTTTGAAGGTATCCCCAAAAATAATTCTTCGAGGGTCGGATTCATCGGTATATTACCATATTAGATATTCTGGTTTTATTACACTATGATTGGGACAAAAGAATTAGGTATCTCATAAATGTTGCAAATAATTTTCAAAATATTCAGTTTTATTTAATATTTAATTATTTTAAAAATTCAGTATCATTTTTTAAATTACCCGATTGGAGAAGAGTCAATTCCTTAAAGGATGTCTCTCAGAAAAAGTTTCTGAATCCTTGAATAATATTTTTTGTTTCGAGAACTCGTTGAAATTTGTTTAAAATATTTATTATCTTATGAAAAATATGAGTAAAATTTGGTGATATTTGTTACATCACATTAAATTTAAATTAAAGAAAACTTTTTTAAGGCGCAGTGTGAGTTTCAAATCAGTAAAAAAGGTTTGAAGCCAATCTTATGTGTTCCAAAATACAGTGGTACTCAAATTCATATAATTTTTAAATATATAAATATTTGTATAGCAAATGATGACAAGATATATATCACATTTTAGGCGTTTGATACTTTTCATGTGGTCTCAGAGGGGATAATGGTACTCGAATTCAAAAGGGTTTCTTCGGTTATGGAAATAATGCCAATAGTGAATGTACTGGCTGCGATTGATTTCATTTAATTAAATCAATTAATTATTTCCTTGGAAATTCTTTTGTTTCTTTACTGAAATTCAATAAGGATGACTTAGTTTTGAAAAATAAATCGTTTTTCAGTAACATCAAGTGCAAAAGTTCAAACGGCAAGCAGGAGAAAAACTGCAGCCTACATAGTAGAATCAATTATTATGACTTTCTGCTAAACAATTAACAACCAACCAAAACCTAGCTTCTTCAAATTTTTATATTTTATATTTCATAAAAAATTTCATTAGAGAACTTTCAAACTCTGAAAGCTTCTAAAGAAGTAAGAAGTTCTAAGTGGATTGGATCATAAAGTTCCGAGTAGGCGGCGTAAGGCTGCCGATAAAACGTTTATAAAAGATTGAGCAAAAGTACTATTAAAAATCGAGACGAACTTTGCAACATTTAAAGATTTCAGATGGAATTAAGAAATTTTTATGAAAAACTATTGTTTGTGTGGTTATTTCTTTCGTATTGCATTCCATTGTGAATAATAGACGCTGTAGTGCAAACTGAACTCAAAATTAAGATATATTACCATTATAAAATGAGAGATGTAATAATATATAATAATAATAATAATAATAATAATAATAATAATAATAATAATAATAATAATAAAATAATAATAATAATAATAATAATAAATAATAATAATAATAATAATAATAATAATAATAATAATAATAATAATAATAATAATAATAATAATAATAATAATAATAATAATAATAATAATAATAATAATAATAATAATAATAATAATAATAATCCACTCCCACCTTTGTCTTGAACAGACTGACATATATTTGTAAAATTGACAAATAATCCAAGTATAAAATAAACTTTCAACATGATTATAAATTAATTTATTAAAATAGACCGATTAAAACAAATTCTAAAGAATCAGTTGACCAATGACATCATAATAACATTTATTTGCACCATTCGGCTATGTTGGAGTGTGTGAAACAGAAATCCAACCACCCAATCTAGATTTGTAATCTCTAGTCAGCAGTGAATAAATCGTGTCATTTGTGGACTGGTTTTATTCCAGATATTCATTTCTCCATTCGCTTTATTCATCCATCGTTCGTCGGAGGCATGTGGACGAGTTTTTTGTCACAGTAAACATTGAACTGCACAGTACAATGAGTTATAGGGAAACTAGCGACCACTGGATCTGACCGAATTCGTCACAAACTGATAATCCAAATTCCCAACACTGATCGATTCAAATTTCATGTAAATAAATGCTGAAAATATAAATCTTCCCCCGGGATTTATTTGCGCCGAGATTTCCCTATATTTATAAATTGTTGAATTTTTATTTTTTCAATTACACATTCCTTGTTATACTAGAGAGGACATTTTTATAGACAAATGTCTCATGAAAAATGAAAGCTTTTTTCATAATATTGGGCCAGCCAGTCAGGAAAATGTTAATTGTAGGGAATTGTGATTTAATAATCAATGTCTAACATGAAATTATTTCCCAATTATTGGTATTTTTTCATCTTAATTTTAAAATATTTAAAGTCATCTGTTCTTTTTACACATTTTCTATGCTCAATAATATTACTCGAGCCTTTCAGTCGGCTAAGTTTCTTAACCCGTGTGCAGAGATGAATCAAATTCTCTCCAACGTATGTTGTATTGCACCCATTACAAGAAAACTTACATACTAAATCAAACACTGACCAATTGTATTTTGAGATTTATTACTAAACATGTTAAATGATTTTAAAGATATTGACACTATTTTAAATATATTGGAATTGCCTAATGATTTTTTGACAGAAAACTAAAAACTTTTAAAACATTTCGAATATGAAATAACTAAAACATGAGATTTTAAATGGACTATAATTTCCATTGTTTTAACCAGACTCAATCAAAAAGCGATCAATGTATTTTTTTGAATATCCAGTTATTTCAAAAGTTAAAGTTTATTTTGGTTAGACTTTCAAACGATATAAAATTCAATCCTTTAATCATATTTTAATTATAATTAATGTCACAAAAGCTGTTAAAAGTAGTAGACCTGTATTTGTAAGTTTTTTTTATATAATTCTGTTTCGAAACTCTTAACCATACTTTCTACTATCAAATCTAAAATGGAAGACAATAATTAATTTCTTCCGCTGTGAACTTAATATTGGAATGAAGCTCATTCATATAATTTTGAAAAACAAGCATCATCAAAAGTTAGAAAATACTAAAATATTATCATCGTATTAAGTTTCACATCACGGAAATGACATCTTAATTTGTATTTAATTGGTTAGAAAATTTATGTAAAATATCAGGGATAATAATTTAAAATTTATTAATTAAATCGAAAATTATAGCAAATAAAGTTTAGTAGAAACTAAGGAAATGAGCTGCTACTGATAAAATAAATAAATATGTTTGGGCTGTAAGTTGAAAATAGATGTAAATTTTTTTTATTTAAAATTTTGAAAATATTTTATTAAAAGTTTATTTAAATTTGAATTTTTAAAACAGAGTTTGATATTTTTGTTGAGGTTGATATAATAAATTATGGGGAAAAAATGAGCGCACTCGAAAAATCGAAGGTGAACAAAAAACATCAAAAATCATAAAAAATTTATAAAAATTTGTAAATTAATATTGATCGGGAGAAATGGGTATGGTTGAACGTCAAATCATAAGACAAGTTCAATAATGATAATAAAAATTTAAGTAAGGGTTCTAAGAAAAGTTATACCGAAAATACAAATTAATTAAAGTTAATTAATTGGCTAATGGAAATCCCGCGCTAATGGATAACCCGAGCTAATGAAGGCCCAAGCTAATTGGAAACCCAAGCGATGAGGACAACCCATAGCGAGTGAAATCCCATGGATTAAAATTTTAAAATTAACTTAGCCGAGCTTTAGGGATGTAAACAAATGAGTAATTATCCCAAGTGATGGGAACCTGATGGGTAAAAGATTTAGGATCTTCGTGGCCACTTGCAAGGGATTCCAACCAGATGCGCGCACAAGAAATATAACTATTGGATACCCGTCAAAATGAAGTTGGATATGAATTCCAATGGGCAGTTTCTAGTAAAAGGTGAGCCATGACTGTTATTACCCTAGAAAACCTTTGGTTTCAATAGCTACTATAGAAGGTATTCGTGCTCATTTTATTTGTGTCCCTCTATCATCAATTTTAGGTTAAAACAATATTGAAGAAGTTAAAAATATCCTGCAACCATTTAATTTTATAATTGTTTGAAAAGGTTTGAACAAAATGTGTTACTATAAAATAATTTTTTCATGCAGATTCCCTGTTGGTAGTGTTATTAATTTGATGTTTTCATTTCTGCAGTTATATTGCAATTAACTTTTTATACATTTATATATATGTTTCGTTAGTTAATTTTAATTTCAACACTTCTACCTGAGATTTATCCTTTTCTGCTTTTTGGATATTGTTTTCATTGGATTAATATAAGATCATAAATTATTCTGGACAAAAATGCATTATCATGATCTTTTTCCATTAACATATTTGATTTAATACTTCTTCTTTCTGGTTATATTATTTCCTTTTTCTCTTTACTAGTAATATATTCTTCTTTTCTCTTGTGTAAGATTTACTCCTTCCTCGTTACCAGTCGAGCTCTACTGAGGGCCTGTCGTTGAGGTTCTTGGAGAAGAGAACTGACCCGGTGAACTGCCATTCACTATGGGTACCACCCCACCGAAGTACTAGCTCAAGACTAGATGGTCAAATTTTTAATTTACTTTCTTGTGTGCATGTGGTTATCATAAATTAATCAAATTGATAAAAATATTAAAGAAAATAAAAAAATACATATCATAAGAATGATTAGTAAATTAATTGAATTGAATAAGTATGATTGATTCCGATCATGGATTCTGCTATCTCGGATCATGCCTAATAGATAACATGGAAGAAAACGTTCATAATATTAAATTGACAAAAAAATTTGATTAGAATAACGGTTATTATAAATTCTTAATAAGTAAATTCCATTATGAATAAAATAAAAAAACGAGTTGGATAATAAAATTTAATGAAAACCACAAAGGTTACAACTCCTAAATAAAAGATTCACATGTCGACTGAAATTAATAAACAGAAATTGCATTTGGCATTAGTTTAAATATTAAAAATTTACTGACGAGTAATAATGACAAATAAAATAAAATCGTTCTTACTCCTGATTTCTTTTTGTTTTCTTGTGAAAAATTTTAAAATAAAATTGTTTATTTTTTGTCAATTTGACATTGTCTTATATATGATCGATTTATATATATTTTTTTGATGCGGTAAAACAAAACACCCACACGTCTTAAATATATTACATCACTTTTCCCCTAGTTGTCAGATTTTCATGATTCTTTTTTAAAAAAGTTTCTAATTCATTTTTAGCTTAATTCTCAGAGTTATTTTACAAAATATAATCGTTTTTGATGAATTTGGAGCTGATTTGATGACATTTGATGATTTTGTTAGTTTTTGTTGTTTTGCAATCCTCTTTTTAATGGTTTTTTATCATTTTTGTATCTTATTATACATTTTTATTATTTTTTGTTTTCTGTAACGATAAATAGACGATAATTCGTAAATTTTCGTCCATTTGAACTTTCTTCTACCAGATTTTATCGGAGGTCGTGTCAGATAAACAAAATTCTCAAAACCTTAGTTTTTGACCAACACAAGCAATTTGGTATAATCTCAACTAATTGGTGTTACCCTAATCAGTTCGAGTGAGTTCTATTGTCTCAAGGATCCTTAAAGATTTGTAACAATAATTGGGTATAAAACAATAACTAAAACAATAATTATTCTCAGTATTAAATGAGAGCGCAAATTAGACGAGTTGTCAGTTGGTCGAAGAAAGTTTGGAAAGAGAATTTGATATTAAGAAAACCAGAGAAAGTCAGAAACTGAACATAAGCAAATTTAAATCAATTATAATTAAATTAACGTTCCAGACGAGGCGATATTTCATTGGGACATCTGTCTCAACGTTGAGCATCGAATGCTGATAAAAGAGTACAAATATTGTGACAAATTGTAAATTTTATGATCGAGATTAATAAACGTATTCTGTGTTTGGTTTTGGTTATTTGATATAATAAATAGAATACGAGGAATCAGAAAATTGACCGACCTCAAAATAATAACCAAACATTTTTAATGGGAATAAGTTTTTAAATATAAATAAAGAAATTTGTTTGAATAAAGCATTTTAAATCAACATAGTTTTAAGTTCAAGACTACCTGACAATAATAGTTAGGCTGTCGAAATATATTGTATATAATATATATTTGTGGATTGGTGTTTTCTTTTATTTAAATGTCTACCCCAATCAATTAGTTAAAAAATTGCAATAATCAAAATTCATTGAATTTGTTTTAACAAAACATTTTTTTTGACAATTGCAATAAATTATTAAAATCTCAATTGAAAATTGGGAAGTGATAATAAATCAAATGTAAATTTGTGTAAGGTGGGTTTTTAGGTCGATGTCACTTGTGACTTTTGGGTTTTGATACATGAAATTTCGATAAAATGATAAGAAAGTGTCATAAAGTGAGTAGAAATAGTTCGAAATTGTGAACTGTTAATTAACTTGAATATTTAATGTTAAAACTTTTGATTAAAATAGAATAGCAAGATAAGGGACCCTAAAGTATTTCATGTTATGGAAATTTTTATAACATCATAAAAGGATGAGTATAAACGACTGAAGATATATTTTATCACTATTGGGAGGAAATATTGTTAATAAAATATTTGATTATTGAAATACATATTAGCTAATATTTATCAGTAAACTTCATAAATATGAAGCTTGCAACTTTAAAGGTTGCTTTTATCCTATATTGCAATTGGAACTTTAAGAGACCCCTGAATATCCTAATTATATATATATTATATATATATATATATATATATATATATATATATATACGTTCAAAATATTGGATTTTCTGCCAATTATTTATCAGTTTAAACAAATTTCTTGGTTGACGAATTAATTATGCGGTGTTTATTTAATAAAATACACAGTGACATACACGAAACACAATAAAATGTCAAATATCTTCATATATTCAACTAATAATTATACATTTTGAATGCTTAAATCCCATTTCTGCCTGCCGAACTGGCACAAAATCCGCATGCGGCATTAATGTACTTGTCTAGGGAAAATAAATAAATATTTGGAATAAATTTGACAGTCGTCGAATAGGAAATATTATCTTGATAATAATCATGTTTCTCTGCTTTTTATCATTTCCTTTTTCTGAACTAATGAAAAGAACAAATGGCACTTTAAGCACGCTTTATAGGACCTACGGAAGTTCTAAAGCATAGTAAAAGGGATTGACAAAATTTGGGGCAAAAGACAACATTTTAAATCCTCAAAAATAGTGTATAGCGAGTGTACTTATACAAGACGCCCTGGATAATGGAATATTTGCATAATATGTCAAGGTCCTTTGTAAGCCATTGAGAATATTTCATCATTTTAGAGTCGAATAAGTCATTTAAAAGTCAAATTTTAAGAACAAAGTTGTTTTAATGTTAAAACGGGATCCGAAAGAGTTAATATTTTAATGAATTTTTCGTCAAACCTTTGTGTTTAGAGTTTCTTATATGTGTTCAAGACATGTTTATTTGATTTACTGAATTCAATCTTGCCTTTGACAACTTTTACATTAATATCAAATCATTAATAACATTATTTGGAAACGATTGTAAAATACACTTTATTCTAATAAACTATTAACATCTTTATTTTATTAGCTACCTGGTACAAATCATCGACAATAATAGCATATCTCCGTTGTAATCTAAATTACCAGTTTTGATCTAATCATTTTATTATGATCATATTGTATTCACCAATGAATTTATGTCAATGAATCTACTACGTTATTCATTTCACTTATATTTATCAAGTCATTTACAATGCAAATGAATCGATTTGATTGATTTCACACATAATTTTATTAATAGAAATTCGATAACAGCTGTAATCATCATTATTTAACCTCTTAAGTGATTTATTTCGTCAAACGTAATATATACGTCTTGTGCATAAAAACATATATTTATATGTATGTTATACGAAAGCGAATATATTCGTTTTATGTATAGTGGTAAACACAATTTAACTTTATGTGAATATATTAGTCCTATGTGTTTTGAAATGCATATGTTGATGACGTATATATCCGTCATAGCCACTTAAAAGATTAATATGCAATTAGTTTAGCTTATAGAAAACCAGCCTAATAAAGAATATCTCTGAATCCAAGAAAACTTTAATCATGAATATTCAACCGAAGAATGAAGAATTATCAAATGTTTTTCTTGAAACACGAATTCTAATTCTAAAATCCAGTGAAATTGTTTAAGTCTCTATATTCCAAACTAATTGAATATTTGACTAAAGTAGATGTCGCAGTCAATATATTTTTAAGTAAAATACATAAGAACCCGTGCTGTAATGAAAATATATTTACCAACAGTCTAATTTCAACAAGATCTGAAGTTTTGTATTACTCAATACAAAGAATTACATAAAAAGCTATCTAAAACTGGATCACGACGGTTATTACCAGGGTTCATTGTTAAATTCAGTGATATATATTCAGGACGAGAAAATCTGATATTTGTTGAATATAACACAGAAAGAAGCTTACTATTAAACTTAGTAATGACGTACATCAAGCATGTCAAACTCGCGGCTCTCAAAAACGTTTTTGAGGCCCAGACAACAAATGTAATGATTATTGAAATACTGAATAAAAATTAAAATTCAAAAGAATGTTCAATATAATTTAAGAAATTATTTTTTTCTAAGTACATATTTAAACCCATGCATTTATTTATGTCTAAAATATTAAACATTCAGTCATAAGAACAACAACTAAAAGCAAAGATTGATCACTACACAAGCCGCTTTATACATGAATACGTATTTCAATTAATTTGGCAATGTAAATAAGTAGGTAGTAATGTGCTTTCGAGATACCTGATTTTTCTAAAAAAAGGTAAGGGCCCCACTAGCATTTTCAAAATTTTCACAAAACCCCCTCATTTTTTGGGATAACCACCGTTTTTATTTATTAATTTTTTTGTTATTT
Source organism: Schmidtea mediterranea (assembly GCA_022537955.1). Taxonomy (NCBI): domain Eukaryota; kingdom Metazoa; phylum Platyhelminthes; order Tricladida; family Dugesiidae; genus Schmidtea; species Schmidtea mediterranea. The sequence continues at coordinate 260,886,368 of CM039679.1, forward strand.
TTTTGATTAAATTGATGATTGCGTCATTTTAAAACCTTAAAATCACAATTACGCCACTATTACATAACCATTCCATGATATTTTTAAATATAAATGATCGCCGTGTTGTACTCTACCATTAAATACTTTCAAATTTTGTTTAAATCAATTATTACATAACTTCAAAACCTTTATAAAACCATTTATTGCGTCACCAATTTTAACATTCATCTAAAATTGTTGATTCCTATAGTCGTAATTTTTGACACTTGTTCTAATGGTAATATTACTTACTCTATAACTTAAAAATTTTACATAAAAACATAAAATTATCAAAAGACTTGTTAATAATAATGCATTTATTCACATATTAAAATCCTAGAGAAAGCCGAGCGTTGACTAATTTCCAAATTGGTGCTATAAAATCTTTTTCATCTATTTTATAGCCGTGGATTTTCATATTGACAAACCAACTTTCCCCATCTTTATATTCGATTTTTTCAAAGGCATCATGAAAACTGTCAATTCCATAGTTGATGAATATATTTTCATTGCAACTTAGATTCTTGTTAATTTTCATTAACACTTTATTTACTGCAACAACATCTTCTTTTGATAACTGTGCATTGAAACTTGAAAAATTTAACTGGCTTTGTGCCTTTATATGGGAATTCATTCTTCAAAAAATACATCTTATTGTTATGATACATTCGCACTGGTTGGACATCTATTTGCTTATTCTTGGTATTCATTCTTAAAAAAATGAATGAAATTACATTTCATCTCTCTTTTATACTTGTAAAATCATGTGTGTAACCAATAAAATTCGACCATGTATGTGTGTTACCAAGTTCTACCACGTGTGTAACCAATTAAATTCAAACATGCGTGTAACCAAAATCGATCATGTGTGAATCATGCACTTGTATTGTACATAATCTGTATTATTATTACTTACAAATAACACAACAAATTTCAACACAAGATTTTTTATTCATCTACAATTGATGAAAATTGAGATTTTCTCCGTTCTTTTCGTAACAACCAAATGTTATATTTTTTCTCTCTGTCAGTACATCCTTCACAACGATACGGGCATACATAGTTATCAGCATTGGCAAGCTCTTTATCCAAGGTTTGTAAATGATTTAAAAGCACTACATTTAGATCTATTCCAGTGACCATTCATATTTTGAATGGAATAATCTCTGGCGCCCAATAAATTAAATCTTTTAGTAAATTCGGTTGTAGATTGCAAATCTTTCCAATAAGGATTTGTATTAACTTCTCTACTAAACAAAGATTAATTAAATAATTGATAATAAATAATTTACCGTTTGCAGATAAATTTGTCATTTTAAATAATTTGTTCTAGTATTATTTTAATACAAACATTGTTCATAAGAAATATTTACAAAACTCCATGTTGTCAATAACTGATTTTATATCGTTAATGATTTCTTCAAAAATAAATCATAATCCAATGTTTTTATACCAAGTATGACTACTTTACCACTGCTAAACACATTAATACACAAGGGGTTATACTTAATACATCTCAAAGCTGGAAATAATTCTGGTTCATAAAAACATTTCGTGTACTTAGATAAATCCTGTAAATTAACTGATGTACCAAGATCTGCAGTAACTGTAATTGATTGTAATTCTAAGTTACTAATGTTATATTGCAAGTCGTCGACCGCGATTGAATGTTTACATCCCATTATCCGAGATTTTCCAGATTTGAAAAATATTATTGTATATTTTCCATTTTGTCAACTATTTGTTGAGATTTTTCAGCAGGAAATATCATATTGGACACATCAACTTTTCCCTTATAATTTATATTTGACAACATATTAAACAATTATGAAATATTAATCTTTATATATGATTTTAGAAAAAGTTCATTTAAATGTATAATATAAACAAATACTGTATTTATACAAATTAAAATAGAAAAGTAAAAATAATGCGGTATATATTAAATTGTAGGTCCAAGTGGAAGTGGAAAAACATTATTTGTTTGTAAATTATTACGATCAACAATGTTTAAATCAAAATTCAATAAAATGTTTGGCATAGGGGTGCAGATGACAAACATGGTTTAACTCTAGAACAATTTTGCAAGTTAAAAATGACAATAATAAAAGGGTTTGATAAAAATTGTTCATCTAGATTATAACATGGTGATGTAATTATTATTGATGACTTGTATCAGGAAGCAAACAAAGAAAAAGATTTTAATAATTTGTTTACAAAATTAAGTAGACATCAAGCTGTTACAGTTATTTTTATAACCTAAAATCTATTTCATCAGGGTGGTGCACATCGAACACATAATTTAAATGTTCAATATTTAGTTGTTTTCAAAAATCCTAGAGATGCAACTGCTATTGATTTTCTTGCAAGACAAGCATACACCAACAATCGCAACATTTTAATGGAATCGTTTCAAGATGCAACCAAAATACCTCATGGATATTTATTCTTCGATTTTACTCATCAATGTTCTGATGATGTACGGGTGAGAACAGATATTTTCAATAAGAATTGTGTAACAGTTTATAAACAAAATTAAATTATTAGACTAATTAAATAAAAATGGGATAAAAAAAGTTTTAATTAAACCGGAAATAAATCTAGTAAAGAAATCTAGTAAGAAATCTGTAAAGAAAATAATAAAGTAATCATTAAAGAAAATATTTAAGTAAAAACCAACATCGAAAATAATTTTTAAAAAAAATAATTCACAACACTGAAAAATGGATTAAATTATAAACAAAATGTAATGATAACATATTTTTAAAAATGAAATTACAACGAAGTATACCGTATTTTAATGCTTGGATTAAATCACCAGTCTTGAATTCGAAAAATAAAACACAAAAGTGGTTATCAGACCAACTGGCATACAGTCTGAACAAACCAATGATGAAACGGTTTCCAACTGGAGCATATAAAACATATGGCATTAATGATTTGTGGCAAATGGATTTGATTGAAATGATACCATATTCGAAAATCAATAAGAGATACAAGTATATTCTGACATATATCGATATTTTCTGTAGATTTGCCCCTGCTATACCATTGAAAACAAAATCCGCTAATGATGTGGCATCTGCAATAAAAACAATGCTTAAAAATGATAAACCTGAAAACTTACATACTGATTTAGGTAAAAAATTAATTAATTTTACTTAATTAATGTTATTTTTAGGTAAATAATTTAACAATATAAAAGTTAAAGAAATTATTAAGAGAGTAAATCATTACTGTGTATTTTCTCAATTCAAAGCTACACACGTGGAACGATTTAATCGAACATTAATTGACTGATTGAAGAAATATTTTGTGCATCAAGGTAACAAACCTGGATAAATGTTTTACGGAAAATAATTCATAGTTACAATCATTCATCCCATCGTGGTTTAAAAGGTTTGAGACCGCTTGATGTAACAGGTGATATGAAAATATCACAACAAGATAAAACTAAGAAACCCAAATATAAAGTTGGTGACCATGTTCGAATAAGTAAAATATCCGCTTCGCCATTCATTAAAATTTTGACAACAACTGGAAATATCAAAGATTAATAAGAAACAAAATCCAGTCATGTATGTGATTACAGATATTGATAATAATGAAATTCAAGGTGAATTTTACGAACAGGAACTGCAGGTTATTCCACCACCCACTGTCTTTAAAATTGAAAAGATTCTGAAATCAAAATATAAAGACAAGGATAAACAATATTACGTCAAGTGGCATGGCTATCAAAGCCCAACTTGGATATCATCTCAAATAAAATAAAGAGTTTTTTCACTATTTTACCAAGCAATAGTTGTCCATTAATTCATCCGAATAATGACGTTAGTAACTTTATCGTATAGTTACAAAACCCTATTTACTTCGATGGCAATTGGGAAGTTGCCTTGCTTGATTATACATCTGTGTACAACACATTTCTATTTTATAGTAATTCAAAGATTGAATTTAAAGCAATTGCATTCAAATTAGTTAACAGTATTTATGACATTGAAATTAATGAAGAACAACCGATAAAACAATTAAATGAAGACTGTTACATGTACGTTACCAAAAGAGTTTTACATTTTCATTTTAATTTTCATTCTTTTGAAATAACATTTGAAGATATGGAATCTGTTAAACGTTTAGGAATTTCAGAACCAAAAATCACAAGTCCCAATGGTACATTTCAAATAGTGTTACCCCCATATGAGAAAGAACAAGTAATAGATTTTAAATTAACGTACAGATGTTTAAAATATTCAGTGTTTACATTTACTAAGAATTTATATATACGGAAACTTGAAGATTTAATGTTTTATTTAATGAATAATTGCCCACATATTTTCAAATGTATTGAATTACATAAGGATATCTTCAAATTCGTTCTCGGTGAAAACATAAAAGAAATTGTTTTCGATAAAAACTTGGTAAACACATTTGGATCACAGAAACAATTATATAATATATAATGAATCTCAATTTGTTGGTATTCGCAAAGGAAAGATGTTTAATCACAATCAACAAATGTTCATCTATAGTGATATTATTGAGTCAATAAATGTTGGTGGTTCCACTTCTGAAAGCTGTATGGATTAAAAAATATGAACAAGATTAAGTTGTTACATTACAAATTGAAAATCCCATGCATTTACCTTTTGGACGAACATGTATAAACAATATAGAAATTAATATACTCGATGATAGTGGGAAATTAATCCAATTTTCAAAAGAATCAAAAACACACGTAACTTTAAATTTTAGACATGTCTAATCCCGATATAATTTCACTTTATCCCAATAGTCAAACTGGTGGTGAATTAACATATTTTGTTGGTGAACAATATGGTTCTGAATTGTTAAAAACTATTGGTAGATTCGCAGTACCAATTCTTAAACGTATAGGAAATTTTGGTATGAAAACTGCTAAAGATGTAATAATGAATAATGCCAAACTCTTACCAACTTTAAAATCTAATGCTATATCTAAATTCATAGAAATACCAGAAGTAATTTCTGCAGTGGTATAAATGATGAAGAAGAAGAATATGAATCTGAACCGAGGCGACGACGACGAAGGTATATAAACAAAAGAATGACAGGATGTGAAACTATATTCGAATAATGATTTTTGGAAAAACTGAATTATGTATCTTTGATCGACCGGCCTTTCAAGCTGTCATAGAATATGCAACATTTGAAGATGTATTCCCCTTTAATTCAATTTATGATAACAAAAGTGACATTGAATTCAAGATAATTGGTTCTCATACTGAATACATTGATTTGAATGATACATTATTGTACATTAAATTGAAAGTTACAAATAATAATTGGAAATAATTACTGACATCTTTAGATGCAAAAGATAACAATTATTTGTTCCATACACTTTTCAGTGATGTTTTAAATTATATTGGAGATTATAAAAACACTTATTTAGCGCCTATGGTATATATTTCAAATGACAATGCAAGGACCCCATTAATTGCAGAATCGAAAATAGTTTCATTACGTTCTTCATTACAAATTGATTTCATGGATCAACCAAAATATCTACTTCCTGGAGTTAGTATTAGCATAATATTGAAAACAAATTCGTCCAATTGCAGTATACAATCACTAACAGAAAAGCCAAAGGTAAAGATATTGAAAGCGAAATTAATGATTCGTAGAGTTCGAGTAGAACCATCTGTTTTAGCTGGACATCAAATTGGTTTAAATTCCAGAAATGCTATATATCCAATTAGAAGTAAAGAAACTGTTGACTTTACAATCAGTAAAGGTACATCGTCATTTTATAAATAACAACTGTTTACTGATAAAAGATAACCAAACTTTGTTCTTGTAGCATTTCGAAACCGAATCTCAATACAAAGGAACATATAAGGACTCGTGCTCATTATTTAAATATTTGGATATTACCTGATTAACTCAGGCTAAAAATAATGAATATAGAGAAACGTATACACAGGATTTTGAAAATAATGATTATACTACAACTTATATGCAAAATATAATGAGAAATCTTGGATATTTGGATAAAAACATGGATTGTGGAATCACGCTTGAGGATTTTAAAGATAAATATACATTCTTTAATTTTGTTTTGTCACCAGATTTTGATTTAAATCAAAGTCAATTACCACAACAAGGAAATTTAAAACTGAGTGTAAAGTTTAATAAATCGCTCACGGAGTCGGTATATGTAATATTGTATGGAGTTTTCGAAAGAAAAAACAAATTACTGCGAGTAAATCAGTATTAGTTTGAACAAAGTTCAAACATTACTAGTTTAAATATGGCAATCAATGGAATCAAATTATCATGGAGTAAGGTTTTTAATTACTTTGTAATTTTATTTAATTAGTTCTATTCAGGTTAATCGAGTTTGGACAAAAACTGTTGGGGAATCAGTTTGCTGGAGTATTCCATTAGATAAAATCCCATACCTGAACAATAACCAAGCAATAATTATCAATACTCAATCATCAACTCTCGTCGGGAAACATTGGATTGCAATATACGCGAAGCCAGATAAAATACATTTTTTTGATCCGATGGGATATTATTATCCGTCTCTATTAGTTAATTAACTACAAACAATCGGCAAACCAATCGTGTATAATAAATACAGTACCAAAATTCAATGACTCAAACATGTGGTCAACATTGCCTTGCATTGCCAAATTCAATGTATAATAAATTTAGTTTAAATAAATGTTATAATCATGTCTTGTTATTTTATTGATTTTATTAGTTATAATGATAATGTTGGTAGATCAATCATTAAAGAATTGTGTATTATGAATGTTAATAATATTTTGAAACCAATGTATTGGTTATTTAACGATTTACCTTTTTGGGTTGGCTATGAAGATCCAGATAGATTGGAATGGTATGAAGGGAAGATTCGTTTTGTCCAACATGTATTTTGAAAGATGTAGAAGATACTAGTGCAATTTTCGATGTTACTGATCAAGATAAACTTATGGTTTTAATGAAACATTTCCCAAACTTAAGATTAATATAATTTAATATCGAATTTTCAAACTATTTTCCTGACAATCTTCTATGTCCGTATCGTGATCATTCAAATTGTGCATACAAAAACGATTTAATTGCTGTATTAGAATATTTAAAAATTTAATAAATTTCATTACTGTTATTATTATTATTATTATTATTATTATTATTATTAATATTATTATAAATAGTACTCATGTACAATATCGATGCAACAACAATGCACGATTTTGATTGGTTGGGTGTGTGCGAGCATGCTTTAATTCTATTGGTTGATTGCATTTAGTATATAAACCAATGTTTTCATAATTTTAATAATTATTTAATCACACCCAAAATTGTAATGTACAACAAAATGCCAAACGGAAAATTCGTCAATGGTAAAATTTATTATTATTATTATTATTATTATTATACAGGAATTATTATGAATTGAAACAATAATATTGGAATTAATATGAACCGAAATAATGAAATTAATAATATAAATAGAGTTAATGGTAAATTTTAATATTAATATTATTAAATTTAATTTTTTATCTTTTAGAAAATATAAACAATAATATGAATAGAAACACAAATAATATGCCTGGAAACATGGATAATATGCCCGGATTTAATGGAAACATGGATAATATGCCTGGTTTTAATGGAATCGTATCCAAGAAATGTAAGTTTTATCGGATTTTTTTTATAATTTTTTAAGTAATAATAAAGTTTTTGGTAATATGAAATTTTTGTTAATGTTTTTAATTAAAGAGATTTAGTAATATTAATTAAAGTATTTTATTATTTTGTTATTTTAACTTATATTTTAACTTATCATGTATTATGCTTTATGATAATTTATTATACAATAGGTTAAATTATATCGATTAATAATAATAATAATATTAAAATCTTAAATTTATTCAGTTGTAAAATATCACAATTATTGTAACAATTCATCAAATGACGATTGTGACATTGTTATGGAAAGCTATTATAGTCACACTCATAACCGTACCACTTTTTTAATTTGCTCTACATGTAAGACATTTGAAACAATAAATTATGCTCAGTTTTAAAAAAACCATCAACCTCATTTAAAAAAATTTCGTTTACCTAAAATAGATCTTTTTTATTTAATAAAAAATACCACCAACAATATTCCAACCACAAGTAATTATAGAATAAAAATAAATTCATCGGTCTCAAAACTCTCTAAAATTATTAAAAAGATGTTATAATTATTTTTGATGATGAAATGTTACCAGTAATAATAAATTCCTATTCAATTAATAATATATATATATATATATATATCAGTAGTATTAATCTTGTTATTAGCAGTAATATTTCAGATATTATATAAGATGTAAAATATGGTGATTCAATTGAACCCAAAATTATATATAATTTAAATAAAACCCACGCTGAAATTAAAATGGATGTTTCATCCTTAAATTTAAAAACAGTGTCTATCCCAGATACTTTAATTAATGAACTAAATAAAGTAACAACTGAGATGGGTACAACAAAAATTCAATTTTGTTTGAAAGTAGAATTTGAAAAAGATAATGAATTTCAATCATTCATTATTTCGAATTCTGCTAGACCCATGAGTGATACCTTCTTAGAGGATGGTATTGATTTATTAAATGAAAAAATAATTAAAATGAATGAAAAATGAAGTAACTGGTCCATAAATAAAATTGAATATATAAGTTTTGTAATTACAAAATTTTCTCAAATAACTAGATTGACAGGTCATCGCTATATTGCTACACCTGAAACTTTATGAAATAAAACATACACAGTAAATGTTAAAAATACTGATAATCAATGCTTCCTATACAACATTTATCTATTTTAAAATATAATGATATTATTAATAATAGATCTAAACCTTATAAATATAATACATCAGAGTTAAATTTCGATCCTGCAGATCTCCCTATGCGACTTTGTAATATTTCTAAATTTGAATCCCAAAATCCTGGTTTATCTATAAATATCTTAACTTATAAAGAAAATCCATTGAATGATCTGTGTACAGAGGAGGTTATGAAACATCCTTATGTTGATATAATTTATAGATCCAAAGTTGTTTGATGGACACCAATTAATTTAATTTTACTTGAAGGTATTGATAGATATCATTACATAGGCGTTACCCATCTTGATAGGCTTTTAAATTGTGAAAATCTTTCTATTACTGAGGTTAGGATTTGTAGCAAATGGTGTCCAAGATGCTTACATGGTTTTAGAAATCCAGATTCTTTCGTAAGACGCAAGGGTTTGTGTGATAAAAATCAATTAGATATAACATAATATACTCTGCCTGAAAAAAATATTTTAGTTTTAAAGATTGGTCTAAAACTGTTACTCCACCTTTTGTAATATATTCTGATTTTGAGGCAATTTTGCCTAAAGACGATAAATACTACCAGAAACATTTACCAATCTCAGTTAGTTTGGTTTTGATAAATAATTTCACCGGGGAAAAATTTTATAAACGTTTTATATTATTAGACTGTGTTAAACAGTTTCTTACTGAGCTTGAAATAATTGGAAAAGAAATAGTAGTTCCATATTTTGATAAAAGATATAAAAAGTCTGTTTTTTAATAATACTGATAAAATAAACTTTTCTTCGGCTACAATTTGTCATTTGTGCAAGAAAACATTAGTAGTTCCGGTAAGAGATCATAACCATTTTTCAGGTAAATTTTTAGGTGCGGCATGCAGATCCTGTAATCTTTCTCGACAAATTAAACCGATTTTACCTGTTTTATTTCACAATTTACGAGGGCATGATCTCCATCATATTATCAAATGTGGCTTAAGTAAATTTAAAACATGAAATATTAATTGTATTCCTATTTCAAGTGAAAAGTTTCTTAGTTTATTTGCTAGAACTGGCGGATTAACCATAAAATTTATAGATTTTTGTCAATTCATTAATGATTCTTTAAAAAATGACGTTAATACATTGAGTTTGTTACCAATAACATATTCTGAGTTTAAAGGTGTAATTGTTAAAAGTAAAGGAATATTTTCATATGATGTTGCTACTAGTTTAGAAGTTCTTCGGTCAACTCCCCAATTATCACCAATTTTGGATGGTGTTACTGAAGATGAATATAGAATGGCAAAACGTATATGGGATGAAACTAATTGTAATACACTTTTAGACTATATCATGGTTTATCTAAAATTAGATGTCTTTTTACTAGCTGATTATTTCCAACAGTTTATAGCAAAATCAATTGCTAATATTTATTTAGACCCCTTAAATTTCTTGGGAATTCCAGGTATGAGTTAGAATTCGGCTTTGATGACTTTAGTTCATCCACTTGAATAGATTCAGGATATGGAAATTTATAATTTCTTTGAGGGTGGGATTCGAGGGGGTCTAACTTTTGTAAATAAACATGTAAAATCTGATGAAAATACAGAGTTGTTGTAAATAGACATTAACAATCTGTACGGTTGCGACCTTAGGCAAACATTACCAGGCGGTAACTTTGTTTGGATAACTCATGATGTTAAATTAAATAAAATCTTGGATGACTGTGTAAATACTGACTTGGAATTATTGTCTTTTGGTTACACAGTCGAAGTTGACTTGGTAATAATAGCGTTTATTCATAATAAATTAGACGATTTTCCTGTTGCTTCTAAAAAGATGCGGGTTTCTAAAGTTAGAAAAATTGATGCTTACCCATTACAAAAGAACTATGTAAAAAGAACTATGTTCTTCATTGGAGACTTTTCCAGCTTTATTTAAATATTGGGGTAAAAGTATCTAAAGTTCATAGAGCTATTCAATTTAAACAATATCCAATATTTAAAAGTTATGTAGATAGCAACACGCGATTTAGGGTTTTATCAACAAATACCCTTGATAAAAATTATTTTAAATTATTAAACAACAGTTTGTATGGAAAACTGTTGAAAATTAGAAAAAAAGTATAAACTTAGGGTTATGCAACTCGGCACAAAAATTATTAACATATTGTTCTAAGCCAAATTTTAAAAGAGCAACTAAAATTGATGATGACTTAATATCTGTTTTATTAAAAAAAAGTTATATTGGTCAATCAGTTTTGGATTTGTCAAAACTGTGCATGTACCAACTTCAGTGTATTGAGTTGGAAAAATATAGTAAAGAATTTAATTGTAAAATAAATATTATTGCTGGGGATACAGATTCCTTTTTCTTGGAAATAAAAAATTGTAGATTAAATACTCTTTTGCCGGCAATGATAAGGGATAAATAATTAGACACGTCAAATTACGCGCCAACACATCCAGTATATAGTAAAGAACTTAATTCTGTAATAGGAAAATTCAAAAACGAGAGTAAAGGGTTGGGATATGATGAGTGGATATTTTAAGGCCTAAATATTATAGTATTTAAGGGAGTAATGATTGTATGAAGGCAAAAGGATTACTATGAAAGATACAGGACTAACTCATCAATCGTATCTAGATTGTTACAATACTAATGAAATTTATACAGCGCCAAAATTTAGAACTACTAGTAAAAATCATCAACTTTTTAGTATAAAAAATAATAAGATGGCTTTGACAAATAAAAACGATAAGCGCGAGTTTGTTCTTTGTAGTACGGTTATGAGTGTGGAAAATCAAATTTTGCCGATGATTGATCCAGATAAAATTATGTTACCGATGAGTGATCCAGATGAAATTATGTTATCAATGAATGATCCAGACGAAAATTTCACAAACAATGATACACATTTCCAAAATAACAATTTGTACCATCCATATTTTCAAAATGATGATGTATTTCAAAAAAATTTGAATGTAATTTGTCTTGATTTTTATTCAGTATAAAATGTATATATTTTTATTTGTTGGTAATATTTTTATTTGCTGTGTTATTGGTTGGTAATAATAACACAAATTATGTGCAATACAAGTACATGATTCACACATGATTGATTTTGGTTACACGCATGCTAGAATTTGATTGGTTACACCTACATGCTCGAATTTTATTGATTACACACATGATTTTACAAGTATAAAAGAGAGATGAAATGTAATTTCATTCATTTTTTTAAGAATGAATACCAAGAATAAGCAAATAGATGTCCAACCAGTGCGAATGTATCATAACAATAAGATGTATTTTTTGAAGAATGAATTCCCATATAAAGGCACAAAGCCAGTTAAATTTTTCAAGTTTCAATGCACAGTTATCAAAAGAAGATGTTGTTGCAGTAAATAAAGTGTTAATGAAAATTAACAAGAATCTAAGTTGCAATGAAATATATTCATCAACTATCGAATTGACAGTTTTCATGATGCCTTTGAAAAAATCGAATATAAAGATGGGGAAAGTTGGTTTGTCAATATGAAAATCCACGGCTATAAAATAGATGAAAAAGATTTTATAGCACCAATTTGGAAATTAGTCAACGCTCGGCTTTCTCTAGGATTCTAATATGTGAATAAATGCATTATTATTAACAAGTCTTTTGATAATTTTATGTTTTTATGTAAAGTTTTTAAGTTATAGAGTAAGTAATATTACCATTAGAACAAGTGTCAAAAATCACGACTATAGGAATCAACAATTTTAGATGAATGTTAAAATTGGTGACGCAATGAATGGTTTTATAAAGGTTTTGAAGTTATGTAATAATTGATTTAAACAAAATTTGAAGGTATGTAATTGTAGAGCGCAACACAGCAATCATTTATATGTAACAATATCATTGAAAGGTTATGCAATAGTGGCGTAATCGCGATTTTACATTTTTTTTAATGGCGCAATCATCAATTTAAACAAAAAAAATTAAAAAAGGGACGTGTGGTTCGGGAAATTTTTGAAATGCAAGGGGACCATTACCTTTTCAGAAAAATCAAGCACCTTGAAAGCACATTACTACCTACTCAAATATACATATTTACATTTATAGAATTATAGATAGGCAGAATGTAAAGTAGTACCTAGTTTTGTTGTTTATTGACAGAACTTACATTCTGTTTACTTATAAAATACCATGCTATATTGTTTGTTTTAATAGTAATGGTTTTAAAATTAGTCATTTTTGTGCGGCCTAAAATTGTGAAGTCTAAAAATGTGAAATGTGGCTCAATGTATGAGTTGAGTTTGATAAGCCTGTACTAAATAGTATTTCAAATGATTGTAGTTCCTTTCAGTAAGCAAACGTGTATGATTTATGATGACAACGGTAAATAAAGTTGTATTGTTTTCATTACTATCCCTGTTTTTAATTTTTTGTTGCTGAATTTGTGAACTTTTTTGATTTTTGTTATTTTAGTTAAAAAATTGAATTACCTTTTGTTTTTATTAAATAGACTGTGTGTAAATATTTTTATTTTCCTATTTTTTACACGGTTTAAAGATATAAAACTATTCATCTATTTTACTTTTTATATGAAATCTTTTTATGATGATTTTTTACATGTTTTTTTCTGGAATGTATCTACTGTGTAGAAATTGAATTAAGTTTGTTGATGGTTAAGGGATATCTTGTTATCATTTTCTATGAATACTCATCGCTCTATCGTCGACCCTTCCGTACATACCCATACGACTTTTTCCTTTAACACCACAAGTGTACCCATGGCAACTACGGTGTTGGTAATGTACACAGAGGCTGAAAATCAATGTGTAGGTTAGCCTCATTACTAAAATTTCTCATTGCATTTTCACTTTCGGGTTCCTGACTGCCGATGTAAGGTTTTACGCTGATTTATCATTCTATATTCTTAACTTGGATTGTTTATTGTTAATGATTCTTATTTGAATGTTGATTAAGGCCTTTAAAAATATTGAAACAAGCCAGAAGTATTTGTCTTTTTCTTTACTCTATAATTTCTTAGTTACGATGGATTTCAGATTCAACTAAACTATGATATTTTATTATTTTTGTTTAATGTAAATATTTGCCTATTTTTGTGATCTTTCCATTTAATTTAATTGTGTTTCATTTACTTTTATTTATTTTTCTTTATTATCCTTGGCTGAATGTGAAGGTTAACCCTTATAAAGTGAATGATAGAAAATAGTTCTATTTTTGTTCATCGACTGTCATGGCTGACTGATTGCATTAAGTGCTACTATTGTTTTTATAAACTGTTGACAAAATAAAACAATTATTATTTTTGGAATAGAATCTGCAAAATAAAGATGCTGAAGTACGACAAAATTCTATACGGAAGCCTTATTTTGGTTACAATTTTCCTGAAGGCATCTGACGGAGAATTAGCCCAATTCAACCTAATGGTCAAATACATCACTGGGCTTAATCCGGGAATCTTTATTGGCTATGGGAATTATTGTGGAGAGGGAAGTCTAAGTGGAAATCCAGTGGACAAAATTGATGAGTTATAAAATTAAATTTTCTTCTAATTTTGTAATTAAATTCTTTTTTCATTTTAATATAAAGATGTTGCAAGCGTCATGATGAATGCTATGACGTTTTCTTGAAGAAATATAATGCAAATCCTTTACTAACGGTTTATAAGTGGAGTTTAGCTGGGAAAGAAATTTGGTGTAGTAAGTTTATGTTTGATTTTTAATTGAAAATGTTATTTACAAAACGATCTAAATTCTAAATTTCCTAATTTTACATTACAAAATGGAATATCTTTAACATTCAATGTAAAACCGAATATTTTTAAATCCGGGTATTTAAACAAAAAGTATAAAAATAAAAAAACATTTTCCAGATTTATTGTAGAATGGAAAATTAATTTTACTTATCAGTCCTGAAAACTTTTTCTTAAAGTATGCTCAAATTATAAAAATTATAAAAATTGTAAATTAAAATAAAGTATTTAAAAATAATTATTAAAATATAAAGCAATGGTTTCAAAATTGGTTGTCCGAGGAAGACTCAAAGATTAATTGAACTTGATCTTTCTTCTGTCTAAAATTCACAAATGCATTATTTCTTTTTTATCTATTTTTAAAAAATATACTTGTTCTAATTATTGTTCTCCGCAGTACTAACAAGATCCTCGATGAGAAGGGAGTGGTTTTCTGCAGAGGGCCAACTTCTCTCTTCTAAAGTACAAATGCTCTTGAAATCAGTTGTAATTATATTGTTAACTGACTTTTAAAAAGTAAAAATAAGATCACAAAAATTGTAATTTCTGCAAAAGATGTTGTTTTGAAATGGCTCTTTCTACAATCCAAACCTTCTAGAAGTGTTGAGATACTGAATACAATTTATTCTTTTTGCATTTTGTCCTAATCTTCGGGATTTACTCACCAACCTGCATTTACATTCCTGATGTTCAAAACTTTGACTACCACATTTCACTCAACATTTCAAGAGGCAAAAATAATAATTTTATATATTATTTTTATACATTATTTTTGATATTTTTAGAAAATAATCCAGTTAAACTTCAGACTCTCTGCAAATGTGATAAAGATATAGCTTATTGCTTAAGAGACAATTTAGCTCATTTCAACAAGGGACATTATAAAAGGCAAAACTTTCAAAGAGCAGTCATCTCCTTTTTAAATACTCTCATAAAAAAATCTTATTCACAAAAACAAAAGATGTTCATAAACTATTAACAGTAATATTTGTATTTCAATAAAATATTTTGTATCTTGAATTTATTTGCTGCCTGGCTTATTATTTATATTTATTTCATTTCATTAAATTTATTACTGGTGGGTTACAGCTACAATTATCCTTACTATTATCATTATTATTATTAAATCTTTAGTAGGGATCTGTCCTTATTTATCAGTTTTATCATAATATTTTAATTATACAAACAATTGAGCTGCACCCCACTTTTACTTTAAAGATTATTAATTATTTCGGAAAATTTGAGCGGCGTTCCAACCATATTTTCCATCTCAACTCAATAGAATTTATTTAGTTCTTAAATATTATTTAATTTACTTATTTTTTATGATTTTGGTCGTTCGGATTAATCTTTTTCCAACGGCTTCCCAATTTTACTGTTGCAACGATTTCGCGATTTCCCCGCTACTCTTCCCTTTTCTTTGACCTTAAGATCTATTTGTGTTCACATTGTATTTAATGAGCGCCCAATGGACTACTCGGTGTTTAGTATTTTAGCCGTACATGTAATTCATTTTTCTGGCGTTGGGGAAAAACGAGCTTAAAGACCCGCTCCTCGATCTCCCTCCACCACTATAAGGTATCATTTACGTTGAGATCCGCCGTTTACCAGAAGCGAATCCTCACGGTTACAGCTCCGTTGCAGATGAACTGCGCCAACACGGACCCGTTAATTATGTATAATTACTCTCTTGTACGATGTATTGGCTGTGGACTGAAAAAGAAAACAAATAAATGTTACCATTTTAAGCGAATCCAAGTAAAAGCCTAGATACATAAACATATATTCTTCATCAAAGTTCTTCATTTCATATTTTCATCCGAAATTTTCATAAATAAAAGCAATTCTAATTGAAAACATTACTGAAAGCAAGACTACAAATTGACATCTGCATACTAACACTGAAAAAATCAGTCTGACTGTCTGCACACTAATACTAAAATTCGGTCTGTCTCTCTGCACATTAATACTGATAAAATCAGTCTGTCTGCCTGTCTCTCAGCACACAATCTGTCTTAAAATTTGTGAAAACACATCAGTATGTATACCTATAATTTGACCTTAACTTTGCGTGCTATTTTTATTGCGATAAAACAAAATTTGACTTTGAAATTATTTATGCTATCTAAATCTAATTTTTATTATTTTCTTAATTTAAATTGACAATTTTTTTTTAATTTTTATTTGGATTTATTCAACCAAAAATATTTTATTTTAATTCAGTTTTTACTCATTTAATTCATTAATTTTCTACTTTTATATAAATTGTCGTTTTTCGGTCAAATTTTTGTTATTATGTTATTTTTTATGTAAATTTCGTGCGGTTCTTGATGCATTTTGTATTTATTTTACCTTTGTGTTTTTTGATTTTATTTATTTATGTTCTCTCTAATTTTTGGATGTTTAGTTGATGTTGTATTTTAAGTTATGTTGGTGCTGGGTTTTCGTGCTATATAAGTGATACATTTAAACAATTTTCAAGGCCGTTTGTGTTCTGGCACAAAATTAATATAATGGTCAAACAATTTAAGTAAGGACAAAAGAGGGTGCCAAGGCGCGAAATAATAACGTCATTTTCTGACTCCATAAAGTTGTTGGGCAAAAAACTGATTAATCCCATAGTTGCTTGACCAGCACGATAATGCCTGTGTGATTTTAGGGCAAAACTTAAATTTAGAAATAAATGGAAAATGTAAAGAAAAATAAAATAAATAAAAATAAATAAAAATTTTGTACACAAAATATAGAAATTTAATTTTAAATCAAAAGGAATTAAAAAATTATAATTTTGGAATATTCTAGAAAATTCCTTGTTTTACCATATCAAAACACACACACGAACAATCGTGGTATATAAGGCGATGCTGGTCGAGCAAAACTCACTCTTACTCTTTCTTTACTCTTTTTTTAATTAATTTTAAAATATTTTACGTGAAGGAAAACAAAAGTAAACAGTATTATATTTTTTTATATTTATATTGTTTTTATTTTTATTAATATTTGAAAAGTTTATTTGTTTTTATTAAAATGATAGGGTTTTGTTAATATTTATGGCAAAATATTTTTTTTGGTATTTATTTTATGGAAAATAAAGTTTTGAATCAAAACTTTTTTTTTATTTTTTTATACTCAATAATTTTTGATGTGATCCCTTTTACTATCGAACCTCCATCGCGAGAATAAATTAAAAATTTTCGTATTCAGATACCTTTAACACACTATAACTCACACGCACACAATACAATAAAATGAGATTTTTGCTACCCCGGATCGAACCGGTGGTTAGCGGGGAACCCGTGGTAAAGGCAGTAGCTGGAACCGCTCAGTATTCTCCCTTCCTAAATCCTATCGCCCAACCCTCGAGAGAGTAGTGTTGAAGTCCTGGGAAAGGTCTAAATATAAAGGCTAACAAATGACTTTAAAATGTATATATAGAAGTTCATTTAGAAGAAACGACTCAAAATTCAACTATAGGGTGAATTACAAACAAAATACAACTCACTAGTTCACATAAATTTAGGTTAAATAAGTAATCGAAAAATTATGAATTTTAACGTATATTTCTGATTAGTACCTCACGACTGACCGTAAAAAACCATATCTGATAAAGATCAGCTTAAAGTAAGGCATTGAACATACATTCGTTAGGACCCATAATCAGATTTTTATATTATATTTAATTTTATTATTATAAATATTTTTTGACATTATCATCCCAAATGACCGAAAACTAATGTTAAATTGGAAAATTTCGTCTTTACCCTTGCACGGGGTCGAAATACAAACCACATCAATTAGACCCATCTTATTTTGATTTCATCTCAGTATTAAAATGTTACTTTAAATCCTCATAAAAAGTATTAGTATTACCACTATTGATCGGAATATTATTATTATTGTTATTATCATTATTATTACTAGCTCCATTATTAATATCATTTTCATTATTCTTATTCTTATTACTGATATTATTGCCAATAGTATTACTAATATTAATTTCATCATTTCCTAATTACCCTTAATATTATTAATACCACGAATATCACACTCAAGCCCTAGATAGTCTTATAAACCAATTTATCTTTGTTAGGATCCCCCTCATCGTTAATATCATTATTTTCATTAGTATTATTAATACTATTATTATCATTGTTACAATCATAAGTATTATTAATTTAATGTTAATTTAATATTATTATTATTATTATTATTAATATTATTATTATTAACCATATTAACATCATGATTACTATTATAAATATGTATGATATCCTTATTATTGTTATTAACGTTATCAGTACCATCATCATTATTAATATTATTACTATTATTATTATTATCATTAATATTATTACTGCCATTAATGTTATTACCATTATTCTTTTTATTATTATTATTGCTATCATTAATAATATTAATATTATTATTACTATTCTTCTTCTTATTATTATTGTTGTTATTATTATTATTATCAATATTATTAGAATTGTTAATGTTGTTATTGCTATTGTCGTTATTACTATTAAATATTGTTGATAGGCCTTGTTACTTTTATCATTATCATTATTATCTTTATTATTTTGATTATTATTATTACTGTCAACATTATTATTACTATAAAATGACTATTATACTTATTAATATTATCATTAGTACATCAAAAATTAAACAAGAGAAATTAAAGAATAATAAGGCAAACCCATTGATAAAAAAATTTTATTATCCAAAAATAAAAAGATAACACACGTTGATAAATTTCTGTTTCTTAAATTGCGATGAGATTGTTGGACCTGAAACGCAAAGACCTGAAATTAAAAGTTAATAAAATTCACATTAAATTAGTCAACAAACCTCACAGGAAGTGTCGACGCCGACGGAAGGCAGCTGAGGGTTCTCGTTTCTTTTTGGGAACCTGAAAATACATAAAATAATTATTAAAAAGTATCTAAAACTCTATACTTACTTTTATTATAGGAATTGGAAATTTTTTATTAAGTTTCCATGGCAATAAGTGGCAGCAAAATGGAATGAATTTTGGTAATCTGATATATATTTGAATACCTTCCAAATCCTTGATTTTTAAGAGTTAGAATGAAAACAGGTAATATACAATAAGAAGTTTTTACTTACAATAGGGTTAATTACGTTTATTAGTTAAAATTTTATAATTTACTATATAGTAAATTTAATTAATTAATTTTAAATTTTAACGCTAATAATTAATATTTCAAGGATTAAAGTATAGTTCTTTTTAAGAAAAATAGGGACAAAATTTTTAACATTTTAAGAATCAAAATTATTAATATTATTATTATTATTAATGTACTTGTAATTATTATGAAAATAATTATTATTGTTATTATTGTTAATATTATTATTATTTTATTATTAATGATAGGAATGTAAGGTTCAAATTTTAAGTAATTAATAACTGGATTACCAGGGTTCTCGATAGCATGTTTATCTAATGGGAATCCTCATCTACGGCTACTTCCAGCCCCGTATCTGTACCATCTGGGCTTGGTTCAGGGCTCTTTCTTCCTGCCGGCCCTTCTGCGCCGCATCGAGCTTCTGGTAGAGTCTCTTCACTCTGGCCGGCTCGGACCAAGTAGTTCTCATTTTCTGCATCTCGCGACTGAGATGCAGACATTGTTGGTGCAGGTTTGCGTTTTCCTTCCGGAGATTCTTTAATTCCTTAATGATTTTCTGCATAGTCTTCTATGGGTTCACCTAAATAACGAAATATTCGTAGAATCAACTTCGGAAACAAATTTAACATGCTAAGACAACACAAAAAATATATAGAATAGATATGCAATAAGCAGAGACTTTACTTCCCCTACCTATTATCGACCCTCGTCTTGCCTATTCTTGAAAATTTGATTCATGTTTTACTCTTCGGTTTTTCGGTATCAGTTTAACTAATAGTAATGAAACAAAAAAAAATCTGCTAACATAACCAGTTTATTAACGATACAATATGCACAAGTAAAAGTTTAATTGTTGAACAGCTATTTTCCCATGAGACGTCAGCGCAAGTACGCGTGCTCCTCGACGCCCCGATCTTCCAGGATGTCTCGGATGTCAGGTTGGAGGAAGCCTTTTGGGACTACCAGGTGAACTGGCGCATCACTCCCGAGGAGAGCCGGGTCTCTATGATCGAAAGCCACTCCGTAAGCCGGTAGATATCCATCTGAGCTGGGAATACGCCCGTTGGCGATATCTCTGTTGATCCTTGCGAGATGTTCCTTCTGCCGCTTCACCAAGAATCTATACCGCCACTCGAGTTGCTCCAACCTATGCAGCTCGACTTCTGCCTTTTGTCGGATTTCTCGGGCGGGGTTTCTGTCCGGCTCCCTCTTAATAAGGATGCTAGGGAGCTCCACGTCAGTTGAGTATTCATTATTGCTCCTATTCGGCCACTCTGGGATTCCATAAGTAGATATCGTGTAGCCTCTATCCCATAGGGCCTGGCGATACCTTCCGGCGAATCTGGTCGGTACGGTTAGCGTAGTTCGGTCTACATCTTCCCAATCACGGGTATGGTTGCCTGTTGAAAATGATATTAAAAGTTATCAGTTCCTATCACTTTCCTTCCTGTCCATGATCAATATAGATTATTCGTGTTTAGCCACAGCGTTTATTTAAGTTAAACATATTACATTTTTAAAATTACACCTAGGTGATAAATGATTGAAAATTCCTATAATGGTAATTTTAATATTGACCTCCTAAATTTATTAAAAAAAAATATTCATTAATTTTGGTTCTGGTTGTAGCAAAACGACCTAGAGTCAACAAATTTCACGGTATCAACAGTTGTAATTTAATATTCTATTACCTAATCCCGAATTCTAATGACAAGCTAAGAATGGTTGCATTAGATGGTGAGCACCCTTACCTCAAAAGGAAATTTATGTACTTTCCCCATTTAAACCAATAAGGAAAATTAATTTAAATAATTACGTGAACATTGGAAATCTGAATTCTCGAAAAATATTCATGTACATACGAGGACACTGTCGAATATTTTGGGGTTCAATCGACGCGATCTCTCCACGCTGCTTAGCGGTTCGTTCTAATTCTAGAATCTTATTCTGAACAAAATGAGGTTCACGATTTTGATTATCTGGTGGGAACGACTAGACTATGAAAAATTTCTGATAACTCATTGGTGGTTTTAGTTGTCGTATAGATTCGGTAATGAAGTAATTTATGCCTAGGAGTTTTCTGAACCATTAAGTCGTAATTCTCAGTTGTACAAGCATCGGAAGAAAAGGCAGTAATATAACAATTATAACATAAGTTTTATTTAACACTAAAATGTAGCGGTGATAGTCCTACTTGGCATGAAATTCTTTGTTGCAGGGCGTTTTCGACCTTGACTAAAAACTCCATTAGCTCGATGTTTGTACGCCTCAGGCATTCGTTGATTCGGATCCTCAATTTGAGCAATTTCTTTATTTTTCGTTCGCATGGATTCGTTAAATGAAATTGTTGTCATTACCAAGTTTTTAGAGATTATTCCATTGTTTACAACTCCATTGATTATTTATACTCGTGTCGCCAGTAGGTGTGCACTGCCACGTGGCAGAATTTATTCTCGTGGTAAGATCTGATTCGTTGATTCCTTCCCACTTCCTTCGTCGACCAGGGCTGAGAAAAATTTCTCGATCAGTTGAAACATTCTTGTCCGTTTCAATTCTACCATCGATTGGAGAGGGCACCAAATTTTTCAACACACAAACAGGTAATAGTTAGATTTTTCAATCTAGCAATCGATTAATGTCTACCCATTTTCTTGAATGATCGGCATATTTCCTTTCGGAGATCAGTATATTATGGGGCATTTTTAGAAATTTTCGTTTGTCGGAATTGACAGTTTTTCTCCGTCTTCAGCCACCCAAAGAACGAGTTGCCGTTCGATTAAAGTGCACTTATGTGGGGCCTTTATTCGACGTTGGCTGACACGAAGATTGAATTTTTTGGGTGGGATCTTTTGTCAGCGAACACTAGTTGTGGTATTTCACAAAGTAATTATAATTTTTCATCTTTCCCTTTTAATAGTTTCTAGGAAAGCAAAGGGGTATCGGTTAATCACCTTCGAGTCTATTGGATTGATCTCACAGACACTATCATGGGTCAGATTTAACTTGCCGGAATGTTCTCCTATGGATAAATTATTTTGTTTTTAATGAATGTTAATTTGATTATTTACTATTTTTGTTTTCTGACGCTTCTACTTAATTTTTTTTTATCTAATTGGTGGCTTGGATGATAGCGGGACTATGATTAAAGACTTTTCTAGCTAACTGGTGGAAGTTATCGGTGGGAACACGTCCATTTAAGATTGTTATCGCATCCTAAACTACAGGTCGTATTCTTTGCATTTTTATTCGTCATGGTAGACCACTTATATTTGATAATCATGGGCAACAGAGGTTTTTTAGAAGTATAGAGGATTGGGTATCGTGTACCCATAATAGCTAACAGTTATCATGAGTCAACGCCACCTGAGTTTACTCCTTTTATCATAAAGGATGGTAGTTTTATGGTCGTATTCTCTCGTTAATAACGCTTTAGATATGAGTTAATTTAGTTCTACCATTTTATTCACCCGATTGCTAATTCCTGACTTAAATTTCTCTTCATCTCGGCATAGTTCCTCAAATTTGGTTCGGTTCTCGTCCTATTATTTTAGCAGTTCATCAATTATACAGTGATTTTTACAGTAATTATTTGGTAAAGACGATCTTTTGGGAATTTTCTTTGTTTAGGTTTAGACCAAAATTATTGAAATCTCATTAAGTTTATTATTAGTTTATATTTATTTTTTCCAACTAACAATGATTATCTACTTGAAGTTCGATGCATCGATTTCCGCAAGTCCCGTTCCTTTAACCTCAAGTTGATCTTAGGACATTTTATATTGATATTAGGTTTTAAGAGTGCCCACTGGATTACTCTGTGTTAATATTTTAGCCGTTGAGTATTGATATTTTAGGTCGATTTTTCGAGTGTAGGCAGAAAGGCAGGCAACCAAAAGATTGTCTCCCGATCTCCCTTCTACACCTATGAATTGATAATCAGCATACCTTACCAAACACAGAGCGTTAAATGACAACCAAAACTAAAGGAAAGGAAAGAAAAGCAAAGAAAAGGAAAGGAAAGGAAAGGAAAGGAAAGAATTGACTTTCGAGTCCATCGTTACCCACAGCGAGATCTCTCACGGACACGACCTGTTGGCGGACTTACACCGCACTTACACTGCTCGACTATTTATGTAATATTTTAATAACTTGTCGGTGTGTGGCTGTGGGCCGGAAAAATTTCGACATAATGAAGTTTATAATATCAGTAATATATATTTTTTCAATACCAATTTCAGTTTCATTTATCATTGATGCTCATTTCATACACAATTACAGTAACAGAAAGTCATTCTTGCTTACTTTCGATAAATTTGCGGCTTTGAATAGCGTTAATAACAACGAGTGATTCGAGTTCTTTAAACGGTTTTAAGTCTCCAAAAACTGAGTGTTCAGAGTAAATCTGATTAAACAGTAAAACTGATTTAAAACGAGTGTTAAAATTATGTGAAAATGAATCGGTATATATACCTATTCTGTGACCCTAACCTTGCATGTTAAATTTGATGTATTAAAACAAAATTTGACCTTGGGAATTACTTTGTATTTTCTAACTTTATTTTCTTAAATTTTTGATTTGTTTTGACAATTTATTCTTTTAACAAAATAATTGAATTATTTCTAATTCAAATTATTTTATTTTAGTTCTAATTTTCATGAACTCTTGTTTCTTTAATTAAATTGTCGTTTTTCGGTCAAATTTTCCGTGTTTTCATGTTATTTCTATGTTGCGGATCTTGTTGCATTCTGTTAATAGTTTTATTTATTTTTATGTCTTTAATTTTATATTTTAATTATTTCTTTATCATATTTTGCATGGTTAATTGGTGTTTTAGGGTCTAATTTTAAATCTGCTTGCTGTGTTTGCATGCTATTACCGATTCATTTAAACAAACTTGTGTTTTGGACGAACATCGTAAAGAAGAATTGCATTGTGTTTAATTTTGACCTTGGCGATAAAAATAATTTGAAACAGTTGAGTATTTAAAATGTTAAAATAGTTGAGACGGGGAGCGATAGGATTAGAGCACGAAGTCTTCTACAAAAGCTCGTGAACCAATATGAGTATTAGGTCATTGGCAGTCTTTGAAAAGAGGCTCACCCTTTGATAATATTTAGCCCACTAGTTCACAGTACCAACGTCAATTTTGACGGGTGACTAGCGGTTAATTTTCTTATGCAGGCGCTGGATGGGAAATAGTTACACTTAGACAGGTTTGACATTTTAATTACCCATCAGTGCCCAGCAAAGTACTGCGATAGCTTACTGTACATCAGAAAAAAATAACCAAAGTATAATTTAACAAAATAAATAATTACAATGTACTTAGAGTACAGACCGATGTCACAGTATTACATTTACAATAAATAAAATAAACGAAGTGCCTTTTGTTTTTCTTATTTAGCTGGATGATTTAGACGTCGACAAATATTTCTACATTAAAAATCCCCCTTGGCTACGCCACTGATTTCAACTTTTGGCAATGTAATATGGTAACTTGTGGAATGAATATCCGAACCAGAGCTGAAAATTTATTTTAAATCCTTGAATCATTATATATCGACATTCCAATAGGAAACATAACTGAATACTCTCATCTTTCCATCATCATTTCTTAATTTTTCAAAACGCTCGTATCAAAAACAGGAAACATCATTTATCATTAAATTTTATGATTAAAATTCAAAAGTAGAAAATCTTTGTTTAAATAAACATTTCCATGGTGATAATATGATACAAAAGTTAATTGAAATTAGGTTTTCTCTTTCTGCCGGAATACTTTGATTTTACAACGCCGTCTCGCTTGTGGTTTTTTGTTGGCTTGTTCTTGAGGCCAGTTTTGCCTCGCAGCTCGTTGAGATTGGCTCTTTTTAATTGAATCGAATCATCAATGGCTTTTGGCATTTCTTTTGTTGGGCTAACATTTAGCACTAAGAAATGCCTAAATACAAATGTAACGATCAAATCTGAAATAGTTATATTTTACTTTCTGCTCTTGGAACTATTTGGGAAATCAATAATCAAACCGCCCGTAAATCCAGCATTTTGAGCAGCCGAAAAAACCAGAGTTAGTTGATCTGTGTTTTCTGGATAAAATTGAATTACAGCTCGAGCATCTCTTTTCTAATTCATTCCATTATAAATAATAATTAAATATCAATTGTTTATACCAAGCAACCGTATAAGGTTGTGAAAAATGCTTTAAGACGTCGTTTTGGATTGTCTACAGTTTTGCAGGAATAACATAGCCACTGAACAGCTGAAATGCTTATAGCCCCATCAAAAAGCCCCCCTCTAAATGGTAATCCTGCTCCAATGTCATTTAATACAAGTGCAGAGTCACTATTTTCCTGAGCAATATCTGGAAAAATTCAAAAGTTGAATATTTAATTAATTTAGCTACCTAGCATCGGCCGGCTAATGTCGACCCCAATCCACTCATGACCCAAATCTGAAATTACTGAACCGCTTAATCCAGATCCACAACTATATATAATTATAATTACAAAACATTGTTTCAAATTTCAAACCCTATATCTAAAATTAAGGATGACTCTTCCTTCAGGCATAGTAATTCCATTGCTCTTTCAGATAATTCAGTTTGAATTTCCATTATACGTGTACTGGATACATTTATTAAAATAAACATAAAGAAAAACATCACTTGTTAGAATATTTGGAAGCTTCGGTTTCATTATAAAACTATAAATGCATGTAATATTAATGAAACAAAAATTTTATTTACTAATTCTGGTGGTAATTGATTTTCTGGTCTTGACATGTTTATTTTAAAAATTATATCATAATTATTTAAACAAAGTTTTATGAAGAAATCAATTAATTTTAATCAGTCAAATATCTTTAAAAATAAATAATAAAATACAAATTCATTTAGGAATTTATTTAATTTCAAATTAAATATTAAATAATTTGTTTTGAAAAAAGTGTTAGGAATATGTGTTATGTAAGATAAATATTAATCTTAAGTCGTCAAAAAAGAAAATAAAAACACACCGAAGGTTTTAAAAGAGCTGAAGGATTTGACTGATAAAAAATTTTCAAAAAAATTTCTGGTGACAAAATTACAATGAGTAACAAAAAAATCACATTTTCAAAATTTATTAATGAATAAAATAAAATTAATATAAATTTTAATTACAAGATTTAATTATAATTTTAAATCTAAATTTTCATAACAAATATGCAGCTCATTTTATTTATTTTTACAGGTGGTAGGTTACTACAGGGCGAAACTATCGATCTTGAGTCCCCCATACACATGGTGGGTTACTGGGTTTTTGCCATTTTGTTTAAACCACCTTATTGTTGCCCCGGTAACGCCATACAAATATTACTTCGACTACCAGTCGGCACCCGTTGCTAGGCAACGTTGGAAATGTGTTCGAATGGGTGGATTGTCCGCAAAAAGTGAGCATTATTACTAATACTGTAATTGCTCGGACAACCCTCGGGTTCAACGAGCTGTCGTTAGAAGACCTATGCTCGCTTTATTCTGTCCCCTGTGTGGAAATTCAAAATTCATGCTGACCAGTAGGAGAGGAACACTATTTCGACGACACAGTGAGAGTATTCACGATTTTCTGACGGCCATTCCATTTATAATCATATCGGGAACATACTATTTTAGATTTAATCACAATTACGATTCTATTTATTAAAATAAGAAAAAAAAATTAATATGTCAGGTCAGTCATTTAAATCGCTTTGTCCAGTAGACGTGCGGCTCTGCGGCGGGCACGTTCTTTGCGTCCAAGCCGGTGACTGCTTGATGGGACTGTTGAAGAATTTTTGGCCGGTGTGGAATTGTGGATCTGATTCTGGTAGGGCAACTGGGATGGGGGCAAAGATAGGCGGGTAAGTTACCGCTTGCCCCTCCCGACTTGCAGCCAGGGCGACTTCCAGCCCTCGGATTTGTGTCCGGAGACTCTGATTTAATTGACGCTCTTCCGCCTAACCCTTTTGAGCAGCTGATAGGCGTTGGTGGATGGCTTTGAGTTTAGCTGGATCTACCCAGGTGGATTTCACGTGTTGCACTTCCCTGGTGAGTTGAATTATTTGTTCGTAGAGGGATTTGTTGGCCTGCTGGACTCGGGATAACTCCTGTTGCAATAATTGAGTGGGTTCCATGGCTAATACAAATAAGGTTAAGTATGGTGATTTATGATGAGGGTGTGATCGCGCCATATTAGCGTTACTTCAAACAAAATTCGTATAATAATGACAAATTTTTAATCAGGCAGAAAATAAACTAAAGACAATTTACAAATTTTAGTCCTAAATATTGATAAACGAATAATAACACAAAATCACAATTCACCAATTTAGTTTTTAATTATCCATAAACAAATAATAAATTAAAATCACATCGTCACCAATCGCAAGGTGGATTTCTTTAGGGGAATCGGCTCGCTACCCACTCTTCGGGTGTGTAGCCTGAGATCGACATCGCTGGTCTTTTGGTGTTGCGAGCTCGGGCCGCATTGGTTGTTGGGATCTGGTCCGGGGAGATCTGGTGGGGGTGCCAGTAGGAGTCAGCGATCCGACCCGCCAGCAAATCTTCCTCTACATTCGCCAGATGCTGGCGAGCTCGGGTCACCTGCAAATCCATGTCTTGTTGTTGAGCCATCAGATTCTCCAATTGCTGCTGGGCCTGCTGATAAATTTCCTCTGGCGGGCTCCATGGGGTGGACGTCCCCATTCCCAGATTATCCCGGTCGAGGAATTTCGACAGAGGGAAGTCGGGACATTTTTCTTGCCGGTATTGGGCCCAAGCCCATCTCCAGCGATCTGCGAGAGAAATTGTGGAGTTGATGGCTAAAAGTAAATATCATTAACGTGAGTAACCGCCTATGGGGCGCCTTCATAAATCATTGTGTTTATTATCCCGTTACTTTACTCTGGTGCATTTGTAATACGAGATCCAATATTGGTCCGCAAATCATTAATTCCATTAAATAGTTTATGCTCAACAACAATTTTTTACTCCATTATATTTTCTAGATCGTCTTTTACTGTCTCCTGTCTAAGTCGCAAATTATGATGTATCGAATGGGAACCTCAAATTTAAGCGTAAGCTCCTTCACAAATTTTTCGGGGCTTGATGGTCAAAAATTCCTATTTCCTTCCGCGTCCTTACTGCCATCATCTTAAAAATCTGGGGGATATTATGAAGATCAAATAGATTCGAACTTTAATTTGGACGTGGGGTCGGTAGTTCCCAGCATTCTATTCTGCCAACAACTCAAAAAAATTTGTTTGCGGCTAAGGGGACATTGTTTCGTTATTTACCAACTGTGGTTCCGGTGATTTAATTAATTATGTTAAGTAGACCACTTATTATACATTATAAATAAAACAATTTAACGATATTAGGATAAGAAAAATAAATAATATGATCAAATATATTTATCGAAATAAATTACCAGTAGTTGCGGGGGTCAATTCCCCTGATACTTCTCCTTCCGAGGACATTCCCGATTTCATCGTTATCTCGTCCGAATTTAGCGAAAATTCCATGATCATCAAATAAACTTTCTAATAAGAATAATCGATTTATTTTGGAGAATCTCAGTGCACTGGAAATGTTTAGGTTAAAAATTACCAATCGATTGTCGTATTGTAATATTTATATTAATGGCACTATTCGTATTGTGGATTGTGTATCCTGCCGGAAATGTCGAAATTATACTGGTGGATCGGCAAATATGATTATTGTTAGGGTTGTCAAGTGGTCAACACAAAAAAAGAGAACATTTTAAAGAAAAAATTATTAAAATCAAATTTTATACATAAAGATATTAAGGAACATAAAATTGCACTTATAATTCAAATTTGTACTTTAAAAATATAAATTAAATTAAATTTAATCATCTTCATCATCATTTTGATCACTTTTTTCAATGTATTTATCTACATTACTAACTTTGTTCAAAAAAATTTCATTTTCTTTTATTTCTTTATAAAATTCCAAACATGAAATATTTTTATAATTATAAACTACGCTCAAAATACCTCGGACAGTGGAAATTTTTAGCTTATTTCTTTCTTTAGTCCACTGGCCGCTAATCATGGAAAATATTCTTTCAACATTAGCATTTTGACCAGGTATTGCGAAAAAAAATTGACATATTTTTAAGAGTTCTGAATGAAACTCAACAGCATTTGTTTTAAAATATTTTGTCCATTTGAGACAGTAATCAATTTTCTAAAATTTTCTATATTAATGTTTTTTCTACAAATACCTTTAAATTATAAAATTGATCAAAACATTTTACATCATCAACAACGATGTTTTTAAATGCAAGCAATACTATCGTATTCTCAATTTCTTCCCATGTTGGAACTCTATCTAATTTCATCCAAGTAACGCTTTCAAAATTGGATAGTTGACTAGTCCATAACTTTAAATATTCATAAGACATCTTATAGCAATTCATGCAATTTAAATTGAATTTATCTATTTCATTTCCAATCCATTTTTTATATTTTCAGACAAAATAGACTTTACTTTGATTGGAAAAAATGATTCCTCATATCTATGATGCAATGTATTTGCTAATGAATTTGTTGTAGCCATTACTTCTAATACAGAATTTTGTTCAGATTCTATTTCTAATATTTTTTCATGAAAAATATGCATTAATGAATCAGCAAATTCTAAATAAGCTTTACTAAAAGCATCTTCAAAAAATAATTTTAAAATACGAGGAGAGTTATCAATTGATAAAAAATAAGCTTTTAAAGCAGGATAAACTTCCAAGACTCTTTTCACAGCGGGATAAAGTGATAACCAGCGCGTTTTTGAATGTTTTAATAACGCTTTATACTGAATGTCTACAAATTCGCAAAAATTTTTCAAAGATTCTGTCCTTATTGTATAAATTGAAAAAAAATTATAGAGTTTTAAGATTATAGATTCTAAATCTACTGTCATCGAATCAAATCCATGCTGTGCGGAATTGTGAACAATATGAGCAGGACAACCAACACCTATTAAATCTTTTCCAAATTTCAATTTTAAAAGGCTGCAAACATTGTTTTTCCCTGATCTTTTCAAACCTCCAAAATTAGTGTTACAGTTGTCAGCAGAAAAAGCAACACATTTTTCGACAATATTGTATTTTTCTAAACAAGTGTTCAAATTATCACTTATTGTCTCTGCTGTTTCGTTTGGCAAAGAATATAAATCAATCATTTTTGTCATTATTCCATTATTTTTGTCAAAAAATTGAATAAGAACTGGGAACATTTTAATTGCCCCATGATTACTTCCATCTGTTGAAACTGATATAAATGGTATTTTGGACAATGATTGCAATATATTTTCAATGCAATATGGAGCGATGACATTATTTGCGATACATATCGTTTTTGTCTTTCCAGATGAAATCCGCTTAGCTACTTCCGAATCATCAAACATGTTTGACAGTAATTTGTTTGTACAAACGGTGGAGTTATAACTATAATGGTGCTTTAAAGTGTGGAATGCTAAAGCTCCTTCGACAGCTGATACTTTGTGATCCAGAGATGAAAATTTTTTTGTAAAAATATTGCATATGGAAGTGGAACTCTCTCCTATACGAATAGTATTTGTATGCTTTTTTGACGCAATATGTTGTTCCAAATCGTATTTGCCTTTGTTTGCAACCGAAACTGTAGTATTACAAACAGTGCATATTGCCTCGGATTTTGAATTTGGTGTTGATTTAAAACATACAAATTTAGCTTGCAGTTCTTCAGTAAATAAACATTTTCGTTTACTCATATTTGGAGCTAAAATAGAAAAATCCAAGAATATAAAATATAAGACTCTAATTAACAATAATAAATTACATACTTACTTGTTTATTTAACACAAAAAATATAATATTAATAATTACTTTTCACTTGCTTATTTTATTTATTTAACACAACAAATTATAATAATAGTGATTTCTTATCAAAATCGTTAATACACACAAATTATTTCATCTTTAATTTTAAATTCAATAAATATTGACAGGACAGCAATAGCATAGCCTGCTTTTTTTCAAATTTTTGAATTTTTATACCGAGTTTCTTTTTTAAATTTCAACTTGAATTAATTAAAAATCAGCGAAATTGAAAAAAAGAGAACAATTTGAATATTTATAGAAAAAGATAGAGGACAAATAAAATGTGCTAAAAAAGAGAACATGTTCTCTTTAAAAGAGACCTGTTGACAAGCCTAATTATTGTGGAATTAAATGATCAAAGGTCGACTATTCAAAACTTTGTAACTATTGATTTTCGGCGATTATTGATAATTCGGAATTCTATCTCGTTACGCGATTGGGTAAGTTCTTTTTTCTATTAATTTACCTCACGTTAACAATTCTTTTTAGACAATGTTGTATGTCTCCGTTTATCATGCCGAGGGTGGTTTTAGAAAACAATTCGTATTTATGTTATCCAGATCAATTGGAATTATTTTACCTGGAGCATTGTGCTAGTTACATCAGTGCTACATATTCTGTAAGTGGGTTAGTGCTTTAATTAATTTATTGTTGCACAATTTTATTGAAGTTATAAGGAGGTTCGTGGGTACTACTATTACAAGCATCTTACGCGAATTTTGGAAGGATTATTTTGATACGTTTAATGGAATAAATTGATTTGCTCGATGAGTTTTTATTGCTTTACTCTACTTAACTGAACCCAATGATGTTTATTTTGTTTCCACAACTAAATTTTAGTCAAATTCAATTATTAGCAATGTTATTCTATGAGGCTTTTCGGAAGAATGCGTTTACTCGCCATACTGGCGAATGTACTTTGACTTGGAGTTAGTCTACTTCACTGAAAATTTTGGGTGAGTTGGGTTCAATTATTATAGTTATGTATTAATCGGGTTTTTTCCTCAATTATTTAAATAATTTGTGATTCCCTTTTTTAAGTCCATACTAATTATCAGTTTATAAAAAAAATAATCATCTAATTACATAGCGGCGTTGCGTCGAACTCGATTAAATGTTTTACTTTACTAGGAGTTTGAAACGGTTTATTTAATAATGATTATAAATCTACAAATTTAGAGTTCAATTGAATTTATCAATTTATTCCATTTCAGATTAACAATCTTAATTTATCTCTATCAACGATTTCATATTGACTTATTATCAACGATTTTATTTTATTTCATAAAAACGATTTCGTATTGATTTATTTATATCAACGATTTCGTGTTAATTTATTCCCCGTACCCCTTCCCTTTAATAAGCCTTGGGCGCATATTGTGTTTATATTATATTTAACGAGTGCCCACTGGACTACTCGATGTGATGATTTTGAACCGTGTGTAGAATGATTTAGGTCGAATTTACAGAAATGAGAAACGAGGAGGCAGCCAAAAGACTTCTTCCTTATTTCTCCTTTCTTCTATACGGAATAATATTGACGTTCCAACCCCTGCGTTCCGCACACCGGGTCTTCACGGGCACAGATCATTGGCGATATTCCATGCACTTACACGAGTCTGAATTGTATATTGATTTTACTAACTTGCAATGTGTCTTGGCTGTGGGCCGGAAAAATTTCGACAAATAGGTTAATTAATTTTATGAAAAACAAATTTTTAACATTATAAATATTTATTAATATATATCAAAAGCAAAATACAAAATTACTTGACCATAACAATCCATTCCATTAAAAAATTTTCATAAAAATACATCTCCCCCCACGCCGACATCCAAGCAGAGCTCTACCGAGGTTGCGAGGATGTGACGTGGAGAGAGTTCCAAATAAAACTACTTCTCACCTAAAAATTCAAAAGAATTCAAAATTGGTTTGAAAATGGTTTTCAAAAAAAATGGTTAAATTTTATGTGAAAATGCATCGGTATTTATACCTATTTTCTGTCCCTAACCTCGCATGTTAATTTTGATGTAGTAAAACAAAATTCGACCTTGTTATTTTCTAATGTATTCTATTCTTTATTTTTATTATTTTTTAATTTATTTTAATAATTTTTTATTTAGAATTTTTATTGAATTATTTCTAATTCAAATTCTTTGATTTAAATTCCATTTTCATGAACTTTTATTAATTTATCAAATTTTTTGTCGAATTTGTTGGGTTTTCATGTTATGTTTGTGTTTGTATCGTGCGGATCTTGTTGCATTTTGTTATTATTTTTATTTATTTTTATGTTTATTATTTTATATTTTATTGTTTTTCCTCTCATATTTTGGTGGGATTAATTGATGTTTTAATAGGTTTATTTTAAATTTGCTTGTTATGTTTGCATGTGTGTTACCGATTCATTTAAACATTTTCCAAGGCCGTATGTGTTCTGGCCCAACACACACAATCCGTATTATACTGTCTACACGTTACCCGTAGCTAGGCAACGTTGGTACTGTAACAAATGGTTATACGTCCTAAGGTGAACTTCGTTGCCAAGACTACTCTGGCTTGGACATACCGAGAGTCGAGAAAGCTACCGATAGAAGGCCTATGCTCGTTTGCTTCTCTTCAGGTAAGATCTCAAATCGATTCTATCTCTAACCTTATTTTATTTTATTCGGTTAATCTATTTTATAATTACTAACTAGAATTTTGTATTATCTTCTAATTAAATTTTTTCTCATAATTTTTTTTCGCTAAATAATGTTTTATAAATTAACTCAATTTTTGGTAAAATTTCTGTGTTTTACTTTCGTATTTCTTGATTTTATATTTATTTATATTCTTATACGTTTTACTTAAGTTATCTTGGTGCTTGATTTTGTGTTATGTTACTGATTCACCTAAACAAATTTTAGCTTCACCTTGTGCTGGCCCAAAACAGGATTTGCTAATTCCCTGTTTTCATATAAATTAAAGAATATTAAAAAATGTTTTTGATTTTAACTACAATCACTAATTTTTCTAAATTATAAAGTTTTGTAAATTTTGAAGTTTTTGAATAAATAAATATTTGGATGTCAATTAATTCTGATTTAACTACCATTCACACTGAATCAATCAATAAAGTAACGAGGAACCAAATTCGAAAAGAACTATTAAAGTCAGTTCTCAAAACTATGAAATTCGAGTTGTTAGATGCGAGTTGACAGAAAAAGCCGTCTAGAGACTGAAAAATATTTAAACAATATGGAGAAATTGATAAAAACTGTAGATCAATAGTGTTGGGCCAGAACACAAACGGCCTTGTAAAGTGTTTAAATGAATCGGTAATACACACGCAAATACAACATGCAGATTTAAAATCGAACCTATTAAAACATCAACTAACCCTGCTAAAATACGAGAAAGAGAACAATTAAAAATAATAACAAAGTGCAACAAGATCCGCACGAAATAAACATAAAAATAACATGAAAACCTAACAATTTGAATGAAATTTGACAATTTACCAAAAAATTGCAAAATTTCATAAAAATGGAATAAAAATCAAATAATTTGAATTGGAAACAATTTAAATTAAAAAAAATTCAAAAGCAAAATTGTCAAATAAAATTACAA
Organism: Schmidtea mediterranea; assembly: GCA_022537955.1. NCBI lineage: Eukaryota > Metazoa > Platyhelminthes > Tricladida > Dugesiidae > Schmidtea > Schmidtea mediterranea. The sequence continues at coordinate 260,921,659 of CM039679.1, forward strand.
AATAATAAAATCAAGAATAGAATATACTAGAAAATCACAATGTCAAATTTTGTTTTACTAAATCAAAAATAACGCGCAAGGTTAGGTTCGTACAATAGGTATATATACCGATTCATTTTCACATAATTTTAATCAAATTTTTTGAATCAAAATTTTGAATCGTTTTGAATCGGTCTTACCTGAAGCAGTTTTAACCAGTGTGGAAATCTTGAAACTTTAATGTGAGTGAGAGGATATTCGAAAACTCTCTCCACGTCGCATCCTTGCATCCTCGAATGAGCTCTGCTTGGGTACCAGCGTGGGGAGAGAATGATGATGTACCAATGAACTACGATGTATTATGTGGCAAAATATATATTTATCTAAATAATTAGACTTTTCCGTCGAAATTTTTCCGGCCCACAGCCGCAACATCTTACAAGTCATTAAAATCAAACATACAATCGAATTGTGTAAGTGCGTGTACAATTGCCAATAATTCGTGTCCGTGAAGGCTCCGGCGTGAGAACGCAGGAGTTGAAACGTCAATATCATTTCGTATAAGGGAAAAAGGTGAAGGGGAAATAGTCTTTTGGCTATTTCGTCGACACCCGATTCCCATAAAATCGACCTAAATTACTTTTACATACAGCTCAAAATTACTAAACCGAGTAGTCCAGTGGGCACTCTTAATCTATTAATATCGACACAAGCTTATCTTAGGATCAATTTAGGGAAAGGTACGGGGAAGGCGATGTCATCAAATTGTTGCTATGATCTTAAAAGAAATTTTGAAAAGTAAAAATTCTATCGATTACTAATGTATTCTAAGTAATAAATGATAACTCGATCGTGATAAGTTGATCGTGAATTAACCTAACTTGAAAAAAACTAAATAATAACTCACTCAAAGATATACTCTGATTATAAAAGCAAAATTCCAAACTTCTAAAGCGCGGTAAAAATCTAACGAACCAAAAATATGCCTTTTAAAGTGTCGACAATTCCAAAATGTTTGTGAGAATTTATAAATGAAAAAGCGTTATTCGAAAATCATTACTTTAAACCATTCGTAAAATGCAAAAAAATATAATATTATAACCCACTATAATACAAATAAGTCAAACGTATATTAAATTACAGTTTCATAATGAATATAATCATTTGGCGAAAGTAAATCCAAAGTTTAATTGACGAAACCACACCGGTAAAAAACTAAACAAGAATTTTTGTACTCCAATCAAACGTCGTTGTAGATCGGTATGAAAAGCCGTGGATACTGGTTGACGAATTTAGACCCTTGCGATGTAGTGGCACCACTGTTGAGATCGATTGCTTCAAAAATTTAACGTTCGAGTAATCAGAACATAACCATTTTTCTACGGTTTCTAAAAATTCAATCAATATCTACAAAATATCCACCTGAGATTTACTAACGTCTAACGTGAATAGATGAGAAATAATGTCCATGAAACCGAAATTGATCGCAGTAGGCTGAATTAAACAAACCAAATTTTGCCAGTGTAGATTCAATTCGACTAATAATGAAATAAATTACTAAAGGTTGCAGTTGAGGATAAGAGTGCTGGCAAATATAATTGGCAATAGGGATTAGACGCACACATACTGCCAACATCTCGACCTGACCTTTACTAGAATTAAATCAATAGCGAGGAATTTAGACACCCTTAATTTTAATCACCCATTAGCATTGTGGTGTGTGCGGCAATCAATCCTATCGCCGGTGTTTGTACCCATATACAAATATGATGTAAGCGCACGAATTCCACATTCAATTTTGTTCTGAAATTCCTTTTTGATGCATCGAAATACTCAAAGACCTAGTTTGAAAGATGAAACTCCACGGAAGGCTGACGGGAAATTAACAAAGATGATGGAAGGTAACTTTTGATTTATAAAATTTTAATTATTATTTCCGAGACATAACATTAGATAATGTTCCTTCAACTTTACAAACCTCGATGACGATTCTCTCATTAGAAAAGTGACAAGAGAATATGTAGAGCGATACGAAGCTGTATCACACCCTACGATTATCCCTTCGTTGTCCAACTAAGATAGTGGTCGTAACTCGATCGAAATAAATGAGATGGACCAAATTTAATTCGTTCAAAAATCTATTGAACATTTTTGCAAAGATTGGTCGCGTAAATGAAGAGTAATTCTATAACGTTCCTCAGAATCCGACAGAATAGGCAGGTAGATCAAGAGGCGTACATCCATGGTGCCCAATCAACCTGTTGATATAAATGATAACTATGACCTATAAATTTCGGCTTAATTCATTGAAATCCGTAATTGACGGACTTAAGGAAGTCTTTGTTAGTGATGAGCGAACTGCCACCGCCGAATTCACATCACCAGAATCCGGGAATCATAATGTTCCTTGTAGTCTTAGCCGAGTTTGATTTTGGATAACAATTATTTTGACCAGTGTTGGGCCAGAACACAGACGGCCTTGTAAATTTTTAAATGAATCGGTAATACACACGCAAACACAACATTCAGATTTAAACTCAAACCTATTAAAACACCAATTAACCCTACCAAAATGCGAGAAAGAGAACAATTAAATATAAAATTATAAAACACAAAAATAAATTAAATAATAACAAGTGCAACAAGATCCGCACGAAATAAACATAAACATAACATGAAAACCCAACAATTTGACCGAAATTCGATAATTTATCAAAATGAGAAATTCTATAAAAATGGAATAAAAATCAAATAATTTGAATTAGAAATAATTCAATTAAAAATGCAAAGGAAAAATTGTCAAATAAAATTTCAAAATAATAAAAATTAAGAATAGAATATACTAGAAAATCACAAGGTCAAAATTTTTTTTACTAAATCAAAAATAACACGCAAGGTTAGGGTCTTACAATAGGTATATATACCGATTCATTTTTACACAATTTTAACCAGTTTTAACCAGTTAATCGATTTTTAACCTGAATCAGTTTTACGAAACTTGAAAAGCGATTTTAGCCAGTTTTTCTGAAGAGTGATTATAATGTAAGTGAAAACTTGTGCGATGCTCTCTCCACGTCGTATCCTTGCAACCTCGAATGAGCTCTGCTTGGATTTCAGCGTGGGGAGAGGGAATTATGACATATTATGTATGCAAATTATTGAACCACAATGTGTTACGCGGTAAAATATATCTTTATGAAAAAATTTATTTGTTTACTGTCGAAATTTTTCCGGCCCACAGCCAAAACATACTACAAGTCATTTAAATCAAACATACAATTCGAAATCGTTTAAGTGCGTGTATTATCGCCAATGATTCGTGCCCGTGAAGGCTCCGGCGTGAGAACGCAGGAGCTGTAAAGTCAATATCATTCCGTATAGGGGAAAAGGGTGGAGGGGAAATAGTCTTTTGGCTATTTCGTCGACCTAAAAATCACTGACAACAAACGGCTCAAAATTATCACACCGAGTAGTCCAGTGGGCACTCAATAATTATAATATGAACACGATGCGCCTAAGGTCAATCGGAGGGATGGTCACGGGGAAACAATAAAATGAAATCGTTGTTATGGACTTCTGATATAATGTTTAAAGTCAATGAAATTACTCAAGAGTAAAAAATAAATAATGTAGTTGTTATGGACTTCTGATATAATGTCTAAAGTCAATGAAATTGTTTAAGAGTAAAAATAAATAATGTGATTATTATGGACTTCGGATATAATGTCTAAAGTCAGTAAAATTGCTTAGGGGAAAAAATAAAGTAATGTAGATATTATGAATTTCGGATACAAGGTATAAAGTCCATAAAATTAATTACGAGTAAAAATTCAATAATATTATGGTCTTCCACTAGGTTACTTCGAATCAAAATCAACCCCTTCGAATAAAGAATCGATGAAACTAGTTGGGAATAAAGAATAAATAATGCCATTTTTCTTTTGAATAATGTAAATTCCATATCAAGCGTATAATTTCAAAGGCTGTTGGATATTAATAATTAAACAAACCTCGAATCCGCATCTGTATTAACCGTAATAAAAATCCCGATAATCTACACTCAAATAACTGATTAATAACCACGAAGCATTTTTAGAAAAATATCGGAGAAAAAATGATCAGAAGAGAAGTAGGGATTCCTATCTCCCCAGCGCGACAAAAACCCTTATCGCGATAACAAATGTGCTCCTACCGAATATCTGCACGTCAGACATCGATATTACTAACAGTTAAGTAGTAAATAAAATCGACCTAGAAAATGCCAACAAGTAGGTCACTAAACACCAGACTAACAATTATAAAACCAGTATCCGAATTAGCTTATTAAAATGTTCAAATCATTTCTCCCCCCGAATACAATAACAAACAACAGTTCGAAAATTTTTTATTGAATAATAGAATGAATAAAATCCATGATTAAAATGTTGCCGACCAGAGTCTTCCGCTGTGCCAGGGTATGCCGGAAGGTACTACTCTAAAATCCAATAGTTAACAATCCATTGGAACTTAATTATACTATTACCTGCCGGAATGTATCCACGCAAAGTAGCTATCAGCGGGCGTTAACTTGAATGGGTTGGAGCTCATTTTGAGGATAATTCATGTTAATAATCAATTAAAATAAAATAAAAATCAAAGCGCTATTCACCATGTAATTTAAGATGACTTTTCACTCTAATAGTTCTTAACGGCTAGTATCCCAAACAACGAAACATCCCAAGCCTCATTGATCAAACCCAATAGGGTATAGACCTTTTGTAGATGACATCCGATAACTTCCACGGAGGGTCATTCCATAATAGAGTTGGATACCATGTAAATAACCGAAATATCATTCCAATTAGTCGACGGTGAACAGCGTAGAACAAAATTGAATATACTAGATCGAAAAATAAGTACATTGTACCGCCACTCTAATTATGTTTAGTATTGAATAAGCACGATTTCCGAATTGATTTGAATTTTCTTGTTTAACATGTGATGACCCGATTTGTGGGATAGGTTGATCGGGAAAAGGTATCATGCTTAGGTGAAATTCCCCCGCAATATCAAGCTCCATTCCAAGAATATAGATGAGGAAAATTACCTTGAAAGGTCAACTTTCGAATTAAGGGTGTCAAGTTAGACGCATCGATAACAATACTGATAAACTCGGATTCTCCCCTCATCTCGACTGGGTCGAGTAGATCGACGTTCGTTTTAAGACGCTCACGACAACCTCGCCGTAGAGAGCAAGCTCCCCTTAAGCCGGATCTACTGTAATATCAGTAAGGATGAGACCTGTAACGGTATAATCAAGAAAGCACATCACCCCGCATACATTTTGACGGCGTATCGCATTCTGAAGATAAGCTAGTGAAATAAATACGGAAATAACCCAGGAAGCGCGCACTGTCACTTATCAGCACGCGACCGAGCAACTACCCGAGAATTAGATGGCCCAGAAAAATCGAAGAATCATTTTTAAAATTGGATTTTTTTGATTAGATGAGTCGTGGGTTGACAAATCCAGAGTCACCATCCGATTCCCCGCGCATGCTGCAAATCGTTGTCGGCAAGCTATGTGGGATGCGGGGTTTACCGTATCCCAGGTTAGAGAATCCAGATCCGGCACTCTGCAACAAATGGAGGAGGTCGAGCTCCCGTTCGTAGCTATAAAACGGGAACCGGGCCGCAATCCAGCCAGAGAAATTCGTGCCCAGGCTGAGTTCCTCCTCGCTCGTCTTGAGGAACATCAGCGTCAGACTAACATCCAAGTAGCTAGGGCCAGGCTTTATCTCGCCAACGTGAACGAGGAGATCGCAGCCGGCAGGATTGCTTGTACGGACGGTTACGCGCCGCCGTACAACACTTCATTCAACCTCGATGACGAGAGGTTAAACGTCAACGCGGAGGCCATGAACGTGGTTATTCCGCGGAAGGCTCTTCCTCGAAAAATGCGAAGGAACGAAGAAACAGCTGAACGACATAACGAGCATCCCTATGCCCGGACAGTTTCGAAACCGGATTCCTTCCGACACCATAGGAAGACTGACCGTGATAATTATCGACGATAGAGTAGGATGACATCATCTTAGTTAAATGAAATAAAATGTCTTAGTTAATTTTATACTTGTATGATCCGTATTATTAATAAAATCACGCCTGTCGGACCCTATTGTTAATTATTATAATCCATTAATTGCACTAAAGTAAAATAATGCAACATGATAACTCTGCTTTACAGATATGGAACCAGCGAGAGTATTACAACGTGAGTTGGAGCACGCACGGAAAGCTAACGAGAATCTCCATGCTCAACTCCTGCAGCTGTCAAACAAAATACAACGGATTAGAGCTATGTGGGTAAAGCCGGCGAAGGTGAAAACGCTCTACCAGAAGATAACAGCCGCGCAAAAAGGCTGGACGAGAGAAAAACAAATCAATCAGAGCCCGAGGACGCAAATAAAGGGTCTAGAGGTGGCAGTATCAGCCTATCGGGAAGGCGCAGCGGTGACATACCCCCTTGTCTTCGCCCCTGCTCAGCTAGTGTATCGAGATTCGACGACGACTCCGAAGATCACCCCAAAACCCAGCGCTCATCGACCGGGAAGAAAGAAGCGAGCTAAGCGTCGAGCTGCTCGAACATCGACTAATATATAATTTGATATCCCCAAATACATGTTTGTTAGCGTTTAACTATTATCTTTCGATGATTTCGATGGTCATATGAATGTTAGTACACGTGAGGTAGGATTAAAAGAGATCAGTGAGTAATTGGTATGTGAGATCAACATATAAAAGATGGGACCGGAGTAACTAAAGCACACACAGACCTTCTAACGGTAGTGTGTTGAACCCAGCTTGAGGTAGGGCCAGAGCAGTTCCTATGTGGCGCTCACCTTTGGAGACCTCAAAACCCATGGTTACGTTACCAACGTTGCCTACCAACGGGTAACTATTGGGTATGGCAAACAATGTTCATCTGGGGTTAAGGTTGCCAGGACTATAAACCCCACACCACTGATAACACCGAGTTAGAACAATAGAGACGGATTTTATTTTTCTTTCTGACCACTGGCTATGCTGATTCTAAGTGCTGATTATAGTTATTTTTAATCCATAGCAATGCTCATGATAATTATCCATAGTACTTAATTGTGGTTATTATTAATGATTATTTGCAATTATCCATAACGATTAAGTTTGGTGGTAGGTGACATTTTTATTATTAGTAGTAACGGTTGTAGTTATTAATATTTCTAATTATTTTATAATGATTGGTTTTATTTGTAAATAATACTTATCTAATTATTCTTATTTCTAATTATTTATAATGATGGATTTTATTTGTCACTAATACTTATCTAATTATTATTATTTCTAATTATTTATAATGACTGATTTTATTTGTGAATAATACTCATCTAATTATTCGTATTTTAATTATTTATAATGATTGATTTTATTTGTAAACGATACTTATATAATTATTCTTATTGTAATTATTTATAATGATTGATTTTATTTGTGAATAACACTTATCTAATTATTAGGAATAAACGTTTTCCGGTATTGATAATGCTTTCTTCAGGAACTAATTTTAACAGTTAATGATGTTGATTCTGAATTTTGAAAATAACCATCGTCAATTGCCGGTAACGATTAATTTTTGTCGGTGACGGCGATTGAGTTTGGTTATTGGAAATGATCCTTCACCATCGAAAATGAATATTTTGACTATCCATAAGGAATATTTTTCACCGATTAAAATACACGCGCTAAGGATCCACGCAAATTGTTGGATACAAATTATCTATTCAATTTTTCATATAATCTGATAGTCAATTTAATTAGTAACAATATATAAAAGATTTTAGTGATTGGAGCCTCAAGATTTACAAGGTACAAAGAATTTTATTTGGCTTAACCGTGGAACACTCAGAGAGTACTCTTTAAAAATTATACCACTAAGCTGCCTATGAGGGACGGTAAGGAAAGTAATTACACCGCCGCGTGATAGTAAGCGCCGATAAGAGACGGATTCACTCGTCGTAACACTTCTGATAGCGATCAATAGCCAAGGGATAAGTAAGATATGCACCTTGTCCCGCGTTAATCCAATTAATTGACTTAGCCGCGACTACTCATGAATTATAAATTGTAAACGGAAATTGAAATAAATCATTAAACCACGGACATCGAATTCAAACGATAATGAATTTTTATTTGCTCAGAGAATTCCTGGATAGACGCGTCCCGGATCATCGCTAAATTCCCGGCACACTCGGCTGCCAGGTGCAGACAAGCGATGTGGGACGCGGGGTTTTCAATATCCCCCGTCCGAGAGTCAAGGGCCGGTAACACGAGAGGATCGGAAGATGTAGAGCTTCCGTACGTGGCCATCAAACGCGAACCTGGTCTGAATCCGGCCCGAGAGATCCGAGGCCAGACGGAATTCATGTTGGCCGCCAAATCGATAGAGCCAGACGATACTTGGCCCAGATAAATTAGGACATTGCAGAGGGCAGAATACCCAGCACGGATGGGTATGCCCCGAGCTATAACGTGTCCTTCGAATTAAAGGAAGAGAGGCTGCATGGGGAGTTCTACCTCGAGAATTGCGAAACGAGAAGAGAGATGCGGAGGATCGCCGCGACCACTCGTATGCGCGCGAGCGTCCGAGCTGGCGATACAATTCGGGTTGCCCTAACTATATGAATTGATGATATAATGTAATAAATATTCGGGAAATTTTACTTAAATTTTTTCTGACTCTCATTATTAACCCTCGATTATAGGCCTTAAATACAACCAATTTAGTACCTAGTTAGTATAAAACAAGACGTGATTTAATAGGTAAGTTTCCATTGTAGATAGGTCCTCATATAAAGATTTGCAAGGAAAGCTGGACAAAGCCAGGAACACTAATAGAGAGTTGCAACTGCAGATTTCGCAACTAAACAGTGAAATTCAAAAAGTCAAGGCTACGTGGATCAAGCCGGAAAAGGCCAAAATCATATATTGAAAAATGACCGCAGCGCAACGCGGGTGGGAAGAGGAGAGACAACTCACCCGATCTCAGAAGGTACAAATACGCGGATTGGAGGTAGCGTTATCGGCGTGCCAGGAGAGTAACGCGGTAACCTACTCCCTCGTTTTTGCACCGGCCTAGATTACGTATCGAGAATCCACGTCTACGATGCAACCGGCATCTAGCGCTCCCAAACACCGACCAGGGAGAGCGGAACGTGCGAAACGCCGAGCTGCAAAGGCGCCCAGACAATGATTAAAAATGATTTTGTATGGATTAATAAATATTGTAATCGAATTAAATCTACTGAATGTTACGATTGGAAACTATAGAAAAGAATCACGGAGGGGTTACCGACAGTCATGTGAGAACGCGACGGTAGGGAGGGAAACTAGTAACCACATAAAATAAGGACCAGAAGGAGAAAAAGCGCATACATACCTTCTAACGGTAGTGCGTTGGACCCAGTTTGAGATCGGGCCAGATCAGTTCCTGCGTGGCGCTCACCTTTGGCGATCTCAAAACCAATGGTTACATTTCCAACGTTACTTAGTAACGGGTGACCATTGGGGGCAAGCAAGTATTTACATCTTGGGTCAAGGTCAAAACCATAAACCCCACAATAGTTAACAACAGTATTCGACCTATTTATGGTTGACGAAGCAGAAATCCTGCGGAAAGAAACCAAATCCACACAGAGAAAAGAAATTTCTGATAGCGATGCAAGGATGTGGTTCTCAGAAACATTCACAGTGAAAAGATTGATTCTGAGCAAGACCCAAGAACTGAGTTCAATAAAACAAGGTATTAATGAAAGATATGCAACGTTTGAGATTATGTTACTCAAATTAATTACTTAATGCAGAATAATCGTATTAAAAAATTACTGGGTACGAAACCAGGAATCAAAATAGAAGAGTCGAGGATGTGGTTTAAGGCTGTCGGAAATATGGATAGAGAGACAATATGGATGATAAAAGAATTATAGGAAACCTTAAATATTTATAGAGGACCAAAGAAGATTTCCGAAACAAAATACAAATAGATAAATTAAACCAAGCAATGTATCGTTTCCAAGAGATATTTTACAGTATCGATGAAACATATAGTGACAAGATTATACAATCATGTTCATGGTCTACCATCACTAAAGACAGAAAACCTTTCTCCAGGACAATGTTTTTTTATATAGAAAGATTACACAGAATATTTGAATGTTTCTTTAAAAATAAATGTCTGATATGTGCCGAAAAAGGTCATGCATTTCGAGATTGCTATTTGTTAAAAAATTATAAAAACTCATGAAGAATAGGTTGTGTTCATGAAGAAGCAAATAACCAATCACGAAAAAGATTCACTGATAAATGAAACTGAATACGAAGATTATGAAAATAATACAAAAATATGGAAGACTCAGTTCATTAAAATAAATTTAAAACACGAAAAGGTTGTAGTGCAAGGTAAAACGTATTTTTCACTACAATGTCAGCTTTTTGGAACTTACATTTGGAGCTTATTTCAATCTTTGTAAAAATATGACTATGACTGATTAAATCAGCACCCTCCATATTAGAAAATAACTTCATTCAATAGAGCAGTGTTGGCAAGATTGATTTAGAATTAGCTCCACAAAAGATATCTCTTGAAAATTGAAGGAAACCGAAACGAAAGACTCGTTATGGGTTGAGGAGGCCAAGATTGTTCGTTGGTTGGGATGGGATCTCACTGTGTCGAACAAGGTTAAAACTGCTCGCATGCTGGGACATATTCTCAAGTCCAACGGGATTTGAGTACCCACAAAAATAACTTAATCTTGCGATATTTGTTTTCATTGTTTTTTTTAATATAAATTATTAATAATAATGTTACTTGTGTTTATTTTTGGTTTTATGCTTAAAGAATTAAATCAGTTAGATAATTGAGAGCGGGACTGTTAAAGTCAGAGCATGACGTCTTCTATGAAAGCTCATGAATCCAACCGCATATTATGGCATTGGCAGTCTTTGAAAAGAGGCTCATCCTTTGCTAATATTCACCCACTAGCAAGCAGTACCAACGTCAATCTTTGACGGGTGACTAGCGGTTAAACTCTTATGCAGGCGCTGAGTGGGCATTGGTTAACCTTTAAGCTCCTACAAAATATCTTATTACCCATCAGTCCTCAGCACTCTTGAACCCAATTTATATTTATTTGTGATTTTTCTCATATTTTATTGGGTTTACTTGATGTGATCTTTTATAACTCAGTTATTGACTCGATAAAACAAATCTTAAGACCTCTCTGTTTTGACCCATCCTTAACTAAAAGTTGTGCGTTTTATGCATAAATTTACCCATGGTTAAATTAGCTTTGGCATTTGATTACAATCATTATTAAAAATCCTTCATCTGAAAAATTTGCGAACAAGAAACATAAATTATAAAAATGCTTCCTATCAAACCATTTTTTCAAATTATTTTCTTCTGGAATTATATTTTAAAAATTAATTTGATAACTTTAAAATTTTAATAATTTGATAAAATTTTATATTTATAATCAATTCAGTCATTTTTTAAGTAATTAATTTAATTTAAATTAACTACAAAAGGCTTCAGCTGAATTTTTAGTTTTCATTGAAATTGTATTAGTTACACAAAATTAATAAACTCAATTTGTTTATTTTAATTTGCTAGTACAATATTTTAAAATTAAATAGAGATGAGTAAGAAATCAGATAAGAATGCGAAGTCACAACAAGAAATTTTTAATGAATTTCAGAGTATGTTGATGGAACAAAAAGCAATGGCTAATAAATTGAGTGAATTGGAAATGGAATTACGAGAACATGGGTATTTTTTGCTTAAATATTTTTTGAGATTTTAATATTTTATAGACTTGTAATTAAAGTACTATGTGAAGCTAATTCTGATAGAAAGTGTTTTAGAACATTAGGTGGTGTTTTAGTTGAACAAACTGTTAAAGAAGTTTTACCATGTTTACAAGAAAATGAAGAACAAGTTATTAATTTCAATGTATTTAGCTTTACTTAACTAAAACTTCTAGCTGAAGAAAATGATAGAAGTTATTAACAACAATTGTAATCAAAAAACGAAGGATATTATTGCATTTAAAGAAAAACATGGAATTAAATTTGGAAGTGAAAAAACCGAACAGAAAGTCGAATCCAAAGAGGCGGCAGCATCAAGTGGAGTTTTGGTTTCATAATTTAAAATACCTAATAAATTTTGTTTGAATTTATTTTAATTATGATTTCATGATTAATTAAATTTCGTTAAAAATTGATTATTTGCTATTTTCAGTGTTATTTTAACGGAGAATTGTTTTTTCAATTATTTTAAGTTGCAGCTATTTAATATAAATGCACTTAACCTATTTTTATATTCAATTTAAAAATTCGTGCTTTTGTATTCTAAATTTTCTGATCAAATATTAAATCTCTTGAATGAATGTAACGGAGTTTTATCATATTTCATTCCTATCGGTGAAACATAATTCAAAAGAATGGTAGGCTGCCGTTGTACAACCTGTAACGCTTGATGGAAATCTCGTCCGAGGTGGGTACTAATAAAATACGGGAACTGCGACACGGCTTTAGGGGATAACATCAGTGGATAATTAGGTAGGGAGATTAAACATTTTTAAAAAGCCTTTGTTAAAATAAAAGGAATCTGCTGGGATAAGCTACAATTTTGCTATAGTGGATTTGTATTTAACACTATTCCTACCGACACTTCACGTATACCTATTCCTACCGCGGCCGGTCTTTCACAACTTATATTTTTCAATATTGAATGCAGACTAATAGCCAGCTTACCAGTATAAAAATATTTTATTTTATTCAAGAGTACATAAACTACATTTTATTCGTTTTTGTCGCACTTTTTACAAATGGGCTTCTCAGCTGTAAATTTTCCACATACGTACTTTTTACATTTTAGACAGATTTTATTCGCCTTATTATCTTTACAATACCTTTACAATATGTTTTCCCTTCACGGGAACCTGCACGTGTACTTGCGATGGGTATTGGTTGATTTTCCTTGCCGAGCTCTTGTTGGTATTCGATGGCAAGTTCTGCCAATTGGAATAGAAATTCTTGTCTTGAAATTTCTCCTCCCGTAGTTTCATTAAATAACACCCATGCATTTATCCCGGCTAAATCCAAGATATTAAAAAATACTTGCAAAGGCCATCTCCGAGATTTAGATTTTACCGAATAATTTCTGGCAATTTGGTCGGTCACATCTACGCCAAATTTGGTGCTATTATACAACTGAATTGTCTCCGGTGCTCGGGTGTCATTTTCTTCAACTTGTACGGAATTGTGCATTGAACTGAGAATTAAAACTTTCTTTCATTGTTTGGCTTTGTAAACTGTCAACATACAATTATTTGAGCGATAGAGTTTGGTTGAGAAAAGTGCCATGTCGTCGTTTTTCAGTTTTGCCAGTCTTGGTAGCTCTTTTCTATTTGCTCTAATTGTCCCAACAATCGTAGTTTTTTTGCTAAAAGTTTTGTTGCTAAAAGTAGGCTTGTAAAAAAGTTGTCCGTGGTTATATTTCTCCCACATCCTACATACGGTTTTGCTAATTTCATAGTGACAAATTCTCCAAGAGGAACTGAGGTTCTCTACTTTCATCTTTTCTCAAATATGGAAAGCCGTTTATTATATATTTCCTACTTACATCGGATGCTAACCAGAATTTTATACCAAATTTGTCCGGTTTATTGGGCATGTATTGAGTAAATTTACACCTTGCTTTCGTTGGAAACAATTGTTCGTCAATAGTAATATATGGCCCTGGTTTATAACAATTTTGACTGTTGTCAATAAACTTGTACCAAACTTCCGAAATCATAGCAAATTTATCGGTTTGTAAGCGTTGGCTTCGCTGATTTCTGTCGTCAAATCGAATAAATCTCATAATCTCCGTAAAGTCATGTCTACTCATAGTATTTGAGAAAGAAAGCTGGTCCCATTTTTTATTCCATAGAAATGATATATCTATATTCTTAGCCTCAAAAAATGCATATATCTTTGTAGTAGACAGTTCCCATTTATATCTCAACACTCTAAATGCTTCTGTCTCTGTGCACTTTCTTATAAGTTCGATTATATTTTTATCAATTATCACAGAAAATGCCATCCTAACTTCGCCTTTCATAATATTACGTTTACTATACCCAGTCGGGCCTGATGTTCCCTAAAGATATTATGACTAGGTGCTCTTCCAGGATTAGACCCTATTTTTACTTCCTGCCAAACAGTTCCGTCCATCGCAATTTCGCTTACCTCTTCGCCATTCTCACTATCGGAACTAACTAAAACTCTCCTTCTTTTTCGTCATCTACATACGTTCGAAATATTCTTTTCGTTCTCATCGGTGTTCGAGTCGGTTTTAAGTGGATCATAATTTTTCGTATTATCGATTTTCATATCCAGAATTTCTTGATCATCTTCAGAACATTCGGCATCGATATCATTTATTTTCTCTAATAATACATTCGCACTCCTCAAACGTCTTGACATTTTGAAGACAAATATTCAACGGAAAAAAAAACTAAAATATGAAAATGTAAATCAATATAAATAAAAAAATCAATAAAAGATTAAATGTGAAACTTACTGCGATGTATTATTAGTCTTGTTCACTATTTTGAAAATGACACTTACAACACGTAATACGATATAAAATATTATAAAATAATAATAAAAGACTGCCAAGTATGCTCTTTGTGACTTTCACGTTTCGATGCACTCTGTTCGTGTTGCAAGACTCTACTGATTTGAATTCGTAAGAAAACGTCTATGCATTTCCTTCAGTTATGAGTTCATTTCTTTTCCATCATAGTAGATAAGATTGCGTGAGAAAATTCGAGGAAGTGGACCGTATTAGATCAATCAAGCAAATAAACACCACTAACCCGATAGTCGAGCGAGAACTGCAAACACTTGGAAGTGCCGTAAACCATTTTCTGGAAGGCACTTATCGGATAAAATCATGCCACAACTACATTACCTTTCGTTTGTAATGACTTTATAGTTTTGGCATTGAGTCTTAGAGAAAAATTATTACAAAAATGTATAAATCGTACCACCGGTCAAATGACCGGTCGTGGTAGGTAAGACAGACTAAAAATTCTTCTCAGAAAATAAACAATAAAAAAATAAGTGAATATTGAAAAATGTATTATACATATATATGAGGAAAAGTCATAAAGTTTAAAGGCGATTCGCTTACTTTGAATGTAGGAAATTCCAATTGAAAATTTAAAAACGGTCATTTGACCGGTCCCGGTATGAATAGTGTTAAAGACATCATTAGGTGTATTGACAAAAAATGAATTAGTATTTTATATTAAAGGCACTGAGTTTTGATATAGTTTGATGATATTGGGGACTTTAGAAATTACTGAAACAGCAAATTCCTGGGACACAATATCATCACAAGGATTCGCACCATCTCCCGAAAAACTCGCAACTGTAAAGAGATAACATTAGCGAAAATTGTTACTGGCTTATGCAACTTCTCATGCGCTATGCATTTTTGTCATGGATTTTTCAGGGGCGCTTCAGAACTGCTAGCATCATTAACTGGTTTAGCCAGTGGTTCAAAAATGAAGTGTACCAAAAACACTATTAACTCATTTGAAAAAATAAAGGATAAGTGTAGTACAAATGGTTTCATTAAAATTTCCAGACCCCAAGCTCGAATTTAAACTAAACACTGACCCATCAGACTACGCCATTATTTCAGTTCTCCATCAAATCTCAGACAATAAGCTAGAACCACTTGAATTCTTTTCTAAAGAACTTAATTTCACACAATCTAAATATTCGACCTTCGAAATGGAACTCCAAGGGGTGGAAAATGATAAATTGTCAAGTCAACATCCCACAAACTTAACTGCTGGAATTGAATATCAATTTACCACTTTTCCAACAGACTATTACGAATATATATAAAAGATTTAAGGGGGACCTGTCACGAATACTAAAAGTATCGCGGCCATCCATAATAATAAATTAAAACTTAAAAACAATTAACATAAAATATATTTGGCATATAACAATAAAACAAAAAAAACCACATACGAGTTTCAGAATTCAAATTTAAATTCTTTTCAGGTTTTAAGTACAATAATAAAGATGACAATTATGAAAATGGCTGCTGTATATATAGTGTTTTCATGCCTGGTGCGAGCAATCAACTAATTTTAAACATTTTCCGGCAATTTTTTCGGGTTTTTAATGGCTTTTATTTTTGAGGTTAGTGGTCGTTGACCTTAACTCCTAGCATACAATACTTTACTGACTGCCACTGGTTACCTGTTGCTAGACAACGTTGGTTCTGTGACCGTCAAAGGTGAGCTTTATTACTAAAACTGCTAAGACCCGGTCTACAGCTGGTTCAGCGAACTACAGTTAGAAGGTGTATGCTCATCTTGCGCTTAGGTCCCTTACCTTCTTTAATCCTTTTTTCTTTCAGCTTATGTCTCACTCCTCTCATGGAAACTTATTGTCATTTATACGATGTCCGAATTAAACAATAACCAAATTAAGCATGAACATTTATTACGATATAACAGAAATTAATCTTATTTACATGCGAAACAATAATATTCAATACAAAGTTATTCACAATCATGCTTAGTGGTTTCATTGTTGGAGCTTCCTACGCTCTCGCTCGGCTCTTCCAGGCCTGGTGTGCGTCATTGGCTTGTCAGTGATCTTCTTAGGTTGATTTTGCTCCCGATGAGCTACTTGCGCGGTTGCAAACAACAAGGAGTAAGTGACAGCACTCCCATCTTGACTGGCCTCGACGGCAACTTCAAGTCTGCGAATTTGGACTTTCTGAGCCTCATTTAAAGCCTTCTCCTCTTGCCAGCTTTTCTGAGCCGCCGTGAACCTTTGGTAAATCTTCTTTACCCGTGATGGCTCGATCCATGTGGCCCTCGTTCGTTGCAGTTCTTGGCTAAGCTGCACACTCTGACGGTGGAGACTTGTATTTTCTTTCCGTAACTTTTTCAATTCTTGGCAAATTTCCTTTATTGCGTCCATAGCTGAATCATAACCGATATTGGGCCAGAACACAGACGGCTATGTAAATGTTTAAATGAATCGGTAACACATATGCAAATATAACATGCAGATTTAAACTCAAACCTATTAAAACACCAATTAACCCTACCAAAATGCGAGAAAGAGAACAATTAAATATAAAATTATAGAACACAAAAATAAATTAAATAATGACAAAGTGCAACAAGATCCGCACAAAATAAACATAAACATAACATAAAAACCTAATAATTTGACCGGAATTTGACAATTTAACAAAAAAATGCGAAATTTCATGAAAATGAAATAAAAATGAAATAATTTGAATTAGAAATAATTCAATTAAAAAGTCAAAAGAAAAATTGTCAAATAAAATTTCAAAATAATAAAAATTAAGAATAGAATATACTAGAAAAATCACAAGGTCAAATTTTGTTTTACTAAATCAAAAAGAACACGCAAGGTTAGGGTCGTACAATAGGTATATATACCGATTCATTTTTACACAATTTTAATCAGTTTTCATAAACTTGAAAGTAATTTTTCAAATCGTCTAATCAGTTTCAGTTTCAAACCGAGAGTGCAAAATTTGATGTGAGTGATAGATTGTTCGATACTCTCTCCACGTCGTGTCCTCGCAACCTCGAATGAGTTCTGCTTGGATTTCGGCGTGGGGAGAGGGAGTGATGATATGTTATATAAATGCTATAAACAACCATGATGAAACTGGTAAAATATATATTAAATCAAAATAGATTTTCTTTCTTGTCAACATTTTTCCGGCCCACAGCCGATACATACTGCAAGCTATTAAAATCAAATATACTATTGTAAATCGTGTAAGTGCGTGTATTATCGCCAATGATCGTGCCCGTGAAGGCTCCGGCGTGATGAACGTAGGAGCTGAAACGTCAATATTATTCCGTATAGGGGAAAAGGGCGAAGGGGAAATGGTCTTTTGGCTATTTCGTTGGCACTCATTTCCTATAAACTCGACCTCAATATTATTTACCACTCACGGCTCAAAATCACAACATCGAGTAGTCCAGTGGGCTCTCAGTAACTATAATATAAACACAATGCGCTTAGGATCAAAATGAAGGACGGTGACGGGATGTTAAATAACAAAATCGTTGCTATGATAAAAATATGAGAACCTCGCTACTATTCATTAAAAATCTTATTAATCGACCGAGTTAATAACAAGATTTTTCCTAAGCATTACTAGCTAACGAATTGCTAAAGGTTATAAAACCAAATATTGCATTGCTGAAATTTGTAAACAAAACAAGTTGACAAAATATAAAGATGTACTTTGTAATAGAGCCGTCGATAAAGTTAACCTCAAAGCACCATATCTTTAAACGCAAAGATTAAGCTAGGCTCTCTAAAGTTATGGAAATAACATCTATAAAATTGAAATCTAGACGCCTGGTAACTAGTACCCCAAATGAACGCGATTGTTGTAATAAATATATACGAAACAATAACAATCCAAAATAATTAGGAAATTCATTTAAGTAAAATTTTCCCCAAAATTAACAACCGCATAAAGAAAAATATAAAAGTTATAAAGACCAAAAAAAAATCCAAATGCGTATTCATAGCCAAGTTTACTCCAGAATGCGACAAGGTCCGAATCGTCACCCATAAATAATAAAAGAAATGCGCGGATAACCCTCTAGGACCTGACCCCACATAATGATCAAACTATTAGGAAGCCACCCAGATTTCTATTCTGAAAAATTCTAAGTAAATCCACGAACACCCAATCCAAATAATAGCGGTAATAAATGAATAAAATAAAATAAAATTAATAATAATAAATAAAAACAATAAATTCAAAAGATAATGATAAGATACTCAATTAAACTGCATGATAAATCACTTTGCTCATAAGCATGGACAATGATCATAATAATAAATGCCCTTGGAAGATTAGAAATAGCGTTGCTGTGAGGATAAGTAGACCAAAATCATATACCGCTAGCATCGTCCCGAACGAATCGACATACGTGATAGATCCAGTATTTTCATAGTAATTGACATGCCATCTTAGAATAGTTATTTAGATTTCATCATTCTATTGCGCGTTGATTTCCGAATATAATCTTCCAAGAATAGACCCATCCACCGACCATTCTTCCCATAAGATCGTCATTGTTGAGTAAGATAATAGTAAACCTCCGGATTCAAAGATTGAAATGAATGAATATAAGGTATAAATGATCCACTAGAATAGCACGCCGACTGATTTCTCCCTAAATGTCAACAATGAAGTGGTTCGACATTATGCACCCGGAATTACAGAAAATTGAATAAGGAATAATTCCACGACGATAATTCATAAATTAACTCTCTCCAAATGCCATCAGATAAGGCGATTTTGTATCATGCACCCTAAAGTGTAGATAGATAAAGGTGAATTGATACTGTCATCGACCATAAGAGCAGGTGCACACACCGCTAGCAGGTAGTAAGTGAATCAACTAACTACAACCGTGTATGCACACTAGCGTATAATCAATCAGGTGTGCACCCGACAAATCTCCTAACCATTTATCGACATACCGACACACCACCTCAAGATCAGTAGGCATGCCATGTGGAAATTTTAGCTCGCCAGTAACGCGTGCACACCCTCATCGTTATATAAAGATTAATTTGAACGATATCCACCATAATAATGTTGGGCCAGAACACAAACGGCCTTGTAAATGTTTAAATGAATCGGTAACACACAAGCAAACATAACACGCAGATTTAAATTCAAACCTATTAAAACACCAATTAAACCCACCACAAAATGAGAGGAACAACAATAAAATATAAAATAATAAACATAAAAATAAATTAAAATAATAACAAAAAGCAACAAGATCCGCACGATATAAATATAAACATAACACGAAAACCTAACAAATTCGACCGAAATTTGATAATTTAACAAATAAAATGTGAAATTTCATGAAAATGAAATAAAATTCAAAGAATTTGAATTAGAAATAATTCAAGAAAAAGTTTAAAATAAAAATTATCAAATAAAATTGCAAAATAATAAAAATTAAGATTAGAATACACTAGAAAATTCCAAGGTCGAATTTTGTTTTACTAAATCAAAAACAACACCCAAGGTTAGGGACAAAAAATAGGTATATATACTGATGCATTTTCACATAATTTTTAATCGTTTTTTGAAAATCATTCATACAGTTTTAAAAATCTATGTAAGTGAGAGTTTTTTGGAAGCTCTCTCCACTACGCATCCTTGGAACCTCGATAGAGCTCCGCTTGGGTGTCGGCGTGGGGAGAGTGGTATTTTTATGATATTTCGTTATGTATTGGAGCAAGTAATTGTTATAATATTGTTAATATTAATAAACTATTTATAATTCATAAAATTATTTTGTTTTCATTAATTATTTTTTAATTGTCGAAATTTTTCCGGCCCACAGCCAAAGACACATCACAAGTTATTCGAATTCATGTAAGTGCGTGGAATATCGCCAATGATTCGTGCCCGTGAAGGTCCGGCGTGCGGAACGCAGGATCTGGAACGTCAATATTATCCCGTATAGAAGAAAGGAGAAATAAGGAAGTGGTCTTTTGGCTACTTCCTCGTTTCTCGATTTCTTTAAATTCGACCTAAATTATTCTACATACGGCTCAAAATCACCACACCGAGTAGTCCAGTGGGCACTCATTAAATATAATATGAACACAATGCGCCTAAGGTCAATTAATGGAAGGTAACGGGGAACTATAAAATGAAATCGTTGTTTTAAAATAAAAATGAACTATAAATTCAAACTGTTACTATATAACCATAATTTTACGTAGCTGATACGAAGTTAGAGTAATCATAAATGCTGAGCAGTTACTATAAGGATTAATAATTATAAATGTGAATAGATTAAAAACCCAAATAGTTATTATACACTCGAGTAGGGTAATAAAAGGTTAAAACAAAATATCAAAACTGCTTTCTCTAATTGTTAGTTTACGCTAAATATAATAGACTGGATAGGTGTATTTTGACTAAAATTTGGATGAATCATAACTATAGAGATCTGACATGCTCTTCCACCCCAAAATGTAATAATTAATTCGATGAACAGTATAGAACCCCAAATAACCGCGACTATTGTTAAGGCAAATAACGAGTGTGAGTCTCGGACAACCTGTCTTGAGGCTAATAAAAATTTCCCTTAAGCTAAAAACGGAAACCATTCACCTACAAATTGAAACTAAATAAATAAAAAAAAGGGGATACAATTTAGTCACCATCACTTCTGGATATAACAATTGCCATAATAAGCTTTCATTATCAAAAAATTGAATTAAACAATATTTAATTGATCAAAGTAAGGTAGATTTAAAATATACAAAAACCCACATCATTATATATTAAAACACATCATTATTAAGTAAAACTAAGACTCCATTAAATCCACGGAAAAATCAGGATGAATGGCGGTATTCCCCCGAATTCCACTGGTTGGATGTAACTGTTAAGGTCCAGTAGCCGGAAAAAATCCCTGAAAATTCTAGGAACACAAAATCGAAAAACTTAATTCCTAAATAACACCTGTCATCAATGTGATCAACTTGTACACCCCGAATATCTAAGAATTTAATTTCCAAATCATAATTGCTAGTGAAGCGATCGAAATGGGACATCCCTGAAAAGTCTGAATAAAGAATTTATAAATTTAAATGGTACTTATCACCTGCACGATCAAGAAATAAAAATGCTCCTTTAGTTTTTACGACCTAGAAACTGACAACTCCGAATAAAACTTCTATTTACCAGCACGAAATTAGGCGATAAACGCATTCCAAGCGACGATCATAATAAAGAATTCTCCACAATAATAAATAGAATTTTCGAGAATAATTTCATTAAATGAAGGGATTAAATCCACCATGGAAATTGCAACAATAAAAATATCGCCAAAAACAAAAATCAGGGAATCATTCTCTAAAAAGGGTTAAAAGTCAATAACTCAAAATATATAATATCTATTACTTGTTACGAATTAATCGATTGCCCACGAAGATTCATCTACCCGATTAAATTCCTGATCTCAAAATTGCGATCATGTAAATGTAATAAAAAAAAATAATTAAAGTAAACGAACCTGATTATTAGTCCACCCGATCGAACTGCTAACCAAAAATCCAACAAATGCGACTATATAAATAAAATCAATAAGTTAATAAAAGAAAACTAATACCTACTATAAGTTTATAACGACCCACTAGTAGGAAGGGAATAGTTCTCGATATATATAAACTGCCAATTCGTCAGTGGTGTCTTGACCGATCGTTAATCGTGTTTTCCCACACATATTCACCACAATTCCGGTGGCAATAGACAAAACCGATTTTTGCATACCGCACACACCCTTGTTAAATGTCAGCAGTCACAGTCTACTCCGCACACTCACTGTATCAAGTGTTCCTGTCCGACGACACGGTTGAACCCACACAATTAACCCACGAGAAATAGGGAAATCGGAATTGTTTGTCGAGATCCGCTGTACAGCATCACCAACACCCCCTAGTAGGCGAGAACCAATCAGTGTGTATACGACACAGTGGACACACACGTATTTTCCTATCAACACCCGAACTATATAGGGAATAATCGACAGATCGTGACTCCTAGAACTTTTAGAACCCGGAAAAATGGAATACCAACTAAAACCAGAGGATAAAAACCCAACGACCGAAACACCCGATGAGGACGCAAATCTGAATCCCGGAGCTCATGGTTCAGGTAAACTTTACTTCTTAGGAATTAATTTAATTTAACCCGGTTAATCTTATGTTATTATTATTAATTATTATTATTATTGGTAACCATAATAACTAACAAATTTAATTTAACCCCATTTAATATCATTATTATTATCATTAATTATTATTAATCATGTTATATTATTATTATTCTTATTAACCATCATTATTACTATTAACCATGATAACTAACAAATTTAATTTAACCCATTTAATATCATTATTATTATCATTAATTATTGTCATCATCATTATTAATTATTGGTAAAATTATTAATCATGTTATATTATTATTATTCTTATTAACCATCATTATTACTATTAACCATGATAACTAACCGATTTGATTTGACCCCTTTAATATTAAACATAATGGTAAATTAATAACCTGAAAATATTGCTGCACAATAATTGAAAGCACACGGAAAACCGAGATAAAAAATGTACAACTTGATTTTCGGTTAAGGTCAATACGGCCAATGTAGTTGAAAAGCCTTTTAATATTATTATTATTACTATTAATTATGACTATTATTAAACAACTAACCTTTGACGAAGGATCTTATTTTTCTTTTCGTAAATCAATAGCAACTAATATTCAAAGAATTTGGATGAAAATTTCTGCGAATTTATTATTTATGTTCGGGATGGGAAGGGAAACCCCAATGCAACTTACGGTCAATTTCAAAATTTAACCCCACCAATATTGGGTTGTTTTATATACATATATATAAGTCAAATATAAATAATAATAGTAACCTTACTTCATTTAAATTCATAATTTCGGTTTTTAATGAAATAAATTACATTAATTCAATTAAATAAACAATAAATTAAATTTATTTACTAACATAAATAAATTCCTGTATAGTACATGCACGTTATTCATAATATTGGTAGGTTAAAATGCAGAGCGGAAGATGGGTATAGTAGTTGCGAACTATAAGGACGTTTATTTGGAATCAAAGAACATGGGGAACTTTAAGGATCGAAAGCTGCCGCTTAAATCATATAGGGATATTCGTATTCGAGTTTTATAAAATATCTTGTGTCAACCATTTAAAAAATCTAAGGCGATAATATGCCCACTTCCTCCTGGTTGATTTTCCTCTCATTTAATCCCATAGTCTTAGAATGTTATTTTAAACTTTCAACCTTCGCTAATCGAACAACCAAATATGAAAATTTTTACATAGTACAACAAGGTGATATTTCGTTTTGATAAATAATAGCAGAAATGAATATGCGAGATAAAATGAAACAGAAGGATTCATCACGAATAAGTTTACCCATTACTGATGTCGAGGGAAGAGTCTGTAATCTAGGGGGCACGCGTAAGTAATCAGCATAATACTATTAGTACGTTCCAACTGCGTTTCCAGAATGTTGTTAATGAAAAGATAGACCTACGTTAGGAATCAATAGGTAAAGTTTTCACAATGATTGCCATGACGTTTTGGGACTACAATAAGAATATTTTTTTGTCCTCTTCGAGATTATTTTCTTTAGGGGATACGACAAGCCTATTGATTACATTTTTCATTCAGACAATTCGAGAGCCATCAATTGGGTTCCCACACAAGTTACTGATGAATGGCGAAAAGCTTGGCAGCGAGCCTGGCAAGCGAGAGGCTACGAGGGACCCCAACCAAGAGGGCCTAGACAAACTATCGGACAGATGCTGGGGATGAACCAGCAATTACTGTTGACAAAAGGACAAGATGACGAGCAGCATCCGGCTCGAGAAATTCTGGAACACGCCCGCGAACTCCTCGCCCGCCTAGAGGACCATCAACGGCGGGTTGACTTCCACGTGGTCAGGGCCAGACAATACCTGGTCAACGTGGAGGACGACATCGCGGTCGGACGGATCGCGGACGTCTACTCAAGCATGCTGCCAACCAGCCCAAGACCGGCCCGTAATACGAGACGGCCCGTGTTCATAATTCCGGGCTAATCCCCGGAGGAAGGAATAAAGAAATTTTTCGAGGATTCCTGACCTCACTGAGCTATAGAATACCGAAGTAGTGGGATGTGTCACATCCAGCACATGTCACATCCAGCACAGTACCCCCTCCCCCCCGCTGAAAGAAAATTTTTCTAAGTCCAAAAGTACAAAAAAATTTTAAGACAAAGACAATGACTCATTCAAGGTCATTGAAACAAAGACCATGACTCATTCAAGGTCATTGGATGACTCATCATATTTTTTCAAGGTCATTGAAACAAAGACCATGACTCATTCAAGGTCATTGGATGACTCATCATATTTTTTCAAGGTCATTTAAACAAAGACCATGACTCATTCAAGGTCATTGGATGACTCATCGTATTTTTTCAAGGTCATTCAAAAGTAGGTCAAGGTCATTGGATGACTCATCATATTTTTTCAAGGTCATTCAAAAGTAGGTCAAATTCATTCAAAATTTCTCAAGGTCATTCAAAAGTAGGCCAAGGTCATTCAAAATTTCTCAAGGTCATTCAAAAGTAGGTCAAGGTCATTCAAAATTTCTCAAGGTCATATTATTTTTAAACATTTTTAAATTTAAATTTACTACTTATAAAAATAAGTAGTATATATTTTGTACATTTATTTTATTATTATTAAATTAAATTGTTTGTTTTAATCAAGTCAATTATTTTATTATTATTATTATTATTATTATTATTATTATTAATATTATTAATATTATTATTATTTTTATTATTATTATAATTAATATTATTCTTTTTATTTTTATTATTATTTTTATTATTATTATTATTTTTATTATTATTTTTATTATTATTATTATTATTATTATTATTATTATTATTATTAATATTTTTATTATTATTACAAGTTTTATTTATTAAGATTATAATTTTTATTATTATTATTACATGTTTTAATTTTTTTTTATTACAAGCTTTATTTATTATTAATATTATTCTTTTTATTTTTATTATTATTTTTATTATTATTTTTTATTATTATTAATATTTTTATTATTAATTCAAGTTTTATTTATTAAGATTATTAATATTATTATTATTATTTTTATTAATATTAATATTATTCTTTTTATTTTTATTATTATTATTACATATTTTAATTTTTATTACAAGTTTTATTTATTAAGATTATAATTTTTATTATTATTACATGTTTTAATTTTTTTTTTATTACAAGCTTTATTTATTATTAATATTATTATTTTTATTATTATTATATTTATTATTATTATTATTATTACATATTTTAATTTTTATTACAGGTTTTAATTTTTATTACAAGTTTTATTTATTATTCTTTTTATTATTCTTTTTATTTATTATTATAAATATTATTATCATTATTTTTATTACTTTTTATTAATAATACATATATATATAATAAACAAATACATAAAACAACTATATAAAAAACATCTATATAAAAACAACTATATATAAAAAAAAAACAACAACTTCATAAAAAGTAAATCAATTATTAATTATACAATTAAACAATATCAAGTTTTATTTCACGTTTCTTCACGCTTGGCATTTGATTATGAAATATTGCTAATAAAAATAATAATAATAAATTATAACAAATGAAAATACCAAAGAGAAATTTTCACAATTTTTATTTTTATATACAAATTTGTTAATAAATATCAATAACATTCTCAAATATCTCATCAAATTGCTGATTGCGAACTGTTGGATCGGTTTCAGGCATGATTATATTACCACCAACATCAAGGACACCAACCCCTCTATAATGACCATATGCAAAACTCGAGTTTTCCCTACCCAAGCTCTCTTGTCGTCATGATTATTTAATGCTATTTTAGAATTTTTAAAAGTGAAAAGCTGATGATTTCGGTCCCTATCCTAGTTTGAGGTACCGACATAATACTATTGTTATTATAACAATTCAAATATGATTGGTGTTTAATGTCGTACCCGGTAATTTTACACCCTTAGCTCGCATTGTTGATTTATTTCCTAGCAAGCTATAACATTTAGGCGCAAGAAAACCCACTCGCTATATCCTAACCCTTTACTCTCATCCTTGAACTTGCCAATAACCGAGTCAAGTCGTCTAGAATATAAAGGATGAGAAGGATCATAATTTGATGTATCTAACAGATCATCCGAAATCATAGCTTTTAATAAAATTTCTAATTTTAAATTTTTATCTCCAAAAAGAAGCTATCTGTATCACCCGCTACTAGATTGATATCACAATTGTAAATATCACGATATTTTTGTAACTCAACATACTGTAACTGGTACATCCGTAGTTTGGATAAATCTAGAACTGATTGACCGATATAACTAGGTCTATCCAAACATATTGAGTCCTTATTAAGATGAGCGGCAAAAAGATCATCAGTAATCTCTATTGTTTTTCTAAATGCCGGTTTGACGAATATGTAATTAACTTTTCAGCTGAATTACATAATCGCAAATTCATCCTCTTTTTAAGGTTCTCAACAGATTTACCATACAGACTGTTGTTATACAATTTAAATAAATCTCTATATAATTCACTAACTGCATTGCACGCAAGTTAGTGTTTTTATCGATATAATGTTTAAAAATAGGAGCTTGCTTGTATTTAATAGCTCTATGTATGTGTGTAACCTTAGCCCCGAGAGAAAGATAAAGCCTGAGAAGCCTCCAATGAAGAACATAGTTCTTCTTAGGATAATGCGTTAGCATTAACTTCTCAACTTTTTGAATTTGGTGGGCACATCTTTTCCGGTCCAATCGGAAAGTCATTTAGAAAATCATGTAAATTATCTGGAATCTCGATATCAACTTCCATAGTATATCCATATGGAAGGATTTCAATATCCACAACATTCGCACATTCATTCAAACCTCATCCAAACCATCATACACACCAAGTAAAATCAGCGTAAGGAAGACTTTGGCTGAGAGCCCAACCATACAGATTATTTATATCTATGTACAATAATTCTGTATCCTCCGAAGCAGCAATGTAATGTTTGTTAACAAATGTTAACCCACCCCGTATTCCACTTCGTAAAATTAAACATTTCCATGTCCTGTAAAAGTTCAATGGGTTCCGTTAATGTCATAAGCGCTGAAGCCCATGACATACCCGAATGCCATAAAAGTTTAGAGGTTCAAGACCATTGTAACAATAGCCTTGGCACGGAATTGTTGAAAATAGTCCGCAAGGAGGAATACATCAAGTTTAAGGTAAATTAACATATAATCACGCAAAGTCCTACAGTTTTGCTGCGTCCAGATTAGTTGTGCCCTATCGTACTCATCTTCACTTACGCCTCCCAAATTGGAGGCAACTCATAAGTAGTCTCAAGAACTTCCTCCGAAACAGCAAAATTATATGGAAAAATACCTTTACAGTCGACTATAGAACCTTGAAAGACAGACGAGTCAATGGAAGAGAAGTTAGCGTTTCACAGCCTTAGCTAACGAACAATTAACAAATTGCATACTGTCGATAAAGCGAACAGCCAATTTGTTAATGTGAACAATTAATGAAATAAAGTTTTCTGTAGAGGTCGGTATGATATCTAAATTCCATGAAGGAAAGCGATCGAGACCATATTTTAAAATATGGTGAAGGTCATACCCTCTTAAATTATGAAGACTATAGGTAGTAACCGATAAATCCTACGAGCTATATTACATTTTCGGCAAGCTGCCCCTAGATAATTACCAGTAAAATGGCAATGATCTCTAACCGGATTTACAATCGGTTTTTTACATAAATAACAGGTTCGACAAGATTTAAACTGTCGAACCTCACTGAAAGACATAGGCCTATCAATTTATCACCTTCCGAATCATAGTACGGAATAACAATTTCAGTTGCAATTTCCTCAATTTTCTTAAGAAATCAGGAATGCAATCAAGTCCGTAAAAGTAATAATATGATTTTGTGTTAGTATAATTATTAATTAATAAAAGGCCTGCTGCAATAGGCATATGAATTTGATGATGTCTATCATCAGGAGGTAAAACGATTCAAAATCGGCATAAATCACAAAAGGTGGGGTGATATGTTTAGAATAATTTAGGAATTCTAAATTTTATTTTCGGGGAGCGTGTATAGGGTTGTGCCAGTCTGATTTTGCGCATAATGCAACATGTGTATTGAATGCATTATCTAATCTAAACCCATTAAGGCAATGTGGACACAACGACATCTAATTTGAATGTTACAGTCGGGTTTGATGGCAATTCATTAACCAGTTGATATTGGTCACAGCGGTATAATGATATCTATCATTATTTTCAAGTAGTAATAAATAAATAGGGTTTCCGTCAGTGACTTTGCTTCTATGGATCAAACTTAAATGAGGATGGTGAAGACATAATTATCTGGAACCTCATCAATTATAAACAGTTGGTGTGTATGAAAACACATTTATTGCTAATTTTAAAGTCGAATTTTTCTTTTCGAACTTGGATGTTATAATTTCATTGGACACATCCGTGATCTCATTGGATCTCAGAGTTCGTCTAAAAACGCGTGATATTAAGAACTCCGTGGGTTTTCACGAAGTATATCTTTCTTTAATAAATAAAGAACAATAGATAAAGAGCACTTGTCGTCATCTGTTTTTTATATTTACTGATGGTCTTTACTTTTCACGCAGAAGGTTTTTAATAATTTATGTCAGACAAACGATTAATAAGAGCATATTTGTTAAAATAAAGTGAATTTCCACATAAGTATTAATACCACGCCATCCACTCGCCTAAATGGGTGAATTGTTCTATTTTTCATTAAGCTGATAACCCCTTCACATAAGAAAGTATATTGAAAATGTTCTCCGCATTATTGTTGAAAAAATACTTGTCACACGGATCTCGCCATCTTTTCAAAATTTAATTAATTTAATCGCGAATTGAATTTAACCCGCTCCCCATTTTTATTTATCTCAAAAATTAATTTATTACTGATTCGCTCAGTTAAGTTACTCGTAATTAGTTGCGCGTTAGATTATACAAAACGTAAAGTTTTGAATAGAGCCATTAGAATTTACTGAAATGTTCGCTATTCTAATAGTACAGAACCTCCGTAATTGTCTATAATGAATTTTCCATTATTTATAGTAGGTATAGTATTTTCATTTAATTATAATGTAGTATATATTACTAATATTCTTCATTATTTATAGTATTTCAATTAATTAATCATAGGTTATAATTTATTAATCAATATTTATTATTATAGATTTTCATATAATTATAATAGGTATATTATTTTATAATATTTTTCATTATTAATAGTGAATTTCATTAATTTATGAATAGGTATATATAAATAATTTTCATTATTTATAATATTTTCATTATTTATATATAGAGTCATCATCATCACTGATTTCGATGACTTCTTTTTTAATATTTTTATTGGGAATATTAATTTTAATAGGTGCAGCAGGTCTTTTATTCTTTTAATTTGAATGTTTTATTTTGTAAGTATAGTTCAAAATATCGACGTTTTTTATTAATTCTTAACATATTTATTTTACTCGACTTGATAAGAATAAAATGAACCCATGTCCCATAAATTTTTTATATTTATGTTCTGGGATGGTTTTGCATATGGCGGCAGATAAAAAAAGTTGATGCCATTCAAATATATGGGGTAATATTTTTTTATTCCTTCATTGGCAACTTTCATTATGTTGCAATGATTGAGATGCAATATCTTGATAAAAAGTGCCTAATAAAAGTATTAAAAATTAAAACCTATAAAAGTAACTATGATATAAATATCTAATAATTCTAACAAATAACCTAATCCAATAATATTTGCATGCTCACTGCAAACTATTTAATAAAAATATCTAATAATTCTAATATATAAAACCTTACATACAGAATATTTGCATGCTCACGCAACTATTAAACAATTCTAATAAATAAAACCTTAAATACGAATAATAATTTGCATGCTCACTGGCAAACTAATTAAATAAAATATCTTTAAAATATTCTATATAATTCATATATAATTCTCAATACGTAAGATCTAATAATAAACAATGCCTATATAATTCAAAAACTATTTGTTCAACTATAATTTGTTTATAAATTTATATGTTAATATATGTTCAGTAAATAATAACCTTTTTAAAATAGTAATAAATTAATGATTTTGAAGTATTATAATATAAATACTTTAAATTTCATCAAAATTTAAATATATTTATCATAAAACTTTTGAAATAAATAGATCCTTATGTATAAATTTTTTATAAATTGAATTCATAAATTATTGATATTATGATGTAATATTTAATAATACTTCAAATATCATTAAAATTAATTTCGATAAATAAATATAATAAAAAACCTAACATTTATCTCCTGATTCCGCCCATCATCATCCTTATAGAAGAGAGGTCTCCAACTTCCCCAGTAACGAGGGCATCTCAAAAAGCGGTGGCATAATTATTGTGATCCCAGAAATGGGGGCATCTCCAAAAACGGGCATAATTATGTCAATCGAATCCAGAAATTGGGGGCATCTCCAAAAACGGTGGCATTATATGATCACCTGCATCCAACGATCAACTAAAATGTTTTTTAAATATATAATAAAGATTATAATTAAAATTATACCATCTTTCGATAATCATCCTCTTCGCTATCGTGATAACAATATGTATCTTCGATTAAATAACTTCTAAATGATAATTTATAATATAAAAAATATATAAAATTTAAAATTTACCATCATCTTCGATAATTATAAAATCATTTTTCACGATCTAACTGATCTTTGTATTTCTGTAAAGGTAATACCATCTAGAAAATATAATATAAAATTAAAATATAATGTAAAATCTTACCATTTCAATCGACCAACAATTGGCGTAAAATTCTGTGAGTTCCCATTTTAAAATTTTGAAATCCCGCGAAGAAAATTTTGAATAATTGTGACAAATTCTAACATTTGTCAATGTTATAAAGAGAATATATATTCTTCAGGATTTAGCCAATCACATTTAAGCAATCCACACATATAGGTGAGAACATTTTTAGACAGCTGTTTCTTTGTAAAACAAATGCAGTCTACACTGTGACTGCATGCGTTCTTGTAAAATCACATACAGACTTGTTTGTTATGTGTTCTTGTAAATCAACATACATGAGTTTGCATGTGTTTTTTTATTAAATTTTGTGTATGCAAGGCACTATCATGTGATGATCACGCACTTTCAGCACTGTCTTTGTGATCGACGCACTTAAACATGCACTGTCTTTGTGATGATGCATTAGCTTTAATTTAAACCAATATAATTATTTTATAATATAATAATAAAAATAATATTACTATAATGAATATAAGAAATATTAATAATATAATAATATAATATAATATAAATAATAATAATAAAAATAATATTTAAGAAAAAGTAATAATAAATAAAAAATTATTAATAGTTAAACCTAAAACAATAACATTAATACATTTTAGTAATCACAAATCTCTGGATAATAACCAAGGCTAAACAATGTTGACAGATGTTAAGGTCCATGTTTTTGAATACATAGTTTTATATAGACAATAGTTACCCATTTTTGCAGTTTTCGAAACCCATTAAGCACGGATAAATACGAAAACCATAGGATCAAAATACAAATATTTGCTAAGGTTTCATATATATGCTGAACAAATGTTCTCCACTGAGAGAGATATGTGAGTATCTGACGATTATGGCTTGATTATTTAGTTAATATGGAATCTTTTATAAAAAATGAGGAAAAACCCTAAAAATCATGTCCTAAGATTTGTTTTCCATTCGATAGACCTGAACA
Organism: Schmidtea mediterranea; assembly: GCA_022537955.1. Classification (NCBI taxonomy): domain Eukaryota; kingdom Metazoa; phylum Platyhelminthes; order Tricladida; family Dugesiidae; genus Schmidtea; species Schmidtea mediterranea. Next base: position 260,954,323 of record CM039679.1, read on the forward strand.
GAACTAGCATCAATAATATAAAATACATTTAAAAATTCTCCATGACAAATTATCATAAATTATCTCTACATTTATACAACCACGTTGAACTGTCGTTCAAACCAACACTGTTCTTTTTGCCAAGTTTATTTGAACCTCATTTTCCAAATACTCCTATATATTTACAACAATGCTACCGGTTCAGTTGTAGCTTTTAGTGCAACTTTATATCTAATCGTATAGCCCCGCGGCCATTTGAAGGTAATGACTCGATTTAAATCGAAATCGGTGCCTAAAACACAATGTAAGAATGGGATATTTGCTTTTAAAATCTTCAGAGTTACCACATTAAGGTTTTAATCCAAATAACCCATATTTTAACTATACTCGCTATAGTAGCACAATAATTATCTATCTTTCGAAACATCTTGAGTATGATGTTTCTCTATATATACATATTTTTAGATAAGTTAGCGATGTTACACCAAAGGTTTTGAAAATTGAAGCTCGATGTTTAGTATATCCATATAGTGGATTCACTTTGAAATTTACCAATATAAGTTGGGCATTCTTCTATCCCTAATATCTGTTCCTTAATAGACAAGAAGCTGAACCTTAGCAATTGCAAATTGGGAAGACAATTTCCTTTGTTTTCATGGATATCACTTTGCAATGCTTAGAATTAAGCCCCAATTGATGACCTGCTACATACAGAAGGCTCAACACGAACTCAATTCATACCAATAATTTTTGGCATCAACTAAATTAGAAGAATTGGTGTGTGGTGGACTTGTCTAGTGATAAGCCGAATCAGATCTTTTCAATCTAATGTGTACATTAAACCTGGGTAGTAAATATTTCGGTTTGATGCCATAAAATCGAGTTTGTAATGAAGAGCACATGGTAATAATTCGATCCTTTAATCCACTTTTTTCGCCTATCATGCATCACTACCATAACCCATAGGAGTTTAAAGCATGTATTTTTAGTATCACTATTGTACTTTATAATAGTTTCATTAGAGCTTTGTGCATATATGTACTGTTACCACCCTCAATCTGATATTATTAAATCCGAGAACTGCATATCTTTTAAAAGGTAATAAACAAGAAATTGTTTGGTATTACATCACTAGGTTCCCAACGGTTTTCTATCTTTGATCATAACAACTTTGATCTGAACCAGTAACATTTATATTCAACATCGTAAAATATTCAGTTTGGGAACCAATTAATATAAAATTCAATATCAGTTCTACTATCCATAATAGAATTCATCGGGAATACATCTTCAAAGGCCCCCATTCAATTCTGCTTGGGGAGATGGTCTACAAATAAACACAATTCAGATTTACACACAATCATTTTTGAAAATATAGTCCATGTCCCTTTCATTCGTTGTTTAGATTTTATATTCTTTTTACGTTTTGAAGCTGTGCTTCGGGTTTTCGACAACATACCTGCAACACTCAGGTAGAACTTTCCCTAACTCGATAATGCATTTGATTTCAGAGATGGCATAATTTCTGCTAACATTCATCTATCACATTTTAGCAGTTTTCATACCAAAACACTAACCAAGGCGTTAAGAATAGAAGTGCAAATCTTCCAATTGTTCTCAACCATCCTGAACCATGACTGTTTACCAAATAAAATGAGGTAATCGCCACCACTTTGCTACCACTATACATACAAATATCGTTATTGCCATCTAATTTACGAAAATGTAATGTCCAATGAGTTTTTGTTCTTTACTAAATTCAATAATTTTACCACTATCAACCAACCAAATATTTATTTCTATAGTGTTTATACATTGATGTTGATACCGTAGTACATGGGCATTATCGATATTATATGACAACTTCATCCTGTCCATGTTTATCGAATCCAAACAGATTTCAAAAGAGGAAACCAAAGAACACCACAACTATAGGCATCGATGATGTTAGTGATAGAGAACATTTGCCTATGAAAGTTTTATTATTTGGCTGCGACACCAAAAGCACTGTCCTATATGTTTGCTATCTTAATCCCAATGTACTAGCCAAATTTTTTATCCAAATGTGTTTCACAAATGTTATGTATTAGACTGAATTTTCATAATCCATCTTTAAACAAATTCAATAGTTTTAAATATGTGTAAACAATGAATGAATATATTTAATGTAATTCTTCAAGTGTTTCAATATAAAATATTAGTAAATTAAATGTCTCCTTCAACCTAATAATATAATGATACCTCGATATTTGATGTTTTCGATTGTTACATTTGTTTCATCAAATGTTTGAAAAACGTTATTAGGTATTTCAGTACCAGGAACAACAATGCAGCTTATCACAACCGCATTCGCTGGCATCCTCACACTACTGTTCAAACTTTATTTGTAAATGGGGACTATGAATCACCAACTAACCATTCAATCCATCTTTGAAAAACTATGCAACAATTTTCATCCCTAAAAAAATCCGGGAAATTCGGGAATCAATGTACATTATCGTCACAAAAATTATTGATTGAGAAAATACCACTACAGTTTTGGGTACACGTTTCTTGTAAACGATTTTCCAATGACTATAAAATGGGAATGTATTGTACACAAAGTGTAAAAGTCTTGCAAAGCTAACTTCCCAATTTCCCATGTGAAATAAAATGGGATTTTGAAGATCAACCATAAATTACTTTGCTTGACTTTTCCGCGGAATGGATTATGGGTCAACTATTACTGCGGTAAATTGTATAGAAACTTCATTTTAACTAAGGTTTTTGATGATATCCATGAAGGGTTTTTGATATCCATCGCCATTTGGACATAGTATTGTTTATCCTTACCCACCATTTTAGTTTGTCAATATTTTTTCTGAATTCTGGGAACACTGTAGGTTGGAAATAACTTGTAATTCTGTTCATAGAATTTCCCTTTATTGACAGTTTTATCACTATTCTTAAATAACATACGATTACAGGACCTCTGTTTAGTATTAATTTTAGTAATTGAAATATCAATCACTACCAATTATCTATCGAAATTTTTTTGATGAAAGGTGAAGCAGATATTTTTACTAATCTACGTAATCACAACTTATATTTTGGTTTTGTATATAGCAAGCTGTTTTAGATCGGTACTGATTTACTAATTTTTTCGGAGCTGATATCTACGGGTCTCAAACCATTCAAGACCGTCGATGTGATGAATTCTATTTATACTAACAAGTTTTCGGTAATACAGTTATCCATATTTTATTAGCCTTGATGCACGAAATATGTTCTTCAAGTCTATCCTAATGTCCGGTTAAGAATCTTTCAACATGAGCGGCTTGTATTTGAGAAGGTACAGAATAATGATTTATTTTCAGACGAGTACCAGGATTTGCTTAAAATTTTACTATTGTAAAATCCTTGCCTATAATAAATATAATGAATAATAAATAATATTAATAATATGATATAATAATAATAATAATTAAAATTAATGAATAATACTAAATCGTTGCAAATTGTCTGGATGCTCATTTTTAAACAATTGGAAGTTATTGCTTTAGATATTTCCTCTGGCAGATTTTGTCTTTGTTGGTACAACCGCGATCAAAACGACTGAAAACATCAATACACGTTAAAATATATTTTAACCTTGTTTTTCGATATATCGTATCATCTCCATCAAATCCATTTGCCATAAATATTATCCCGACATGTTTTATAAGCTCTCGTGGAAATCTCTTTCCGATTGGTTTGTTAAACTGTACGCAAGTGAATCTGACAAACCACTTTTGCGTCTTCCTTTTTCGAACTTTTGTGGGACTCTGTTTCTTTAACTTTGCCACTCCGACCAGAAGACGCTGCTTCGTCTATCTGGTTTTCGTCCAATCTTCTCCATTACACAAGATGCAGTTAAATTTTATTTTAACATAGGTAATGATTGCCCCATCGTTTATTGTGATTATATAATGATAACGTGCTAATGGTAACATTGCCAATAAAACCACCTTGTTGTTTATGATATGTGATTTTTTCATCATTCTGCTTACGATTTTTATATTTACTAGTGATAACAACGAGGCTTACGATGTTTATTCAGTACTAGTTTTTTTTTAGAATTAGCTGATTAATTTTTACCGTCGTGACTACTTTTAATAGAATCTTGAGGTAAAATCGATCTGCACAACAAAAGTTGGAAATGATTGTAAAAGTAGACATCTATTTCAATACGTCGAAGCTTTTAACGAATGCATTAAAATAGGGAAACTCCTATGATTTTTTACAATTTTTATCTATTCTTCGTACTCTTTTAATAATGTTTTCGAAATTAGATTCATTTGCAGGGTAATTCCCGCAAGTTATTAGCTTTTTAGTATGGTGATAATGGTTTTTGGTGGAACTATTATATCTTTTTAATACTGCTGTCTAATTTTCGATATTTTAGGCCTGTGCATTTGACATAAACATCTTTTACATGTTAAAGTTTTCAACTTTGTTATATACCATGGCACCTTCTTTATTGAATATCGGTTTTACCCTAAATCGTCAATTGCAGATTGTTTGTGTGGAAATCAAGAAATTATATCCCTGTGGTGATTTGTACATCTTGAAATGCACTGATGAAAATTACGATTATTAGGGTATCCGGTACGACATAGACAATCAACTAACTGTTGCAGTCTCTAGAAATTCTTAAAAATAACTAATATTTGAACATTTAAATTCCCTTGTTCGATGGCGGCACCCTGATGAACATAGATTTTGGAGTATAAAGATCACAGTGAACACCACGTGTCTACTGATTTTTGTGAAATAAATCATTAAATCCTTTTCCTTATTAGCTTCCTGATACAAAATGCATCAATAATGATGAATCACCGTTTCCTTAAATCGACTTGATAACGCAGTTTTTATCGAAACCTTTAACTATTTTTCCATGTTTTTCAATTACAGAAATTTATCTTGAGTTAATCCATGTTCTCATCTGCACCTTATGCCAATAATCTTCGTTTGAATTTTGTTTTGAAATAATTAGATTTCAGTAATGTTACACACGAAAGTTTACCACTACCATTGGCCAACGATTTTGATATTGCGCAATCATTCTAATTCCATTGATTAAATTTGTATAATATAGGTTTGTTTATGATTATATGATTTAAATAATCTTCCTAAAATATATATAATGCTTATATTTCTTATTGGTTTAATTTGTTATCACTATAACATTATTAAGGAACTGTTCGATGTATCAACAATACGTTTCAAATGAAACCCCCAGCAAATTGTAGATACGAGTGGGAATACCCCTTAATATTTTCAAATCCGCAAATGCAGACATGCATGGATTAAGAACCTTTAGATGTCAATAAAATTACAATATAGAATAAAGGATGCTTAAAATACAGTCATTACAGTACCCATGGATTAGACAGATTATCAATTATAAACATGGTCAACAAAATGTCCTTTGTAATGTTCGAACCCAGAATGTATTCCTGCACTGAGGCTTAAAATACACCCAATGTGTGTTACGTGTTTGGCTAGTGGCAAAAATAGCTTATGTTAGGGGTCGAAATCTAGAGTATCAAAATATTGTTTGTGATATACAAAATGAATCACCGGATTGTGTCGATAATCTGATGGCTAATGATGATTAAAACAACTTTTGGCTTAGTCCATTTTATTTCATTTTTAAAATGAAACTACTTCAAGCACAAAATTAAGCAAAAAAGAGATCGAAAATATGGAAATTATATTTTATTATATTAATATTAATATCTTTTGTTTCCAGATAATACCAGGCCGTATACTGGAAAAGTTATTCTTTTTCATCCTCAAATCAGAGCAATAGTCAAGACAGCCTGAATCAGTAATTCCAGATTGGTCCTATAACAACCCAAAATATGGATTTTTAACATAATTGATCAAGCTCTAATGGGATATTATCTTGACAGAAGACCAAAGGGATGAACCGAAATGCCCTTGTATTCTGGTTGTAGCTGCTGCGATTTTCGATACCAGCCGCTAATGTGGAAATGGCTGGAACATCAGTTAGAAATTCTTCGAATAACGCAACTTTTTCGTAAAATAAATGTATTGAATTTTTATTTTTGTTTTGGTTTGTTAGTTGTTGGAAATAGTTTTCTTGTTATTGTTTTGGTAATAATATTAATAATAATAATAATAGTAATAGTTTATTTTGTTAGTTTTTGGTAATAAATAATAATAATAATAATAGTAATAGTTTTTATTTTGTTAGTTTTTGTACATAATATCATAGTCTTAATAGTAATTTATTAGTATAGTATAATAAATAGTATAATATAATAATAAAAATAATAATAATAATAATAATAATAATATAAAATAAGTAATAATAAGTAGTAAAATAATAAAATAATAACCATTTATATTAGATGATATTGCTAAAATCATAAACTCAACTATTATTTACCTACAGTCCACGCACTTAACATTGCATTATCATGCACTTATCAATCATGATTCTGATTGGGTTAATCAGATCATCATAGGGTATATAAAAGTGCGTCACCACCTTATAAGAGATCTAATACAAAACATGACCAAAATAAGCGTCGCAACAGTTTCAGGATGTTCCACAATTAGTAAAATGTATTTTTTAAAGAGCCTATCTAATAATGGCAATGGCAAATCCGGTCAAACTCAATCAAGAACAATTTCAATCTCTCTGCTGCATGCTCTCACAGTGTTAGATCATCAAGGATATTGAAATGACGTTCAAAAAGATCAAATTCCAATTAAAATGCAAGAAAATGCGTTCTTCACGAGATCAATATACCGAGATATTATGATGCAGTTTACAGAAATTGGATTCAAAGACCAGGAAAACTGGTATATCTAACAAAACAATCCAAGGATATAAAGCAGATCCAAAACGATGTCTTTCTTCCAATCGGATAAATTGTTACGCCAACTTTCACAGTTATTTTAAGATGGGGTTTAGTGTTTAATAAATGTATTAAGTTTCTTTGTTTTCTATAAACAAAATTATAATTAGTTTTAAAATATGTGTAAATATGCGTCTGAAAAGGTAAAATATAAAATGATAATAATAATATATATTTTGGTTTAGAATATTTAATAAACTTTTTGTTTGATAACTTGAAGAAATAACCGGTGTAAAATAAAGAGATATTTAGATCTAGCTTGCAGCATTGAGTAAAGAATCAGATTGCGAATCTCTGATGTCAGAAAGTGTTCTGGATGTCAGAGTGATGAAATTGTTAAGTGATGAGATACTGAAATTTATAATGATTCGAAGAAATTTATTAATGTTAAGAATCGATACCGAAAAGATGACCCCCGAATTAAGAATTGGGTATTGACATCTATAAGAAAAATATTCATAAGAATCTTTGTGGTATGAACAGTACATGTAATAATCAATAAATCCTTTAAAATATAGTTTTATTAATAAAAATAACAAAGAAATATTTTTAAATCATGAATAAACTTGTTACATAGAATAATAAAACAGATACTCCAGCTGAATATTTTAATAAAAATTGCAATTCTCGATATAAATTATCAGAGCGTTTGGCTTTCTGCGGCAACTGAATAATAGCGTCCATCACACCGTTGATTCTACCCACACGGATCAATTTTTTTTCTAATCAACTAAATAATGATAATTAATAACAAATAATAATCATAACCTCTAAGAAGACAAAAACATGGGAAAATAATTTTCACCAATAGTCCGGGGGGGTGGGGGGAATCCAGATTAATATCATGTGTTTCATCGTACATTAACTC